>VXBO01012233.1:0-13455 GCA_013400135.1 Rhinoptilus africanus | reverse complement strand
GTGTTAAAAAAAAAAAAAAAAAAATCAGTCTGTCAGACAAAATAAATTAGATACTGGCAAACATGCAATTACAGTTTTATTACAGCTGCATTTAGACTTTTAAAAATAAACAAATAAAAACCAACCACAAAAACCAGCATGTTCAAAACATCCAAAAAAACAGTCAAACACCCCAAAGATTTATTCTACTAGCACAAAGTTATTACTGTAAACCTGGCTTTAGTCCTAGGGTCTAAAAACTGAGAAACTGAAAATTAATATTTGATTTTATTTTTAGATATTCTGGGGATGCTTTGCACGCCATATCACTTTGGGATTGTCCTGGTTTGGGGTGAGCAAAGCCAACTTTCTGTTCATTGAGAGAGGCTCTTGCTATACTTGTTGCTGTGGCAACCAGGGGCAGCTGACTTGGCTGTTTACCCTGTGGAGGGGATGGCACCTGCAGGGAGGCATGGAAAGGTCAGGTGTCCTAAAACTGACCAATAGGGTATTCCATCCCATCTGCCATGCTCAGTATAAATTCTGAAGGATCAAAAGTTCAGCTGCTTCTCCAATAGTTGAGGAGGATCCTGTCAATTCATCTATCTTTAATCCCAATCTGTGGGTTCCTGAAGCTAGATCCAAAAGCCAGTTCTGATCTGTCACTGAGTCCAGTCTGGAACTTTCCTAGTGCCTGCCAGTTACATCTCCCTGCGGGCCTGATATAGTTTTGTATATCTTGTATCTATTTCATTATTTTCTTTTTATTTTATTCTTGATATTTCATTAAAGTAGTTTAGTTTTTTTCTAAACTCATAAATATCCTCATCTCTCTTTTTCTTCTCCTTGGAGTGAGAGGTGGGGGAGAGTATCTGCCCAAACAACAATAGATTTAATGGCACCCAGTGTGGGGGACAGGTTCCACCTTGCTCAGGGAATGTTGTTCTTAAGTGAAATGTTGTATTGTGCCTTTAGAGAGCTTTGGTTTAAGCTAATAGATACAATGCTGTTTAACTTGCTGTACATGTTGCATGGTTTACTTACTCTTTGTATTTGTACACAGTGGTTTAAATGTCCTATTTTTGTATGGTTTGGCATTCAAATGTATAATATTGTTAGTTGGATAATAGCTATGCTTGCATATTTCAGGTGTCACATGATGGATTTTATTACTAATTACACTTTTGGTTTGACCTGGGAAAGATTTATCTTGCCCTTCAATGCTTATGTCAAAGAGCTAGGGGATGGAAACCTTTTGGTCTGCTTAGAAAATGAATGTTACTTTGAAAAGATTGTGATTTTCTTACTGGTTCTGAATATGCTGCAGGGGTGGGTTTGTGTTTAGAAAATGGTACAGGAGTGGGTATTCTATGACATATGTTGCTGCTACTCATATCCCACAGGCCAATTCACAGCTGGCACAGACACAAACCACTCCCCAAGCTACCCCCCCCATCAGCACAGGCCACGCCTCTGCCTGTACCAGGGGAAGCCACAGCATCAGCCCCAGCAGCATCAGCCATGCCAGCCACCTCCCCACCAACTCAGGCCACACTCCAGCACATCCTGGCACCACTCACACAACAGCATGTAGTAAAAGTTACTCTACCACCTGCACCAACACCAGTTGCTCCAACCTCAACAACAAGAAATGCTGCCACACAAACTCCNGACTGGCGAGTGAATGTAGACCCTGATGAAATGCCATGCAAACAATCTTGGCTGAGGAAGTGTGTGCAGATTATTCCCACACTTTGTCAGCAATGGTCTGGGGAGGACCCAATGCTGATGCACCAACTGTAAATGAAGTGGCTAACAGGGTATAACAGTATGAAGACAGTCTCTCTCATCCCCTCAATGTGGCAGCTGTGGAAAAAATGACTAAGAAGATAGAGGAAATGACAAAGATAATAGCTAAGCAAAATGATAAACGGTTTGAAAAAAATGTCCAGGCTTGAGAAAGAATCCCACTCTTTCCCTCAACAGACCCACGTCACAGTCATTAAGAAAAAACACCAGTTTGCGAAACCGACTCAAGGGAAACAGGATCCACTCCAAGATTTCCTATGGCTTTTCCTCTGCAACTATGGAGAGGACATGAATAAGTGGGATAAAAACCTACCCCTGGTCCTACAAGCACAAGTGCTTGAGTTGCAAGATCACAGAATCACAGAATGTGTTGGATTGGAAGGAACCTTTAAAGGTCATCTAGTCCAACCCCTCTGCAGTAAGCAGGGATATCTTCAACTAGATCAGGTTGCTCAGAGCCTCATCAAGCCTGGCCTTAAATGTCTCCAAGCACGGGGCCTCCACCACCTCTCTGGGCAATGCAGATGGAAGAAAGAATTCTTGCGGGAGGGTGGCTGCTTCAGTCCACAGTAAGCAGTTATCCAGTCCATGTAGGAACTCATCTGCTAATTGTAGATGTTGTCCTCAACATTAGGGGGGCCCTGCCTCCAGGCAGGAGGAGGAGAGGGATAACCAAGTTTATTGGACTGTGTGGATTCGATGGCCTGCCACATTAGAGCCACAAAAGTATAAAGCCCTAGTAAACACTGGTGCACAGTGTACCCTATTGCCATCGAATCATAAAGGGACAGAATCTGTGACTATTTCTGGAGTGACTGAGGGGTCTCAAGAACTGACTGTACTGGAGGCCAAAGTGAGCCTGAATGGGAATAAATGGGAGAAGCACCCCATTGTGACTGGCCCAGATGCTCCATGCATCCTTGGCATAGACTTCCTCAAGAGAGGGTATTTCAAAGACCCAAAAGGGTATCGATGGGCTTTTGGTGTAGCAGCTGTAGAGACTGAGGACATTACACAGCTGTCTACCTTACCTGGCCTTTCAGATGACCCTTCTGTTGTGGGACTGCTGAAGGTTAAAGAACAGCAGGTGCCAATTGCTACTGCCATGGTGCATTGAGGACAGTATTGCACCAACTGAGACTCCCTGATTCCCATCCAGAACCTGATTTATTGGCTAGAGACCCAAGGAGTGATCAGCAAGGCTCCCTCACCCTTTAAGATCCCTATATGGCCAGTGGAAAGTCTCCAGACTGAGAGACTGGAAACTGAAAGTCTGGAGACTAACAGTAGACTATCATGGCCTGAATGAGGTCACACCACCACCGCTGAGTGCTGCTGTGCCAGACACGCTGGAACTGCAGTATGAACTGGACTCAAAGGCAGCCAAATGGTATGCTACAATTGACATTGCTAATTCATTCTTCTCTATTCCTTTGGCAGCAGTGCGCAGGCCACAGTTTGCTTTCACCTGGAGAGGCATCCAGTACACCAGGAATCAACTGCCCCAGGGGTGGAAACACAGCCCTACTATTTGCCATGGACTGATCCAGACTGCACTGGAGAAGGGTGGAGCTCCAGAACACCTGCAATACATTGATGACATTGTGTGGGGTAATACAGCAGAAGAAGTTTTCAAGAAAGGTAAGAAAATAATCAAGATTCTTCTGAAAGCAGGTTTTGCTGTAAAAAGAGGTAAGGTCAAGGGACCTGCACGAGAGATCCAGTTCTTGGGAATTAAGTGGCAAGATGGTCGTTGCCAGATCCCAATGGATATGATGAACGTCCCCACCTACTAACAAAAAGGAAACACAAGCCTTTTCAGGTGGTGTGGGTTTCTAGAGAATGCATATTCCAGGTTATAGTCAGATTGTGAAACCTCTCTATGAAGCGACTCAAAAGAAAAATGAGTTTATGTAGGGTCCTGAGCAATGCTCTTTGGAACGAGAGGTGGGGGAGAGCATCTATCATCTTTTCATTGGCCAACCTGTCCCAAACCACAACAGGGATAAAGATGAAACAGCACTCAGAAGACACATTTAAAGTGTTTTGATATCCAGAAGGAGAGTATTAAAATAGCACATCATCTGGCAAAATAAGACCTTGAAGTTTTGGGAGAGAAAGTTTTTCAGAAATTTTCATAGAGTGGAAGTAATACACAAAACAGAAAAAGGAGAAACCGACATGACTAAACACAAGAGTAGCCTCAGGCTTGTAAGAAATAGTGCTTTTGTATTTCAGTAATTTAGGACTTCAGGATATGACAGGTGTGAAAGCTCAGGAAATGCACAGGAGCTTCCAAGGATAAAGGCAGCATCAAATACACAAAGAAATAACTGCTAAAGACTACTGCACGTTTCACAAAAAACATACACAAGATGCATAGCTCGAATTTACCCATGATCCATACGACACCACCAGAATAGTTGGGTGCGACATGATCAAACTAGCTGCCACTTCTTCATCCTCCCTTGGATGAGAGTGACTTCCTAAGCATTAATCTAAAAAATAACATCTGACATAGACCAATACTTTTTCTTTTTCTAGTAGTATTATTATGGTAAAAATAGCGTTGGCTTGCATTTCATGACCCTTCTACTAGTTTCAAGAGGCTTAAGTGACAGCATTCCCTACAAAAGAGAAAGAGATAGATGCTTTGCCTATGTCTGTCATAAAATGCATAAATTGGAGCATCCACATACATTAGTATTCTTATTTTACAATCAGTTAGCAGGCAGTAGTAGTTAGACTTGTTTTGCAATCATTAAAAGCACACAGATGGAATAACACTTCCAAACTTACATACATAAAGTTTGACATTCGCTACAAGTAGAGTCTAAACACAGTTAACTGAACCACTTGGGGAAAACTGTCTCCCCAAGCATAGACAATCTGCACTGTAAGTTTAGTCAGCTGGTGCCAGTAAAAGTTACAACCTCCAAAAGAAGCTAAAATAAGTTACACCAATGAACGATGATATTGTTTTATTTTAAGATTAGTATTTGTCAGCCTGTCCTGTGCACTGAATCTTATGGAATACAACTATCCATGACTGAGCTTTTAAGAACAAGCTATTTCTGAGATATAAACAAACAAGGTTAGAACATTTTTCTATTACATAAAAAAAACATTATTTTAGTACTCTGAAATAACATCAGATTTACTCCAAGCTGCCTTCAAGAAATTGGTTTGTAGCTTCAGTTTAAGCAAGTAAAAATCATGTCAGAGTACTTGAAAAATGTTTTTGTGGAAGTTAAAACTCCTTTACAAGGAAAATGTCTCAATCAAAACTATATAATCCTTCCTGTAAGGCACCTGTAAATCACATACTCAACTACCATGGAATAACGTTAACCCACTGAACCAAAAGCCAGCATCAAAACACCATAAACCTCCATAAATGAGAAAGATGTGGACTCCAGTCACAAATGTATTACTTATCATAATACTAGCACACATTTATTACAGATCAAAGTTCCTCAAATAAGATGGAACATTTACTAAACATTGAGCTGTAATACTTAGTCACTCAATCACACCTTCCAGTTAGGGAATGAAGTACCTTTATAGCACATTTTGAGGAAGCCTGTGCTCATCATTACCACTGTGCACAACAGGAATAAAACAAGACTTACTCCCAGTATCTTAGTTTTTGAAAGACACTACACTCTTGATCTGAATCTGAAAAAAAGCAAAAACTACTTTTTTACAGTAGTCACTGCATCACCCAAAAGGAGGATTCCTACTGCTACATTCTCTGCTGTCCCTTACATGTGAACCAAGGAAGATACTTTAAAGTAAGTCTAAAGTTTTGTTTGTTTGTTTTTTTAAAGTAATGACACTCATACTCACTTACCTGAGACTCCACAGTGACCATGATCATAGAGATGTTGCTGGTGCATGGTGGACTTTTTGTATATAACATGAGGATGACCACTCTCATAATTAAAGTTACTGGAATTTTTTGTTATATTCCTTAAAGGCTCAATAAAATACTCTTCATCTTCTGTAGCAATGACTCCATGCTTAAAGGAGAAGAAAATAAAAACTTGCAAAAGACAATATAGAACTCATATTAAAAAGCTTAATTTTAAATAATATTTGATTAACATTTATTTCTGTGGAGAAATCCACAATAAACCAACACAGAAAACAGTGCATGAGCCAGCTCTCCTCCACTGACTTTAGCGGGAGCAGGAGTAATGTCTATAAGCAACACAATGAGAAAAGAATTAAAATATCATTGCCCTATTTTCTGGAGTTCTTTCCTATCATTTTTGGTAGATGTGTTAAGAAAGCAAGATCTGTTCTTGGTATGTGACAATCTGTTCACAGAGATGTTCCAAAACTATGTGATTCCTATCCATTAAAAGTGACACCAAGCCAAAATGGCCTTGCTCAAAGGGTGAGCCCTATATCCCTCTGTGATGCCATACCAGTAGATGCTTAATGCCACATACTGCATCAAAGAAAAACCACATTGAAGGATTAATTATAGAAAATATATTCAGGGATACCATTCAGCATTTTACATCCAGATGCTAAATTCCAAAACTGAGCTAATTATTAAAATCAAGTTATTGATATTAAATAACGCTATCTACAAAGCATTTATTCCTTAAAAGGTCTCACCACAAATCTTTGGCAAATCCAAGTTGTTGCAGACCGTGTAATAGACTTCATCCTCCATAACAGATTAACATATCTTTTTCCCCTCATACCGCAGTGCAGAGTAGTAGATATTCTATTCTCATAAGTTTCACAGTTGTGAACTCAGCTTCTTCCAATCATGAAGTGGTTTACAGAAGAAAGGGGAGATTTCAGGCCAACTATGCAATCTCCTGAACATTCAGTAATTGAAACTGAACTTTAGCAGATGATCCAGTTTTGGGATCCTTTCAGCTATAGAAATATTGGTGAATAAACCCAGACAGACTCCTACACGTATATTTGCTAAATAAAAAAAATTCTACTATCTGTATCTAGAAAACTCTAACTATATAAACTTTCTGTACCAGGAAAAAGAGCTACTGATCAGGTAAGAGACTGGAAGCAGGAACTTCTGCATTCATATTGTAATTTGATGAATCATAAATTTCTACCACACCTCTGATCTGTAAAGCAAGTACTATGCACGAGTCTTTTTTTTTAAAAAATGTGTTTTGTTTTTTACTACTCTGATAAGACCTCTTGCTCCACACTTGCTCTAAATATCCCAAAGCTGTTTCTGAGATCAGGGCTTGCCATTGTATTCTTGGTCAAAGCCCTCCTCCTGCTGCTGTTTTGTATATCAACTATCTGCTGTTTTTCACTCCTGAAATAACCAAATTTCAGTAGAACTGTAGAATTATTTAGGTTGGAAAAGACTCTTAAGATCATCAAGTCCAACCATAAACCTAACACTGCCAAGTCCACCACTAAACCATGTCCCTAAACACCACGCCTACATGTCTTTTAAATACCTCCAGGGATGGTGACTCAACCACTTCCCTGGGGAGCCAGTTCCAATGCTTGACAACCCTTTTGGTGAAGGAATTTTTCCTAATATCCAATCTAAACCTCCCCTGGCACAGCTTGAGACCTTTTTCCTCTTATCCTATCACTTGTTACTTGGGTGAGACACAGAATCAATAGTAACACAGTAACAACATACAACTTATAAAAAAGCCTGTATAACATTTCAGAAAGAACAGTATTTTTCCAAATATAACCCTATTATATATTTTGAAAATATATGTATGAATACACTTCAGCTTTCAGTCACGCTTTCCTTACATAGTGAGTACAACAGTAAGTCTTCCTCTCCAGTGGTATTTTTAATTATGAACTCTATTTACTCAAGAAGGTAGCATCAGGGTCTATATTCACATGGAAGATGCTGGTAACAAATTTTTCTCCAATGCCTTCTTACTTGGAATCTAAGACTTTACTAAAAAATAAATCATTTACTGATACACTAGTGCTTAAACAGTCTTGAAAATATAAACCAAATTGTAACCAGGTTTGCCAGATACACAGAAAGATCCTTGACATTATGGGTATCAAACATCTGAGTTCAAGCAAATCTTGAGCCATTATAAGCTCTATTATTATGTTCCCCACAGGAAGAGAGTCCTGCAGTGTGGTTCTGGCCAACATCTTCAGGCTGTCTGCATGCCAAGCCTGAGGAGACAGAAGTATCATCTTAACTGTGGCCCTCTCTCTACAACAGACAGGTGAACCTAAAATCAACCTAAAGGTGATTACTCCAGGGCAGATTTTTTTACCCAGCGAAGAGTACTCCTGTCCAAGACATGGGCAGCCAGTTTCTCCAGGAGAATGCTGTGGGAAACCATGTCAAAGGCCTTACTAAAGTCAAGGTAAACAACACCCACAGCCTTTCCCTCATCCACCAAGCGGGTCACTTTTTGTCATGGGAGGAGATCAGGTTTGTCAAGCAGGACCTGCCTTTCATGAACCCATGCTGACTGGGCCTGATCGCCTGGTTGTCCTTCATATGCCACATAATAGCACTCAGGATGTTCTGCTCTGTGACCTTCCCAGGCACCGAGGTCAGACTGACAGGCCTGTAGTTCCCTGGATCCTTCTTCTGGCCTTTCTTGTAGAAAATTTATGTGGCTAGAGATGCTTCCATTGTATATGCATTCAGCAATGCCTGATTAATAGTGGGATTTATGCTACTATATCCAAACTGACTTTCTAAAACACACTTTTGACTTATCTATTATTTGAGCACACCACAGTTTCAGTTGCAAAATGAGATTGAAATAATGCCTTTTTGAAGCATTAAAATTAATATTTTTAAGTTTGCCATTGTATTTGAACTTAAACAGTTTGAACATTAAACTTCTGCTCCAAAGTATAAGAAATATCATTAAGACATAAGAGTGGTCAGCAGAAGATTTTGACAAAATACCATGAATTTAAGAAACAAGCTTAATGCCCCAAGTAGGTTATTACAAACAACATTCACAAGATTGTTGCCTAAAACAGACTGATTGAGGTCCTGTGTTATACAATCCCACTACAGACCATCAACTCCTGCTAACACATATAAGGTCCTAGATCCAGCAGTTTGACATGCTCAGACAAATCTGTGAATCCACATGGATTTCCCCTGAATTTGTGAAAAGGGATCTTTTTGTGTCAGGCTGTCTAGCTGGGGCCTTACCCTACTTCAGATGGGGGGTGTCCGTCAGTCACAGAAGCAAATTGAATTATGGAGGACAAGTGCGGGCCTTTTCCACACAGTACTACTGTTTTCCAATTTCTCCCTGCCTTGAACCTCTCTAGACTNCAACATCTTCAGGCTGTCTGCATGCCAAGCCTGAGGAGACAGAAGTATCATCTTAACTGTGGCCCTCTCTCTACAACAGACAGGTGAACCTAAAATCAACCTAAAGGTGATTACTCCAGGGCAGATTTTTTTACCCAGCGAAGAGTACTCCTGTCCAAGACATGGGCAGCCAGTTTCTCCAGGAGAATGCTGTGGGAAACCATGTCAAAGGCCTTACTAAAGTCAAGGTAAACAACACCCACAGCCTTTCCCTCATCCACCAAGCGGGTCACTTTTTGTCATGGGAGGAGATCAGGTTTGTCAAGCAGGACCTGCCTTTCATGAACCCATGCTGACTGGGCCTGATCGCCTGGTTGTCCTTCATATGCCACATAATAGCACTCAGGATGTTCTGCTCTGTGACCTTCCCAGGCACCGAGGTCAGACTGACAGGCCTGTAGTTCCCTGGATCCTTCTTCTGGCCTTTCTTGTAGAAAATTTATGTGGCTAGAGATGCTTCCATTGTATATGCATTCAGCAATGCCTGATTAATAGTGGGATTTATGCTACTATATCCAAACTGACTTTCTAAAACACACTTTTGACTTATCTATTATTTGAGCACACCACAGTTTCAGTTGCAAAATGAGATTGAAATAATGCCTTTTTGAAGCATTAAAATTAATATTTTTAAGTTTGCCATTGTATTTGAACTTAAACAGTTTGAACATTAAACTTCTGCTCCAAAGTATAAGAAATATCATTAAGACATAAGAGTGGTCAGCAGAAGATTTTGACAAAATACCATGAATTTAAGAAACAAGCTTAATGCCCCAAGTAGGTTATTACAAACAACATTCACAAGATTGTTGCCTAAAACAGACTGATTGAGGTCCTGTGTTATACAATCCCACTACAGACCATCAACTCCTGCTAACACATATAAGGTCCTAGATCCAGCAGTTTGACATGCTCAGACAAATCTGTGAATCCACATGGATTTCCCCTGAATTTGTGAAAAGGGATCTTTTTGTGTCAGGCTGTCTAGCTGGGGCCTTACCCTACTTCAGATGGGGGGTGTCCGTCAGTCACAGAAGCAAATTGAATTATGGAGGACAAGTGCGGGCCTTTTCCACACAGTACTACTGTTTTCCAATTTCTCCCTGCCTTGAACCTCTCTAGACTTTATGCTTTATCCATTTTTAATATAAAGCAGTAGTACTGGAAACTTACAAAAATGTGTCAGTCTTGTTCAGTATGTCTACAGCTGGCTCTACACTTCAGTGTGGTTTTATGACCGAGGAAACAGACTGAATTAGCTTAGTGTGTTCTCAAAGATTATTTTTTTTAATGATCTGGCATGGGACAGTACATCACAGAATCTGACAAGACACCTTAAAACTAGGACAGGAACAGCTTTATATATAATTTTCTGAATACTAAGTCTATACTGCAAATACATATTAGTAACAAAGAACTCCAAAGGCACCGATCTAGAATACTAAATCTCTTTCAATATAGTTTCTAATCTTTATAAGTTATTTTATAAATTCCACATTATTTTACATATGATTCAGAAATACCATACTACATGCAATTTACGACCTACAGAAGTAGATACACTCTTTATGGTAGAATCAGCTTTCAAATGACTGATTTATACACATATGAATTTAGAAATACATGAAACAAACATGAAGTCTTCCAGCAAAATAATTCTTCCTTTAACCAAGTACGGTCATGCTTTTAGCCAAAGTGTACTTTCCTGGCTTGCTTTATCATTTCTGCTTGGATGGAAACACCTGTGCTACCCAGTACAAGTGTTACTCAGTGCACAGAACTTCACATGACATGGAAATACTTGACATTTTACATTAAACATTGCCTTGGAACCATAGTAGCCCCAAAAAACAATTTAACCTCTGATTCAGTTTCCTAATAATAATAATCACTTTATACATGTTTTAAAGTGTTTCCCATTACTGGGCTTTTCAGCTCAAGATGAGAAAATCTGCTACTGTGGAAAACTTGTTTGAGCACTTAGTTAAGAGCTTGGACACCTGGCAGATGACAGAGGTGGGTCTAAATGCAAAAAGTTTGGTTTCTGCTCAATTCCACTACTATGAGCCCCAAAACTTTTCTTCTTTAAGACTTGCTCCCCTCAGAATTAAACAAGCTTCTTTCCCTTGAGGTGAATTTCTTTCTTCAGCCAGTCTACCACTGTTTCTTCTCTTCTCTTCTTTCCTTCAGTATGACATGCTCAACTGAGACAATGCCTCAGCTACTTCTGCTTCAGCCTTGTTGCCTTGCACTCAACATTCAAAGGCCTCAAAATACTGCTCTTATGCAGGCTCTTTTATGAGATGGCAAATCCTGCAGTCCATCCACAGATTTAACATCCACTAAGGTAAATATGACTTTGGAAGCCTGCTGGACAAGACCTTCCATTTCCTCACATGACTGCTCACTGGATTAAAGATCTTTCCTCATAACTTCAGACAATCAGGGCCCAACATACGGAAACCACTGGAATGAAGCTTCAGTAAGTAGCAGCCTGTAATTCTGGGGCACTTGGTAATGAGAAATAGAGAGGGAAAGGCTGAAACAGGAAATAGTGACAGGGAAATGAACTGACTGCTGGTCACTGATTATAATAAAACTGAGAGAAAGCCCTTCTTGCACTAGAACTCTACACTACGAGTGTTCTTTAAAGTCATACAACTTATGTTAATTAAATCATGTTCTCACCTGCCCACCCTGAATAACTAAACAGACTAACTCAAAATATTCACTAAGGGGAAGAAATTTGGCAATAGTGAAGTCTAATAGGACAACTGGTATAAATGGAATACTTAAATTTTGCTTGTGAGCAACACTCATGCTAAAGATAACTACTTGTTTTAGAGTTACTGACAACTTAAAATGACAGGCTCTGGGACAGATATTAACCAAGGACTATGCAGAATATGACTGGCAGTCTCTTACAGACCAACAATCAGACTGGAAAATACAAATGTCTTGAGCACAACATACTGAACTATCACTAATTCTAAAACAATAGTGTCTTCAATATTCACTGCCAATTGCTTTATTAAGCATGTTCTCTAACCAGCAGCTATATAACAAAATATTTGTCAGCAGGAATCATCATTTAAAAATAACTCTGTGATGGATCTATTTGAATGGAGTCGTAACTTCTATACTCAGTGCTCTGGAAGACCCTGCCAACACTGTATAACAGAGGAATTTCTGTATAGTAGAGGATGATATTGAGTACAGTCTACCACTGCACTCCTTTGCAGGATCCCTGCCTGAGAGAGCGCCTTGTATCACGCCTGCTGCTGCTTTCAGGGCATGACAGGAGCCTCACATACTCGTGACTTAGCCTTTCTAGGAGATGCAGCAGACACCTGACACTTGCAGTCCCAAATAAGAGGCATGACCAAGAAAAACTTGAGTGTGCCAGTCATGGTGTGCCCAGAGAACTGAGGCTGCCTTAATCCAGACCATGAGGAGCAAGAGACAGGGAAAGCTGACAGGAAAACATGGACTTTTTCCTGCTTCATCCCACTCTTGTTTTCCTTTCATGTTAGGAAAACAAGAGTCGGATAAGGCAAGAGCAGCCAATCTTGTCTCTCTCCCTTGCCAAAGTCAGAGAAGAACCAGAACAGGAGCACTGTGGCATGGACTGCAAGCTCCAAGGGGGACAAAAAGTCTGTGCCTCAACTGGCAGAAACTCTTGAGATAGAGGTGCGCAGTCTCTTTTAAGAGGTGAGTCCTGAAAGCATGGATTTGCTCTCCATCGTATTTTTAGATGAAGAGAACTCTAAAGCAAAATGATCTAGTATATTAAAGAATTTAAATAACTGTAACAAAAATTTTATTACATAAGAACCTCAAAACCAAAATATCAGACCTATCAGCTGCACGTCTGCATTAACCAAACTGTGATACCACACTCAATGGAACACCATTTTAACTACATTTCTTCAGTGTCACTTAGCCCTGGAAATCCCTATTAAATTCTTTTTCCTCAAGAGTACTCCAAAATGTTAACCTAGACTGTCAGGGACATTTCAAATAGCTGGGTATAATGCATCCTATCTAGATCTGAAGCAGCAGACTCTCGTTTGTAAATAACATCCCAAGATGCATTATTCAATAGCACTTCCAAGGATAAATAGGAATTAGTTTAGCAAGTCTGTGTAATTTTTTTCCCCGTTTAGCAATTAGTTAGATCTGTCTACTCCTAACAAGACAACTGAAAAGCATTCTACTATAATTACAACCAGAACAAATAACCACAATATATACATATATTTTTACTAGATAAGTTACTAGGCTCTTGATTTAGTATTTTCTAGTCATGCTCTTCTATTTTAGTATTTTGTTAC
>VXBO01012230.1:23544-79096 GCA_013400135.1 Rhinoptilus africanus | reverse complement strand
GGCATTCAGTAGCTCTGCCTTCTCTGTGTCTTCCACCACTAGGGCACCCATCTCATTTGTTAGTGGGCCTACATTGTCCCTAGTCTGCCTTTTTCTACTGACATACTCAAAGAACCTCTTCTTGTTATCTTTAACCGTGGTGGCCAAGATGAGTCCTGCTTGAGCTTTGGCCCTTCTAATTTTTGCCCTACATAGCATCACTACACCTTGATATTTTTCATAAGTAGCCAACTCCCTTTTCCAAAGATCATAAACTTTCCTTTTTTTCCTGAGGTCCAGCCAAAGCTCCCTATTTAGCCAGGCTGGCCTACTTCTCCATCTGCTCATCTTTTGGGATCTGGGGATGGCCTTCTCCTGTGCTTTTAAGAGCTCCTCCTTGACCAGCCTTCCTGGGCACCTTTGCCCTTCAGGACTGTCCCCCAAGGGGCACTCTCAACCATGCTCCTAAGCAGGCCAAAGTTTGCCCTTCGGAAATCTAAGCTGGTAGTTCTGCTGGCTCCCCACCTTGCTTCACCAAGAATCAAAAATTCTATCATTTCATGATCATTCTGCCCAGCATGACCTCCAATTTTTACATGCCCTACAAGACCTTCTCTGTTAACAAGCAGCAGGTTCAGCAGGGCACGTTCCCTAGTTGGCTCCCTCATCAGCTGTGTTAGGAAGTTGTCTTCCACACGCTCCAGGAACCTCCAGGACTGTTCCCTCTCTGCTGTGTTATATTTCCAGCGGACATCTGGGAAGCTGAAGTCCCCCACAAGAACAAGGGCGAGCGATTGCGAGACCTCTGCCAGCTGCTTATAGAATATTTCATCGGCCTCTACATCCTGGTTAGAGGGGTCTATAACAAACTCCCACCACGATGCCTGGCTTGTTGGCCTTCCCCCCTTGATTCTTATCCATAAGCACTCAACAACGTCATCACGCACATTGATAAGTTCTAGATATAAGTTATCTAAATAATTTATGTCATACGTCGAACCAGATCTAGATACCTGCAGTGTTGTGGATACATCGTGTTGTGCCACAGGTGCTCTTCTACTCCATGATCCTACATGCCAAACCTAAACTGTAGCAACCATTTTCCAACCAGCTGCATCCAGAGCAGGCAGCATGTGCTGTGTTTGGCCAGGTACCCATGGCCACCAAAACACATGTTTGAGCAGGCCCCCCCATGCTGATCCTGACCAGAAGACCATCGTACATCTAGGAGCTGGTGACCCACATAGCAGTTAACCTGAGCAGGCCCAGGTCTGTGCTGCCCATTTGCATGGCTTCAGGCTCCGCTGCACAGGTCTTTGGCCTCTGGACAAACCCAGCCAGCTTGTAGTAACCGAGGAGCCTGCTGGCAGCTCCCGCTCCATACCAGTGATTATGCTGCCGGCCTGTCCTCATATTTATCTAGAGGTGCAGCAGGAAGCTCTCATGTGAACCTCCATTTTGTTTGACAGTAGAAACGATTACCAGAGTTGATTTCTTGCAAGAAAATCATATAATGGCTTGAATGACCAAAAAGGGGGAACCTCTCCACAGACAGAATCTGTGCAGCACCACGGGAAAACCCATCCAGGCTCCATCCAATGCTGCACAAACGCAGGGTACCCAGCATCTGAAGGGACATGTGATTCACTCACTATCTGTATTATTCTTTTATTTTATCTTATTAAAACAGCAATTTTATTAAGCTATTTGTTATCAGGCCTTTCTCGCTGAGATCCAGAGAGTGCCTTGCGCTCTCTTTCCTCACACCCCGGTGCAGTGCAACCTCTGTCCATCTCATCCCACCACCTGCCTGTACACCCTCCCTCACCCTCATTGCAAGAAACCTCACAAGTTCCAAGGAAAGGCCAAAGGGATTTATGCAAGGAAACAGAGAAATACACATAAATCTTGTGATATTGTATCTTACATATTAGCCTCTTAGCTCCTTCTAAAGGCCTTACTTACTACCTACTTGACAGTAAATCCAATTATGCCTGGTCCTCCTGCGCAGAAGCCACTGCCAGTAAGCTTTTCATGTACAAACTTAAAGCTCCTGAGTGCGCTGCTGAAATCCAAGACCAACGGGATGCCTGCTTTCTGAGAGGATTGCATCCTCCCTGAGCAGCATTTAACACAGACACAGCCCATTCAGTGAATGAGAAGCTGACAGTTTTGCCAAAGAACATGCATTTTATAGCAGAGGCATTGATTTCTCCCTAAAGAGATAACACATCTACTATTCAAGCAGGTTTTTTTCCTCCAAACAATATAAAGCCATTATTTCCATTTGCACCACTTTTGCCTCTACAGCACTGCATTTCTATTTTTTATTCACGTGTATTTACACAGGTTCCTAAAGCTGAGGGTCAAAGGCCCAGAAGAAGGCTGACGCCATAGGTCCCCCCTGGTAACACAGTGGGGGACAGAGTGGAGAAAGGAAAAAACTGTCTGCCTTTCTAGGTTTCACTAGAAGTTGACAGGAGCTGCTGTCCCTCTTTCTTGACCACCGGATAAAGGGGCTGAAATGTTCTTCCCAGATAAATCAGTGCCTCTGATAAATCAAGGTTCCCCTGGAGACACAAAGCAGTCAGACAAATGGATGGGGAGAGACATCAGTTAGAAATACCCTTTTCTACTGCAATAGCTTCATCCTTTCCTCCTGACATTCAATCCTTAATGTTTTCTCTTCACTGCGTTATCACTTGTATCACAAATACCTCACATACTACCATTTATTTAAACAAAACAGCAATAGGATGCTTCAAAGGATTTACTATGTTTACTGACATCTTAAGAGACACTGCCCCACTTAATGGTGGAGGAGAATCACTTGTTTCATTTTGCTCCAAACGTAAATTTTGTGGAAATATCTATTACTTAAGTTTTGAAAGGGCATCCAGACAGAGGGAACAATATAGTGCTGTATCTCCCACCAACAGAGAAAGGAAGAAAAGAGAGGTATTTGTGCATATGGCATTTCCTTGAAGTTTCTGTACATTTTCAAAGACACTCTACATTACAAAAGAGCTATTTTGTTTTCTATCACCATGACAAATACATGATGCATAATTATGTGGAAAGATTCAGTCTACATGATTGATACTTCCTTGCATCAAATGCATGCAAATGTTTAAGGGAGTTATATCTCAATTCATATTAGAGGGTAGAGGAAAGGCAAAGAGTTGCATTTTCATACGGTGAGGGAGAGGCAAATTTCAGTTTAATAGCTGTACACTGCACATTAAAAATGCAATGACTTTCTATATAACTATGCAAGTTATAACTTGATTATACACACAAAAATAAGTATTTGAGATGATTAAGATGTAGTATTCAAACAATTAAGTTACTTTAAAAAATGCAGCGTCACGATGGAATGGGATTTTTCATATATGAAAAGATATAAACTTGACTTTAAGTGATACTTAAGCTGTTTCCTGCTAAAAAAAAGTCTTTATTGATACAAACTTCAAGACATCCAACAAAAAAGCACAGCTAGTGGAAAGCAAATACTAATTATAATTCAGGTCCTCATCTCTTGGTTTTTTTGTATGTGGTGGTTCTTAAACTACTGCTCCTGCTGTCTTACTGCAAGGCACCAGAACCTGAACAGCTGGAAACAGTCTTCCCTGAAAGCACTGTATACACCAGGAATACACAATAAGACTCACGTGCTTTTGTGTAATTTACTATCTTAAATCTCTTGTACCTGTTGGGATAATCAAATTGAATTAATTGTTTAAGAGGATTTTAGTGCAACACTGATGTCTGATGATGGATCTAACTCACCTCACTACACTGTCCTCCTCCTTGTAGGATTTCTTTCACAGCCCAGAGATGCCAGCTTTGGGAATGCTTTTGCAACAGTAGCATCTGGCCCCTTGGCACACTCCTCTTTGAACTGTGCCAGCTCAGCAGTTGCCTTAAGATACATCAAATGGTCAGAAAGCTAATAAGACAGTTCACTATCCTGGACATCAGTTTTCCTTTGTCAGCAATCTTCAGAATTGTCCTCATTCTTCCTTCAAAGTGTCTGGCATCTTGGTACCTGCTTTTCTGATACAGAAAGGTCAAAGCACTGTGCCTCTGTCTGCCTCAGAATCCCGATAAGAAAAGCCTCTGATTTTGCTAAGCAAATAATTTTTGAAACCATGTCTTTCATAGCTGGGGAAAAAAAGGTAGGGAGTGGAAGGAAGCGGGAAAGAAACTCATTTAGGACAGTAAATCCCTCCAGGTAACCAACTGGAAATGCAGATAAGCATTCTAAACAAATATTCAATATCAGAAAGGGACACTGTTCTGCTCTTGTGCATTCATTCCCCTGAAGGCAGGCTGCGCACCTTGCCTTGCAGACACTTGCAGCCAAGCTCCTTCTGAAATGTATTTTCAACAGTTTCACAGGTAGCCTCAAGATACGCTTTTACATAGATTTGTTCCTTGATGAAGGCATTTTGACAAAATGAAAGTGGCACTACTGGCAGCTAGACACATCCTTATTAATACATACAGCTATCCAAAGTCTAACCTGCCTCAAACCTGGTCAAGTAGATACTACTGAAGTTTCTATCACACAATACAATGATCAGCTCCATTCTCCTCAACATTATAGACCTGACAGATGGATTTCAGAGAGACGCAATTTAGATCCAAGTAGGAAAGAGCACATGGCTAACAACCTCCTCCATTCCCTGCCTATTATGCCAACCATGTTTCTATTAGGGATGAAATTCGTCGTGGAAACCAGAAGCCTAGTATCAATTAAAGAAACTTTCTCTGTTGACAACATTGTGTAAATAAGCAGTAAAAATAGTCTTGCAATATATATATATGAACTAACAATCCTTTTGGTGCAATACATTCAACGTCCAACTCAAAGACTAGTTTTTAAGTCATTGCATCTGAAGGTCATTAACAGTTTTCCAGTCACTTGGTAATAAAACACTTGAAATTCGAGGTCAGAAGCAGGATTTTCCCCACAGAATATTAAAATCAACTTTTCATGCTATTTCTGGCTGAAAAATTAAGTTAAGGTTTTTGTTAAGTTGTAGTTTCTACAGAACATGTTCTTTGTGAAGATATTCTCCCCTCCAGATAAATATATCTTCAATAGTAATTACTTTGTCTGAAACCAGAATGTTTCAATCTGAAATTTTAGATTCAGATTTTTTCTGGAATTCATATCTACGTTTCTATTATACTGAATTTATTCAATTACATAATTTAATTCAAATAATTTAGGAAAGGCAGTTCTTAGAGATATCTTTGTTTGTTTTCAGGTTATCAAGATGCTGAAACATAACTAAAATCTGTAATATTCCAAAACAGACCATTCACATTTTCAATTTCTGCATAACTTGCTGGTCCCAAAGTGCTTCAGACATGAATTACCCTTCACTAACCTCCAACAGACGAGGAAGGAAGAAGGCACTATGCTTGTGCACACACTTTCTGAGCTTCACGTTACAGATTTCAGGCACCAGAAGGATTAAAAAAAAGGATATAACTTCTTTGTACAACAACTCAAATCAATGAACAGTGGTGGAAGAAGCTATTCTTGTCATAATGAAAGGACAGTAGCGCCTAGCAGAAACACAGCACAGAACTTGCATAGTTATATAGCAAGTCACTGCATTTTTTATGTGCAGCGTACAGCCATTAAACAGAAATTTGCCTCTGCGTCTGTGCTCAGGTGCAGTAGTGAACAAGGCCAACCATAGATTAACACAAATTAGTGGGCAAACCTGCCATTAAATGTGGTCTGACAAGTCCAAATAGCATATAACTGTGCAGAAATGCAATCTCCATACCATTACCAGTCACTCTGAAATGCAGCACAGCATACCATCTCTTCCTCTAGACACAGGGGTAACCTATCCCCAACTTTACTTTTTTAACTTATCCTGAAAAAGGTAAGAGTAACGGCACCCTACCGTACCCTTTTATCTACAACTGCATTGGGCTTGCATGGCGAGATTTTGGTAGCTGGTAGGCTACAGGGGTGGCCTCCGTAAGAAGATGCCAGAAGCTTCCCTCACGTCTGACAGAGCCAATGCTGGCGGGCTCAAAGATGGACCCACCACTGGCCAAGGCAACCAGCAACAGTGGTAGCGCCACTGGGATAACATACTTAAGAAGGAGGGAAAAAAAAGCCTATGGAACAGTAAGGGAGAGAGGATTGAGAAGACGACTGAGAATATGAGAGCAACAACTCTGTACACACCAAGGTCAGTGAAGAAGTTGAGCCTGGGAAGAAGGGAGGAGTGGGGGGAAGTTGTTTTAAGATTTGGTTTTTATTTCCCATTACCCTACTCTGATTTGATTAGTAATAAATTCAGATAATTTCCCCAAGCTGAGACTGTTTTGCTTGTGACAGTAATTAGTGAATGATCTCCCTGACCTTATCTCAACGCACGAGCTTTTTTTTATATTTTTCCCTTCCCTGTCCAGTTGAGGAGAAGTGATAAAGTTGCTTGGTGGGCACCTGGCATCCAGCCAGGGTCAAACCACCACAACCATCAAAACAAGTGTCACAGCAAAGCCAGCAGAAGCAGATACATGCCTTTCCCTCAGTATCTCACTTTGTTTAAGCAAAATTTGTTTGAAGAACTGATAAGGGTTGCCTTACACTAATACATCAGATCATGACCTGCAGCTGAAACTCAAGACATGTTCATTGCTCACACAGAATCACCTCTATGTGAAGGGGGGAATAGATCTGTGGACAAGTCACGTCTAAAACTGCCTCAGGTCTTCCTTCAGTTCCTGCAAGCTGAAGCACTAGGAAGTTGCTTGCCTGCTTAAAAATAAGTTGACATTCAACTGCTTCATCCCAGCTATTAGTAACTGGTTGGACAAGGCCCCTTAGTAGCTTCCCAGACACTGGCCAAGGTTTGAAAGTCAAGGAGAGCTGCGAAGGCTAATTAAAACCTCCCCAAACTCTCCCACCCCAGCAGCACACCATGGATGAGTGTTTGCATTAACGTGTGACCACCTGTGATATGAATCTTTTCCTGTTTTCCTAGGGGGAAGATAAACAATATAATCTTTAGGAACCAAAGAAAGTCTTTGCCCATACAACATGCAAGGATAGGCACCTTTTGTAAGATAATTCAAACATTCAAGGTATTCTTCTGGTCTTACACAAAAATCTTTCCCTGGAAGGACCATTAACCCAAATTCTGATTCAGAAGTTTTAAGAATATAGACCATGCCAAAGTAACATCATGCTCATAACAAGTTTTAGTCACATTTTCAAAATGACATCTCCAGCATTTCCACTTAAAGCAATCCAACATATCGCAAAAAAAAAAAAAGAACACATACCAGTCCATAAGGCAACCAGTAATATTTAGTTCCTTTAAAGATAAATTTAGCATTAAGAAAAACATGTCCCATTTTACAGGATCAGATGCATTTCTTGAGGAAAGGTAAAATTTAAACAAGAGCTGTGAAATCAAACTAATAGTCTTCCCCAGAGAATCAAAGATGACTGACCATCCTTTCTATATGGCATTTCACTTCTAAACAGCTCAGTAAATTCTTTGATAATGCAGCTATCATTCTTAGTCAGAATTTGATCTAAAATATTCATTATGTGCCCAAGATTGACTTGACTCAGGTCTCAGAGACTGTCTTGAACCCTTCCCTTTGAAGAAACCAGTGGTATAAAATAACACAGTAAATCTCTGTTCAGAAAGACAGAAACCTTATTTAGCGGTTAAATGTACTTCACAGGAGGAGACTCAAGCACTTTTTACCGCTTGTATGATTTAAAGATCTTAATTAACATCAGTTTTATTTCCCAAAGGAAAACAGCTGTTCTTAGTGACAAAGTGTTTTTGGAGCACTCCACAGACTGAAAGCACCATTCAACAATATCATGTGCATCCATAGCAAAGCTTTCAAAAACCTTTCAGGGGGGAAAGAAAAAGGAAAAGCAGATTTAATTGGATAAGACTGAAGGGTAAGCAGGTCGGTAACTGCTCCATACACTAGAACATGGAGCTCACAGACACACAAATTACACACAGACTCCTTCACAGCCCTGGAAACACTAACACCAAGCAGCACAAATCCTAAAGATTTTGATCTTTCCTCGATGCCAGGCATTTTGTTTGTTTGTTTTTCATTGGAATCTAAATCACAGAAGCAACAATTCTTAGTTCAACTTTTATATATATATAAACAAGAGCAGATTGTGTTTCCTGATGCTATAGGGAATTAGACCTCTCCCAAGGAACGCTAAAACAATATAGCAAAAAAGAACAAAAAGTCAATGAAAACTACAATGCAGTCTATATATAACTGTATTGTCAAAAATGTTAGGCAAATTGCCCTTACCAGAAGGCTAAATGTAAGGAATGGATTTTAAAAAAAACCTACTATGTTTAACCAGATTTTTAAAATAGAAATGAATCACAGAGAGTTCATTTTAATGCAAAGTTTTATAGTCAGATATACAGTATCATTTAAAAAAAGACTGAAGAGACTGAATGTCTCTGTTGTTGCGTCTCATTGAAATACCACAGTAATAAGATAAACAACCGTGTAAAATATATTTAGTATTTATAGGCACTTACTTGAATGGTGTGAACAGAAATGACAATGTAGTTTCCTTTTTCTGACTCATCTTAACCTGCATAAAAAAATATTAAACAATTATATGCAAGTTGCAACAAGACTAAAAACTGTATCAGACACTAAACTAACAATCGCAGAAATGTTCCAAGACTTTGAAAAAGGAATAAAGCCACAGTAGCGCTACATTGTCCAGGAAACTGGGTGTTATATCCTTGTGTATGTAACTCTCGAGTGCTGAACTAGCATTCCTGGAAAGCCAGACCTGCTCTAAAGTAGGTAAAATAAACCATCCCCCAGACAGTGATTTTCACAGAAGGACTTTTACAGTTTGCAGGATAAAGGGGAGATAGGGCTAAAAGTGCTACCAGACTTCAGTGACAACCTTCCTCGATGAAACCGGTATTGTTTATGCCAGGTGGGAACTACTGCACTGTGGTAATGCTACCGAAGCAGTGCTATTCAATTAACCTGCATATGGATAAAAATAGAAGGTTTTGATGCCTTTGGAGCCACTTTGCCCAAGGTCCTTCCAATTATCTTCAAGGCCTCCTGCAGCAGCCTGACTTGAGTCTGATTGCTGGCGTAAAGTGCAGACAGGAACTTTCATGTGCACTGCTCCCCAAACCTGACAGCTTGAATAGCAACCCACACGTCTCATACTATCCATCCAAGGCAACATCCTCTCCAGGGAGTACAAACTGAGATCAGGTCAGTCCATCACAGGAAAAGTAAAAACCCACTTGGCATGTCTAAGCCAGTGCACTACTACTGCTTCAGTAGGAAAATGCAAAGGAAATTCACACATGATCCTTCCAAAACAATGCTAGAAACAAGGCAGCCAAGAAGAAAACAGATAATTTTGCACTACAAAATGACAGAATAAAAATAAACTTCAAGAAAAGGAGGACCAGAACTTTTTCTTTTCTAAAATAATCCCCAAGACACCAATTTAACTGAAAAAGAGCCGAGTCACATCCTTAATTTCTTAAAAGCAGAGGTCTTCCAATTCTGGATGTTATATTGGCATCCTTCAACTTCACATCCAGCCCACCAGTCACCTCCGCTGCTACACGCCAGCTTTCCAACACAGATTTGGAAGTGACTCTGCTGCTGACACTGCCAACCTGGTATCCACACAAACTACCTTTGGGAACCTGGCATTCAAGGGACAGAAGGTGCTAATCTCCTGTAGGTGATCTCATGCTAGTTTCTTGGTCCACTGTCATCACACTGATTTCCTGACATGGCAACAGCTTTGCGTGGCTCAGCTTCCTGTCTGTGGAGAAGATGGTTTTCCCTCAGAGCATTTCTGTGTCTTGCCAAACCATGATTTTTGGATTTGGGACTTTCTTTTTCTACCTTCTAGTGAAACAGAACCTTTTTTTGTTTTGACCACACGTGTTCTCATAATAGGATAATATCCAGTATTAGATGAATCAAGACAAAGCAGCCAGAGATGAGCACTTGCAAAGCAAAACAACAGATACAACAGCATTAGCTAAATTAGGTCACTAATTTAATTTCTTTAATGGACAGGTACCTGTTACCTTTTTGATCTGTTTGTATACTCTTCCTGTCTTAAAGCCTTGTCTCTCAGCCCTTGTTGCAAAGGCAGTATTTCCCTTTTCAGGTATCAGCACTTAGATTCTACCTACATTCTGCAAGTAGGTTTACATTAACGTCAGTAAATATCAGCATTTATGTTAAGAATCAAGAAAAAAGCTACTCACCCTTCTTACAAAAAAAGGCTGTTTATTAAAGTCTTTCAAACTCCTTCAGATATAGCTCAGCTAGTCAATCGACATCACCCAGTATGCGCATTCAATTTTAGTCCTGTAAATTACAGTATGCTAGATACAGCGTTATGTCCTAGTAAAATTATTTTTACAAACAGCAACAACTTTTATTCAAAGAAATATTGTTCTTTACCATATGTTTAGTTACCTTAAATTGCTCAAGAATCTGAACAGCATTGGTAAATATGCTCTCTGCTTTGAAATGATCGCTATTGTTCAGATATTCAAGAGGTAGAGTTCCCTGGGGAAAAAAAATACATATATACACATAAAAAAAAATTAAATGATGAAACAGAAATTTCTCTAACTGAATGGAGGTCCAAACGAGCAGTAAGAATACTTCAAATTACTGCTGAAATAACTACTGTAATTCCTTTGAAAATACTCTTCTCGTATAATTTCACAGCATTACAGGGACTGTTCCTAACATCCTACCTCCTACAGAAACGCAAAAAAGGTCAACAACAAAAGTCGTTATTAAAGTATATACTATATAGTAATACAACTTCCACCTTTAACCAGAAGCCATTTTTTAAGTCCTAAAATTCTTCCACCCAAAGACTTGCTGGGGCCTGATTCACCCAGTACTCATGATAGGAGTTCCTGTGCCCCACTATGTTGGGCAGCTTTCCCCTACATGACCAGCAGCTGAATGCAGGAAAAGGGGACAGAGTTTGGGGCAGAGTCTCCAGGAGAAATATTTTGAAAAATACGCTGTAAATAGGCATTTTGTAAATGAAACAAGCAGCATGAAAGCACGCTAATGTAATGCTAATTGTCAATTAGATATTGATGAGACAACCTTAGGATTATGTAACAATATACGAAGGAAATTCAAAGAAAAAGCTATCTTAGAGTGAGGGCACTCACTGTTCACTAAATTAGAGACTCAAGATACCATCTGGAGAAAGTACACTAGTTTAAACAAGAAATAATTAAACATTAAATTGCAGGAACCAGCTTGTTTACAGGCTCAGCTTTCATGATCAAAATCAAGTGTTAATCAAACCATATTGCATTTTTACCATCCCTAAAATACAAAGTAACAAGAAACTTTCATGTAGCTCAAGAGTATAAAGTTGCAGATTATAAGAGGATCAGCTGCCTTTCCAATTGTAAGCACGACACAATATATAAAAAGATTGAGTTTACTCTCCAAACTGAAGACATACATCTACAGCTAAAACTACAAGCAGTCTCCATAACTTACAGCAAATTTAAAACCTTTCCCCTCACATGCCTCAAGTCTTGTCTCCAACACGTCTTTGTGAGCAGATTTCTGTAATATGGAAAAACATTTGTACTTCTTACCACGGAATTCAGGGGGAAAGGCACACCAATAAGGGAAGCCATCAGTGGTGCAATATCAGCCTGTGCAAACAGAAACATTCCCATTTTAAGACAGTTCCAGCTTCTAGAGCTAATAAATTTGCATTTGCAAAAGTACTGTGAAGTTATAACACACAAAACCCCTTTATAATATTTTTTGTTTCCAGTAGTCATCATGGCATGATTAGATTGATTACATTCAAAACATGAGGCTCCAGTACTGACAAAGCTTTAAAAATGCATTTCTTTTAAAAAGCAAATACAAAACCCGACAGTATTTATTCACAGGAATTCAGTACCTCCCCCACTGCATACACTCAGAAGCATACCGCTTTTTATGACTATTTATACCACCAAAAGAACTAATTTCATATTTACAGTTTTAAGCAGTACAATGATTATACATCTTTTCACGGCACTCCTCATCCCATGTTTCCATGGTGCCAATTACTCACCTTGTCCCCTCCAGAGGGGAATTCTGCACTTTTACTCATGTCCTAGTCAGCCCTCAGGAAGGCCCCTCAATCTACACCAAGGCTTCTCATAAAACATTACCATTACCTTCTACTTGTGATGATAAACACTGCCTCTCACCAGGTTTATATTTGCCTTTGATATAAAACTGTGCACCAAAATTCTTTGTTTTTCCAGCATAAATCTGAAGAGACTATACTGAAACCACAGTCCCATAGTCCCACACCTACTACACTACAAAAGCTCTGTCTTCGGGGGCTCCGTTGCCCAGAACAAAGCGACACTTGAGACTCTTGCATACGGTCTCAAAATAACATCCCCGTAACTCCTGCCGATCTTGAGAGGAAAATTCATCTCTAATTTTGTACCAGAGCTTTGCTGAAAGCAGCTGACCCAGAACATTCCCAACTTCAACCTCCTAGCACAAGTTTATTTTCCTCGTTTGAGCAGGTTTGGACTCTGTTAATTCATATACTGGGTTTCACAGGATGATAGGAAGAAAGAAGCAAAGAAGCTTCAGGTGCACACACGTATATGCATTATCATCATGATTTAAAAAAGCTTAGCTAATTTAGTATCAAGGGATAAGTTGTCCACCTTTTTCTTCCTTTACAGTACAACTGCTAAGTGCCTGGGCCATAATCACAGACACCATAGAAAAAACCCCACAGTTTAACAGTATAGCAAGAATTAGTTTTGATTCGATAACGATAGCAACTTCTGGAAAAAGTTACAACATACAGACATTGAAATAGATAGCTCTGAAAACCTACAATGAAAATACACACGGCTACCTTTAAGTGTAGCAAAAAACATGCAGCAGATGCTCACAAACTTGGGAAGCATGGTCATCAGACCATGCTTTTTTTCTGTTTAGCTGGGCATATTCATAGGAGATACCAAGGAAGTGTAAAATCAGCTCCATAATATTTTTCGAAGTAGAAAAGAGAGGGAAAGTATCACAAGTTCCTCCTAAAGGTTTACAAAACCAAATCCCACTCCGAAAACACAACAGATGCTATTCAAGTTACTTTGAGATAACACACTGAGTTTCCAAGGAGTACCTGGCATATTGTACTGCACTCTTTCTACAATGGCACATGATCACATATTAAAAATGGTGTGATAATGCATCTTCAGGAAGAGAAGTTCTATGTAGCTGCCACATGTATTAACAAGCAATTTAATCTTTTTCATATTATGTTCAGTATGGGCGCAGTTCCTGCAACTCTACCATTTAAGTAACACATTCCAGGGAAATGATATGTCAGTGTGAACACTCATTCAAATTCCACCAATTAGTTTAAATCACACAAAACTCAATTTAAGGAAAAAAATTATGAGTTTTTAAATGAGGTATGTTTGATACCTGATTGACATCCAGTCTCTTCAAGTCCTCCAGTTTCCATTCTGCAAGAAATAACAGAGCACATGAACAGCTAATCTACACAGATTTGAAAGGGATAATTCAGCTGACATTTAATGTCTTGTTGCTGTTTTCTGTAAAGTGTTGTTAGTAAAGAAAATTATAATTTGGCTTTAGGATGCTAGCTCAAGAGGAGTTACAGATGAAACTTAACAGGCAGAAACAATAACATGCATTCATTTCAGTTCACATTTTCTTCTATCCATCAGGATAAATTGCTGCCTGCAATTGTGACCCAGATCACTTGAAGAAAGTTCCAGGGTTTTATTTTTTTTCAGCACCGTCGAGAAAGTGATGTATTACCTCCTATGCCAACTAAAAGATTCAAACTCAGGTTTAGGAGCAGGTCTGTTTAAATCTCTTCTATAGTTTTTTTCACAAAGGTTAACCCAAGGTCCCCAGTATACTGGCACAGAGTGGTACAAATATACTTCATGTCTACCATAAGCAATACTGGCCAAGAGCAGGCTCAAGGGAAAAGTTCAACGATTTAGCAATCAGAACAACTATAACAAAAGCAGAGACAAAGCCAAATGTACAAGCCCCTAAAGCTGTGTCGCATCATACAAAAAGCTGGTTCAAAATCATATTTTCCTGCTCTCCATTAGCCTCTAAGGAAATAAAGAGGAAATTGCCTGTTTTCTTTGGGGGTGGAGAGTTATTTAAAAACAGAGTTTAGCAGACTTAGCGTTTCTTTTTTTTCATGTCTGTTTTTCCTAATGTTTAAATTTGCTGCCCCACTACCCACAGCAACAATATGAACAGGAAAAAAAAAAACAAGCAAAAAACCCCTAAAACAGACAACACACTGCTTTTGTTTTTTATTCAAGCTAAAAAAAATAAGACACAGGGCTGAAACAGACTTGCTGATACAATGTCAATGACCTATCTAAAGCTTATCTCAAATACAGCAGTAAAGACATTGGGGGCACCTACCCTCAGCTGAGGAACCAGTGTTAGCACCAGGGGCACAGCCACCTTCCTCAGTGCAGAAAGATAAACAGGCCAGTCATCACCCTGCTAATGCCACTTGCCAAAATGACAAAATGACACCGCAGAAACAGCACAGATGGAAGCAGGAGTCTGCCTAGTACCTCAGACCATTGATGGTATAGCCACATTACCCGAAATTATCCGTTGGGTTTACGTGACGTAGAAGTTCAGATGCACCAGAAACAGGCTTTGGGAAAAATACTGGTAAACTATCGCTCAAAGGTCTTGCTCAACCTCATGTATTCTCTCCAAAAGTCATCCAAATCCAAGTCCATACCTCTCTTTCTCCATCTTTTGATAGTCCCTGTCTGTGCCAGACCCAAACCTGCCTCAGCTGAAAACAGCCCGAGACAGGAAACATCCACATTTGCAGTATTGCATGTACCAAAATTATTTTCGGCAATTAGTTCATACCACTGCTAGTTTTGAGGGTCAACTGTTATTTGGTCCCAAGAGCACCCTAAAGAGCAGCCATGTACCTTAACAGCAGTGAGACATACAGTTAGAGCAAGTTCCCACGGCAACGCTGGGGAAGTACTATCAGCATTAATCATGAATTGTGTTAAACTCACACCAAAACGAACACGTTTGTTTCCTTTTGCTTCCCAGAAAAGGAAATGGGTTTATATTTCTAGAGGTATAGACTCTCATCCGTATTTCTATTCAATAAATGCATTGTTTGTTTTCCTTTAAATAACATTTTCCAATGAAAAATGTGGGAAAATGGCCTACACGCACACAATGTGCTTAAGGTAGGAAGAAACTGTAGCTCTGCTAGAAAACCTCCGGCTTTGTCAGAATCTTTTACATCTCTGCTTCCCCTACTCAGACATTCCCAAAAGGCACAGAGTCGAAGACATCTGCCTCAGCCCAGGAGCTGTGTGTCAGACACTAAGCCCAGGAGCTCCCGAGAACCAGGACACACCTGCAGACCGGCCGCTCCAGGCTGTACTCCCAGGAGCGAGGTGCCTTGGGTGTACGAGGTGCCCATGCTGGCTTACAATTCCAGCTCACTGTCAAGGTCTCCCATACAGTGCTCAGCGCAGTTTTCCACCTCCTTGATAGGGTTTTTTTTCCTTTATCCTGCCCTGCTTTTACTGCAGCCTGCCGGGCAGCCAGATGGAAACAGTCCCGGGGAAACAGCCGGGAAGCACTGATTCAAGAAGCTGAGGCTACATGAACCAAAGGAAGTCTCATGTAAAACCTCCCAGAACCAAAACCAGTGAAGGTGCACACCGAGCTTCCTCAGCCGTGGCAAAGGAGGCTGAGCCCCCTCCAAAACAGGGATGTTTATAGATGACAACCACCACCCCATGCCCTTCTGCGGCAGAAGGCTGCGCCTTCACTTCCAAGCTTCTCTGGACTTGTGCCCCAAGGCCACCCAGCAGGGCAGGCACTGAGGAGCCAGAGAGCACCTCTCTATTCTTTTTCTTTCTGAGGAAGGGTCAAGCCAACGGCCAAAAGGGTAATACCACACATCGCCCACGGGATACAGGGCTGCCATCACAAATCTTTCCTGGCAGGGCCAGGCCTGAGGGAAGGCAGAGCACAGGTGAAGGGACTGATGAGGAGAAGGCTGTCATCCCAGAGCAGACACCGTGCCCTTCCAACCATCCAAGGAGCACATTAATCTTTCCTTGACAAATTGGACAGACTAAGTCCTGCCTGTTGGCACTGCCTTTGGGATGGCAACGATGAGAAGAGAGACAATTCACTGAGCTGCCTACAGCCTGCTTGCATTGAACAGAGCATATGAAGTTTGTCAGCATTAGAAATACTCTGCTCTTTCCATGAACTCTTAACTCAGAGAAATTCGGAAGGATTGTCAATAGATACAAGAACTTGAACACTGGTGCATGCAATCGGAGACATGAGACATGCGCATACATCAGTGACACAGCAGTCTTGAAAACTGTGTCCTGCACACAGTCTCAGCTGCATTTGTGGGGAGCAGGAAAGGCAATTAAAAAAACCTTAAGAGACCTCTTTTAAGCATCTTTTCTTTCATATGTTAGCTTTGTGAAAATACTTGGGACTGTAGCTTAATGGAGTAGCTGAACTGTATTGACCTGCAAAAGCACCAAGTTCCATTTCAACAAATTTTTTTTTACTATTAAGCTACAAAGCCTACTAGAAGCTATAATGTACTACCGTAGAGAGAATAGTCACTTTTTAAGAAGATACTTATTACTCAAATAGAGATTCAAACTCCCAAGATACTCAGAGACTCAAATCTCCAATTGAGATTATCCCTGGCAATTAAGAACCTGTAAAGATAATGTCTAAACAAACCAACAACGTGCTTGACAGCTGGAAAGCCGCAAAGCAAGTCCAGAATGAAAGGAGGAGTTTCTGATCTTTGCTTTGGGGTGTTTATTTTTTTGTCTGGGGTTTTTTTTGTTTTTTTCTTTTTAAAACCATCAAAAGGAAAATATGAAGCAGCCACAGAAGGGTGCAGAACATTCCCTCCTTTAAGAAAATACAGATGACAGACAAAAAGCTTTCCCAATTGTGTACCTGGAATATACTCATCTTTTTTGAAATGCTCTCACACCATTTTCAGTATTACTTGAAGTCAAATGCTGAGGTTTGTACTAAAGCTGCTCAGAATCAAAGAAACTGACAGCTGTAAAAATCAACTACTACAGATCAAACCCTTAGAGATATCAAGTGTCCTCAGAAGTCTAGCAGATCAGCCAGACACCAAAATCACTTGGTTTTACTCTGTCTTCTATTTTTTATTCTACAACTCATTTTCAGTTTTATCACAGCTGTCATAGTTTTACATCTGCAGTTAATCACCAAGAGTGAAATGTTAGCATGCTCTGTAACTGACTAGTCCTGTATGTTTAATCTGTTACAAAATACCTTGTCAAGAGCATGGTGGGGTTAAAACCTCAGGGATGAATTCATTTTTGCCTGTTTGCTCTTCTCTAATGCAGCTTGATAAACAATGCAATAAAACAGAAAGTCATTACCTCATTGATCGCGAGTAACAACCTGAGAGATTCAAAGCATCTTAAGAAACAGAGCAGGCTACAAGAATGGGGCACATGAAAAAGAAAAGCTTGCACAGTGTAATCATACATGGTTCTAGAAATCCATTGATATTTCAGTAAGCCAGTATTTATTACGTTATATATTTGAAATATTAAAAATTACTTATTTTTTAAAAGGTTTACTCTTCTTAAATAGATTACAAAGAGGAAAAATAACAGTAAGGAGTCCCAGTTTTTCATTGAGAAAGACTGTTTACATTTCTGCAAGAGCACAAGAATGCGAGTGAGATGAGACAGCCTCTGGAACGTCCCCTAGGGTTGTGCTGTGAAGCTAGAAAAGAGTCTTAGGACATGTCAGCTTATCATGTTTCCATACAAATAGCTTTTAACCCCTGGGAGTCTTCCTAAGAATTAAGTCTCCTCTGGAACTAAGTCTTAGGCATGTAAATAGCCTCCTGTAACCAGAAAGAAAGTCTTCAATTCCATGATTAGAAAAGAAAACTAACTCTGATATTATCTACCCAATTTTGCTATATCCTCTGTAGGCATGTGCCGTCACCTCTTCCTTCCACACCACACAAAGCAAGTCATATTTACTGGAATAGAAATCACTGAAGATCAACAGGTGAAATGGTTAAACACCTCCCTTTCCATCAAAATCCTGCATTAGGTTTATATTTTACCTACCTTTCAAAAAATTGTCTTCAAAGAACTGGGATGTGACTTTCTGTGGATAATTCACCCCAGCACCCCAAACAATCAGAGGTGTTAAAGTTTCTGAGGGATGACCAGCTCCATGGGATCCTAAGATACACAAAACGACAAGAAGTGTGAACTTTAAGACACATGGTGTAAAACCAAACAAAACCTATATATATGCACACATGAAATAAGTTCTTGTTACAGTATACATACTAAAATCCTGTGACACAGAACCTATTCCAGCTTCATAGCTTATTTTTATGCCACTAAGAGTAAAGGCTAAATGCAAGTTGCAAGTTGGGAAATCGGTACCACGTAAGTCAAGCCTATAAAGATATAACTTTGTATATTGAAAAACTCAAACTATTAACATACAGAAACTAAAGCCTAAGTATCTGAAAGCCTCAAGATGTAGAGGAATTACCTGCTCAAAACACATGCACGAGCCTATCCTAAGCATCTAATGAAAACCAGGGATGTTTGATTTGAGTAAAATTAGGCATGTCCCCAAAAAGTAATATAGAACTGATCTCTGGTCCACAAAAAAGGATTAGACTTCCATTTCAAAACCAGGAGACTATGTATAGCAACTGTCATCCTCTCCCCAGAGATACAAGTTCAAATTTAAGGTATTAAAGCCTGGCAGAACACTCCTTAAAAATTGATAAAACATGACTTCCTTCCCCAGGGAAATCAATTCCCTCCAGATTAACATATCGGCCACCCAAAGGAGGAAGTTTTAAAACTATGACGTCTCAACAGCAGCTGCACTGAAGGAGAGCCACACAAGCTTGAAAGAAAAGCTTGAGAGCCATTGAACTCAGTGGGTGAGGTACCACAGCAGTGAGATAACCCAGTCTCAAAGGGAATGACATTATAATACAAACCCTACGATGGTCACTCTGCGGTCTACAAGATTACACATTTTCCTTGTATTTGCATAGACACACACTCTTCCCTCTGTGTGGGGGTGCATACATATATTTTAATAATTACAAAGGACAGAGAATAACACATTGTTTTAAGGTCTGCTTTTTTTTTTTTTAACAGAAACAAACCATAATTAGGTGTGAAATTGGGAATAGCATTGAGGCTGTATAACAACCACAATGGCAGAGCTGAAGAGCCAGCTTTGCTTTCTTTAAACAGCCCTAAGCTTAAGAATACACACGTCTGGGAATAAGATTTCCAATGTTCAGAAATTCCTTGAAAGACACTCTCTGGGCTCAGTAAACTGCTCTTCTTTGCAGATCTTGGGAAAAGAGCAGATGGAGAGAGCACTTCCTCCATCCTCCAGGCATCAGTTATTTCTTTCTATTGCAGGAGGAAAGTGCATTTTTTAGTGAGCTTTCATTTTAGCCAAGACACCAGCTCCATCAGCATTTTACCGAGACAGTGCCTCCATGGATACTTAAAGGGAGATACAGCTGAGAGAGGCAGCTGTATCCACCCTCCCCCTGTTATAAGAACCAGGTTTCAGCCTGATCTGAATTGTAAGGGGGCAGGGGGATATTTGATTTTCAGCTAGGTCAGTTCTCTGTTCCACCCCTCAGCACCCTTCAAACACACCTTTTCAGGGGAAAGGGAGGGAAACAGTGCTGTCATTTTCTGTTCTCTGGTACAGCGTACCACACAGTAGTACTTATGCCAAGATGGTAGCAGAAACAAGTGGCCAAGGTGAGGGTGGGTGTGGGACCACCTATGTTGGTGGTCAGCAGTTCCATCTGAGATCACCTCAAAGCAAAATCACAGAGTCAGACTGAGAAAGCAAGTGATGTTATTGGTCTTTTCCAACAACCACAGCTTCTTTGATCATGTCAAGTTCAGAACATCTTCTCTTCCTTAATAGGTTCCCCCCACCCTTTTAATTTTTAATTTGTTTTAAAACTGATGCACATCCCATTCTGCAAATAACTGCTGAAAGACTGCAGCAGTTGCTGATACTACAAGGTCAAATGAAAAAACCTACTGAACTAGCCTTCCGACCTCCAGCTATGGGCCTAAGCATCATCTCTGGTTTTTCTCTTGGACTCACTAAAGTCAACTTTAAATTTATTAACACTTCTGGCAGAAGATCAAGCTTTTTCTTCAGACAGCAAGAGATAACAAAAAACTACAATGGACCAGTGGTTCTCAAAGCCTGAAGAGTTACTTCTATCACCTTTTATTTCCTTTCAAAGGACCCAGTACATAATGGGAACACCCCAGCAGCACACTCTGGCAGTGAGGAAGGCTGAGAGCACCCCGGGCTGTTAACAGGAGCACAGTCCAGGAAACAGATTATCCTCCTCTACTCAGTACTTGTGAGACAATCTCTACACATTGGATCCAGTTTTGGGTCCTTCCAGTACAGGGAAGATATCAACCATCTGGAATGAGCTCAGTGGGGGCCCCCAAATTGGTCGGAGAAGCACCTGGCCTGGGAGGAGAGGCTGAGGGACTGGGACTTGTTCAGCCTAGAGCTTTGGGAAGAATGTGACAGAGTATCCTGCCTGGACCCCACTGCAAGGATAGAGCCAGGGTCTCACTGCTGTGCATGGTGGGAAGATGAGAGAGAACAGGCATAAGTTGGAACAGAGCAGGTTCAGATTGCAGATAAGTAAAACCTTTTTCCCTCCACAAGGGGAGGCAAGCAGCAGAGCAGGCTGCTCAAGGGGGTTGCATAGGCTCCATCCTTTGAGGTTTTAAAGGCCCTCCTGGACAAAGCCCAAGCAACTGTGTCTGATCCCAAAGCTGATCCTGCTTTGAGTAGGTGGTTGGACCTCTTGAGGTCCCTATGATCATATGTCACATATACATATATATAAAAAATATATATGCACTTCCCTTATAAAAAATTATGGAATGATTACTTGAAACAGACAAAAAAATATTCAAGTATTAAAATTTTATTGCAAGTGGCAATTTTATTGCAAGCTCAGCAGTAAATAATATTCAAAACTGACTATTTTGCAAATGAGTAGATGGCAATTAGGCTGATTTTGAATAAATATATTAATATTTTGTCATCTCTGATGACAGAAGAAGTCTGCATCCCTTCCCTTTGAAAAATTTAGGATTTCAAACACAGCATAAGACACTGAATTTTGCCTAAAGTCATTTAAAAGTATCACATTTAGGAGTTACAAACACACACAGCATCAGAAGAGAGACTTATCACTTTCACTGGCTGAACACAAGGATAGGAGTGTTCTTAAAATTGTTGAGAAAAGAAAAAAGGAGGAAAAAAAAAGTGTCTAAATGAGTTCACCACTGTAAACTCTTCTCATCTGCCTTTAATGTAGTTACACCAAAGTTGCCTCAAGTCATTTGGCCACTGTGGTACAAGTGGCCTTCTGTGGGTACCAGCGTGGCTGGCCACCTGCCCCACTCTCCTTTCTGTACTCTCTGCTGTTTCACCTACACTTCAGTGCCAGCCTCCTCTAGAAAGAAGACACAGCAATCCCATCCTTTCTGCTCTGCCTGAAAGGCCAAAACAAACAAAAAGACTGCCCAAAGAAAGTTTTTCACCAGCTCCTAGACAGGTTTGATGCCCTTCCCAGGTGCTTCAAGAGCAAAGCGATAACTATTTCTGTCCCACATGGGCTACAACAGCTTTGCAGTTGGCACCCAAATAACAGAACCTCACCCTGCTCAGGCTAGGTTTTCCACAGGGAGGCTGACAGACGTGTTTTTCAGGTCTTTTTCTGACCACTAGCAGCCGCTAAGGGAGTCAAGCTTTACCCTGTTAATTTATTTTTTTACTGTCCACATATGCATCTCAGCTGTCATAGGGACTGATGAGGGACTCTGCAGATAATTAACCATTTCCTAATTTGCATGAGCTTCATACACAAGCAACACTTAGGATACCAAATCAAAGCAGGGGCTCCAAAGCTTCTAGTGTGACAGAGCTCCAATTGTACTCTAGATAATCATCCATAAACTCAGCTGACTCAATATTTAAAAAGGCTTACCCCAATCTGTCATTCCATGGTCAGAAGTTAAAATAAATGCAGTTTTTCCATCATTTCCATAGAAATTTTCAATCACTGAAGCAATTTCTTTTATACCCTCGTCAACTTTTTTAATATTCTCCTTGTATTCCCTAGAAAAAGAAGAAATGGTGTTATTAAGTTCCAGGTGGCTCTCACTCTTGCTATAAAGCAAGTTATCCATGGCCATAATGCCCAGTCCTTTGACTATAGACAGCTTTACACTCTACAGAACCTCAAGCTAATAAAAGGCATTCTACACATAAAATCTCTTCTCTTCCAAGTCTTACATGTGATACTAAATGGTCACAGCACAGTTTGAAGATTCATGAAACTACAGTCTCAAATGGATGCTAATTTTTATTTCAAATCTGACCTGCCCTTGACTGAAAACTGTAATTTAGCCACCCACAGCTATCAGGCAAGTTAAGGAGAATGCCAAAACTAAGGAACTCTGGAAAACTGAAATACCTTTAATTTTCAGTTTCAAAAATTATTCAAAAATACTTTAAGCCAGTAACTAAATAACAAAGAAAGATCTCGCCATGCAGGGACTGGTTTGAGATGATTCACAGATCAGCACAGATCCCACAGTTTTGTGGAATAGAGGCTAAACCACAAATGTGTATATTTTTAGAAAAAGTGACCACGATTACTTTTTAGCAAACTAATTTTCTATTTGTTGCTGTTGCAAAAGTCAGCTTTAAAACTCTGTCTGCAAAAAATCATAAGAAAAATAACAAGACAAACAGCAAGTATGAACTTCGGAATAATGTAGGAAATCAGAGCAAGGGTTTTGAAAGTATGCAGGAGTGGAGAGAAAGACATAATATTCTACATTCAAAGCATGTGAGGAAATGAAAAGAAAGTTCTCAAATAGCGCTCTTCAAGTTGAATTGGTGAAGAGTACTGTTAATCTAAACGCTTCTGTTCATTCATGTACTAACGAAAGCTAAAGCATAATGCTGAAATTTCCAGCCATTATTCCTGAACTTAATATTGTCTATAAATTCAACCATACCATTTCGGCCACAGGGAATCAGAGAACTGTTCCCATTTTATATTTGAAACTAAAATTTCCTACATGTCCTCTAGATCATGTATGAACCGTAACTAAGATGACCTGCTAAAAATCAGACTATAACCAGGCACAGGTTTATGGCAAAAATCCGTCACTTCTACAGAGGAGACCCTAAAACCAAAAAACCACAGAAAATTCAGAACATAAGTAATCATGGTGACATACATGACCTATTGTAGAAACTCTCAAGGCTGTTTCAGGCTTGATAAATAGCACTGTTAAAAAAGTTACTGTATGCATTTAATACTATTAAGATAGATATGGTTGATCTCTCAATTACCTTGAGTTTGGTCGATGAGCATGTCCATTTGTGTCTATGCCCAGCAAATGAAGGAACAGAACCACTTTGTCTTCATGCAGTGCAGAGAACAACGTTTGATTGCTTCTGGAAGAATTAAAGAAGCTCTGTATGGAATAAACCATTAAGATATTAATCAGAATACAATGGAAAAAGATGATAGGCAGACTATTAAAAATAAAATGCAACTGTTCTCATGTCAAAATGACAATAGTTATTAGAGTTACGAAAGAGAAAAAATAATTACTTCCCAATTTAATTCTTGGAGGATAACTACCAACAATATAGTTGGTCCAAAATTTCAGCCTAAGACAGGCAACACTCCAAGTTGAGGGGTTTTTTTTGTTTTTTATGTGTTTGAGTTTCTTTAGGCAGAAACACCAAATAACCGATACCATCCCTTCTTTACCTCCTATGTAATCACAACTATGCACCATTCCCAAGATCCACTTATGGCTTTATATTTCCATTGACTTATCCATTTCAAGCTAGAAGCAAAGGTCTCAAATATTCTTGCTTTGGAAGCAGGTGCTGCAGGACTGAGACACCAAGCTACAACTCGTTTGCCAAAACCAAAGTAAAACAGAACAGAACAAGACATGCTTTGCAACTACATGAACTACAGTACATACATCTGCCTTGCACATGTCCTACTTAAGCATCCCTGAGGCAGATGCCAGGGGGATTTTCCCCTCAGACTGAATGAGTCTTGACATGGCTATTCTGTGTCAGACCAGCCATATCACAGCAATGCAAAATGCAGGCAGACAGCTATTCCAACATGAGCTCCTTTGGTGACAGCACTGCCCAAGGAAACAAAGTTGGGTAGCATTTTAGTTCTAAGAGCATCCAGAGACCCTTTGCAATACAAAAGAAGGCATCTTCAAATTTCACACAAGTCCAGGGAAAACGCTGATAGAGCCAGTGAACCATGTCTGCCACCATAGAAGAGAGCAGTCCACCCCACACTTGTGATAGTGGTGGAGCTCCTAAAAACTAAAGCTCATACCTTTTGTAAACAAAAGTCACCATACCCAGAGGCACACCAAACTGGTAGTAAGATTATCATAGTAAGCCATGTCACGAAACCATGGTGGTACACAATTCCACCTTCCCCCTCTCTCCCCTGAATATACATAAGCTGCATGGACTAATATTTGCACACTTTCAACTTGAGATCTTGTCCAAACAAAATCATGACCAAAGTCCAGAGATATTTTAAATGAAGATACAAGAACAAAATTCAATCACATTCAACAGTAATATAATTAATTTAATTTAATGGGGATTTTCATTTCTCATAGGGGTCTGTCCACCTGCACATGTTTGACAGTAGACTGAAGAAGCCTTCCAGGGCACATCAGTAACTTGCAGGATACAGTATAAGCCTGTCTCCTTATTTGAATTAAATAGAAGTAACAGCATATCAAAACAGACAAACAGGAAACTCCCACAATTAAATCCAAAATGCAGATCAATATTAGAAGGCAGGTATTTCTCTATGATGGACTGATAAAGTGAAAGAAGCCATTGTGTGGAAGGCAAAGCCTGAGCTTCTCTTCTCCCACCAGGTGAGTCCCCATGACATACCAAAACCACCCCACTCCTCCAGCTACCTCGTAACCCAGAGCAGCAGTAGCCAGAAGAGTTTGTCCAACCTCTGGCTAAGAATGAGATGACAAAAGAAAGATGGGTGTGACCTAAGATGTGTCACCTTTTCCCAGAGCAAATAGCAAACTTTACCTCATGGTCCAATTTTTTTAAATGCTTTACTGAAAAAAAACCCCACATATAGGAATTTCACTACAAGGAGTTATCTTAGGCTGATAAAGGTGGTGAGTTGGCAAGCAGGACACCAAACAGCATGGGCAAAACCCACTTCATCTTGCTCTAGAGGCTGCTGAACTGTGAGCCCAGCACTATCCTTGTATCTCCTTGTAGTCTGCTAAAGGCTTCCTCTTTTTGGTACTCAGTATTTGCAAAACTTGAGACCTACCACCACTCAACACTAGCTGCCAAGCCACCATTACATGTTCACTATATATATATATACACACACACTGTTTCTGTCTCAAACGTCACCAAGAAGTTTCAGGAATGGGAGTAAACAACAGAGGCTGGGGTGATTCAGTTTCTCCAGTCTCAAGAAAAGGTAGCTAAGGAGAGATCTCATTGCTGTCTACAACTGTACACTGGGAGGGTGAAGAGGAGATTGAGCCAGCCTGCTCAGAAGGCCTTGGTGGTGATGGGGCAAGGGGAAACTCCCAATTTGAAATGTGGGAAACTCCAGTATGATAAAGAGACTTTTTTTTTAAAAAAAAAACCAAACAACACATAACTGTAGCCAGATATTGGAACAGGTACTCAAGAGGTTGCTGAAGATGCTCAAAACTTTTCTGGGCAAAGCCTGAGCAGCCTGCTCTAACTGGACCTCATTCATGCAGGGAGCTGGACTCGATGACCACTACAGCTTTCTTCCAACCTTCTGTTTTGATTCTAGCAACTTTTCTATGAGTTTCTGGCAACTAACAACAAATAATACCCTTGCTACAACCGATACACAGTAAGTTTCCCATTAAAACATCCACAGTAAACTGTAAAGCTAATTATAAAATAATACTAAATAAAAATATTACAAGAGAAGTATGGCTACAACTGTGAAATCTTTTAGTATCATCTCCTTCCTTGGATAGGAGAAAACAAAGAATCATAGAACGGTTCAGGTTAGAAGAGACCTTAAATATAATCTAGTTCTAACTCCCCTGCCATAGGGTTCTTTCCTAGAAGAAAAAAAGACTACCTGGAAGGTCTAGAAAACACAGAATTTACTGATGTCTGAACAAAATATGGACTCCACAGATGTTTAACAGAAGTTCTTGGGGACTGCTTGTTGCCCCAGAGCCTCCTGTGCAAGCATGCATGATCCTTTAATAGAGCTGATGAAGTGTTGCTGACTGCATAGATGTACAGGGAAAGAGAGACCAAACTTTCTCCTTTCACGAAGCTCCTTCATACATAAATCTAGGACAACTTAATTAAATCGGTTGATTAAAGCTGTGCACACTGATTTGTGCTGATCAGAGTTTACACAGTTATGCCAGTTTTTAGATAAAAAATAAATGTACAAAGGCAGGATAAACATATATATGCCAGGTTTATATCAGTTAAGCATGCTCATGCACAAGACTCTTACACATATTTAAAATAAATCATTCAACTATTGTACTGATAATTAGAGCAGAGCTATCTGTATTGAAATACACTGGCAGAAATCAACATCAGGTCATGGCACCGTCTATAGAGCTTCAAAGTTTAACATCATTCAGTTCTGGACTCCGGCCCCGACCCTGCAAAGAAGAGACAGTCTGAAGGCTTGGTCTGGCCTTCTTCCAGCAGAAAGGGGACAAAGGAAGAATGAAGTACTGTGTTCAAAATAAGGGAAAAAAAAAAAAGAGAAAGAAAAAGAAATGTTTGTCATCTGCACCTACATGCCCACTCAAGTCAGAAGACATCTATGGAATACCTTGAACATATCCTACCCTGTGGTCATAATAAATTGTTGTTAGACCATTATTGGGACTCATCTCCAAGACTGTTTGAGTTCCTGGAATTTTAATCATTTTACCCTAAAAGAGTTCAATCTTATAAGGGTGTTTTTCACAAAATACTTGGGAAAAAAAAATCAGAAATGCACTAAACACTTCATGAATCTGAGATCTTGCCAGGACTCACAAAGTGCCCCTCACTTTACGTCTCACAAAGGCAGACTGGTGCAGAGCAGCAGCCAAGTGGTGGGAAGAGAAGGGGCCAACACCAACTATGAGCTACAGAAGAGGTCCTTCTTTGCTTACATGGACCTCATTGCTAACGATGAAGGGAAGACACATCGTAGACCTGAGATCTTACGTGGGGTCCTGAGGTATTCTGCCTGACCCCTCCCCAGCCTCTGCACACACGGACAGCATTTCCCAGGGAGCTCTCCCAACTTTTGCTTTAGGATGAGATGATGAGGGGTGGGTCTCTCCTGCCTTCTCCTCTTCTGGGAAAGACGTGGAAGTGCTAAAGAGGACATGGTAGATGTGGTGCTTAGCAACATGGTTTAGTGGTGGTTCTGTCAGTGTTAAGTTGATGGTTGGACTTAATGATCTGAAAGGTCCCTTCCAACCCAGACAATTCTACGATTTTAAAAAGACCACTTTTTTGCCTGTTAGTTAACGTAGACTCCCAGTGTTTTGCTCCCTAATTTTACTTTTGCACAGACTCAAACTATGATCTAGGTAAAGGTTATTGAACTGAGAATCATTGAGCCACATCACATTAAATTATACTCAGTCCCTTAATTATTTTGAAGGCTTCTAAAAAAACCTGCAGAAAACAGAAAAAACCCCACAGTTAATCAACTCCACACCCATCTGGATCTCCAAGCCACTCACAAACTATTACCACACATTAAAATTACTGAGTTTTAACTCAGCTGCAGATAAAAACCCCACCCAGTGTTGTCTATACTCAATTTTGTCTGTCCCAAGAAAGGGCTAGGATCACCTCATACTGCAAGGAGACATGACAGGAACTATCAAGCATCACACATTTTCTTCCTCCACTCACAATTTAAGTAATCTGTTTCTGATCCATACAAATAAAATCTAATCAGAATTTAACATCTCTGGACCAACTGAATAACTGTTAGTTAACTGCTTTTTAAGAGAAGCAGCAATTTTAGGGTGCCAGCACTAGTAGCCCAAACATTAGTTAGCCATTCTCCATTTTATCCCCATCTTTCTTGGGGCAGAGGAAGCCACAAGTGGCCCTCGTGATGCCTGGGACCTGCTGACTACACAGTGGAGAGGGAGTACACCTTAGTGCCTTTTACTTCCTAGAAACCCAGGGACTATTTTATCCAACATAGAGTTAAATGGTATGTTGCTAAGTATTTGAGATACAACTCAAAGGAAGGAAAAAAAAGGTAGGCAAAGGAGAACTTAAGATTTTCATCAAATTGTCATTGTTACTTACATATAATCTCACCAGCACAGCTGAGAATTGTTCAAGTTATAATAACAGAGTGACCTCAGTTTCAGTCAGCCTTAAGCTTCATGCTTCTGAAGCAATCACTGATGTGCAATTGAAGAGATGATTAATGGAGAGAGTGTTTTACAGCAGTCAATCAAGTCCTATCCATTCGCAGTATGAAATTTAGGTAGGCAAAATAAGTCTTTAAAATAATGGTGCTGGTTCCAAGGAAAAGGTCATGATTAATGGCATATATATCAAGCGTATCATTATAGTTTGAAAGAAGAGGTGCCATTAGGTGTTTTGAAGAAAAAAAAAAAAGGTAGTACCACCCTCACATACCTGTGCAGCTCCAAGTGACAGCAGGGTGCAACTTTAAGACAGCTGCTACCTGAGTGTAATTGACAGTCTAATTTGATTTGTATTATTCATACGCATTACAACACGCAACCTGGCACAAGTGGAAGTTCAGGGATAGGCTGGCAGCTAGAAAACACATCTTCTTCACTTGCAAACTCAGAAAATCACTTCCTTTGAAAATCTGCAAACTATAATGAATTTTTCCACCCTACGCCACTGTTTAAAGCAGACCAACCCTTGGCTTCCTAATGAAGTTACTGATTTGGTTTATTTGGTTTCATTTTGGGTTTGATTTGATTTATGCTGGTTAGCTAATATTAGTGCACACAGCCCAGAGATCTTGTAGAAAAAGTTTTAATTCCATCAGCTTTCTCACAAGATAAAGAAAGTAACTCACCTAATTGCTCCACTGATAAAGATACATCAATACCCACTATCAGCATTTCTTAATCCAGGACAAGTGAGGTAGCATGGAATAACATGAATGTAGGAATTAATGAATAATCAGAAACTATGCGCCTTGGACTATTTATACTTAGAGTGACAGCATCACAGAAAACAACAATCATGAACCAGCACTGACCCAAGTCAGCTGAGCAGAGCACCATGTTAACAAGTTATAGTGCTTCAGGGCCTGAACTGCCTCTGCCACCTCTGCCCCCCCTAAACTAACCATGACTTCTGACAGCCACAGCACAGCACGAACTGCAGCAGATAATCAGGAATCAGCTACGTGCATCAGAACAAGCCGTGCTGTATAATTACAGTGGGCAAAAGCCTGTCAATAATACTGTCCATTTCTCTCTCATAATGGAGACTTACCATTTCTGCCTTGTCATAATACTTGTTATAAAATCCTTAACTAATCACATTCTGTAGTTCTTTAAGATGGGCTTCAGATTATATGCAAATTTAAAACAAAGAAAAGCCAACTATGTTTTTAAAGCATACTTTAATTACCATTAGATTTTTTTATTAGCACTGAATAACAAAAATACTTCCTCTAAGATTCTACTACACTAGTCATAATAATCAATTCAAGCAATTTTTACTTATGATCCCAAGTGACAGGTCTTTCAAAAATTTGTTACATTTTAGTTCTACGATAAAGTTAACATCCAGCTGTGCTTTTTATACACAGGTAGCATAAAAAGATTCTCTGCTCACCTTAACATGATCAAAAACCCACGTGTCAAGCTTGGCTGCATCTTTTGCTCCAAAGTCTTCACTTTCTGCCGTGTAACAAAATGTATAAACGTGATCTCCAGTAGCACCTGCAAAAACAATATAGATGGAATAGGAGACAAAAAAGTTTTCCTTCTTTTCTCATAGTCAAAAATGCACAAATATTAATGCATTATTTTAAACTTTCCCATCATTTATGGTTTTTTTGAAGCCTGGATATCATTTAAACTCATTAGCTTATCAGCACCTCAGGGAAATGAGGAGCAATGTTATCCAGTATGTTCAGATAAGGAAATAAAGTATGGAAATGCAGGTAATAGAACAAATCCCTGTTAAAGCAAATTAAACAGAATTTAGTTTTGAAACAAGGAATTTACTGAGAAACTTCTAACAGAGAAAGCTAAACATTAAGAGCCTTGTTTGAACACATATGTTTTGGTGTGTGTTTTTTTTTTAATAAGAAAATGTACTTAGCTTGTGGTTGTTAAACTGGGTTTCATTTTGCAATGCCCTATGAGGGGCAATGCCCAATGAGGCCTTCTACACGGGAAAACACCATATATCACATATAAAGAAGGCAACAGGAGGACTGTAACTTCGTTACTGTACATCAGTTCTAGGAGGCAACACAGTATTGAAAGCCAAGTGGAAAACTTCAGAAAGTCAAAATTCAAAGTCTGCATCTTTAAAACATGGATTCAAAACATAAATGGGAGAACTACTGGACTATGTTCAGGCATAAGTACAACACGAGGGCTACTGATGCGAAAACACAGCATCTGGACAAGGCAATTTCTGTACTCACTGTCAAGAGAGCAAAGCAGAGAAAGAGGAGGGGGGGGGAAGATGGAGACCTAGAAGAAAGTAAACTTCTGAAGTCCTGGAAAGATCTAAAGTTAGGTGAGATTTAATGAAATAACTCGGTCAATGGCCGAGATGTTACAGCTCAGGGATGCTATTTCTACCGTGACTACGTAAACTCACAGAGGGAAAATGTTCTTCTATCAGTTGATGGCCAGAGAGACTATAACCTATTTGCTGGACGTCACAATTATATAATGCAGTTTTGTAAGCTTCCAAGCTTGTGAATGAACTAACATCCCAGTATAAGGGAGCTCTTTAACCAAGATTATGTCCAAATCCACACAAGGGATGCAGGTATTTCAGGCCACAAAGATGAAAGCTGGCACAGATTTTCTGATGCAGCTCCCCCATAGCCCCCAGGAGACAGTACGACTACTTATAACCCAGAACACTCGCTGCTGTTCTCACAGTCTGAAAGAAAAAGAAAATACTTCCAGGCATTAAAAAGTGAATGAAGGAGTTCCAGCTGGTGGATAAATTACTTCAAATGAAGAACTAAGCCCTGGCCATCACTGTCAGGATGACTGATGGTCTAAGAGGGTAGAGTGTTGTACTGTTTTTCCGCAGTGTCACAGCAAACCTGATGAGAGGTACCACACCAAAGAAGCCAAATGAAAGCATGCAGTTTGCAGACTGGGCAAAGGAACACATCTGTTACTTACGCATTTCTAATTTCTACCAGAGCAAAGAAAACCAGACCACCCAATCCTGCACTGCAAAACGATGCCATACTAGGAAAGTTTTGGACTGCCTACATAGCTTAAATAAATAATGGAGGGGTTTTTTTAAATAAGAAAACTTACTATGCAATATGTTACAAAATATTATTTTACTGCTGTTATTTGAGAGATGGCAGGCAACAGTATGCCCAATATTTTCTTTAAGTCTTGGGATGAGGAAACAAAATGGGCTAGAGAAGCCAGGGATGGAATGGAAAAAATGAGATGGAAGCCAGGGATGAAAACATCCTTTAGAAGCAACCACAGAGCTCTACTGGGTTTGGTGCTGCCATTACACTAAGGGAAATAACTGGAGGTGCCAGAAACTCCCAAACCAGATACCATCTATTCCTATTGCAGACTTGTCTGGCACATCATCTCACTCTCAGCATCAGTCTTCAAATATTAGGATCAGAGATCAAGTTATCACCCTCTTACAATAAGATTTATGTCCTGCAGAAAGCAAAGATCTCACTCTGCTGGCAGTGCAGGTCCTGTGTCTGACAAGTCTTTCATGGGTCCAGCAAGATACTTTTGCGAGCAAATTTTGCAGGCACAAAAGAGGGGGAAAAAAGAATGAAGGCACAAGGACAGTCAGACAGAGCTGACAGAGCATGGGCACCAGAGAGCTGCCAAACACAACCAGGCGAGGAATGTGAGAAATTCTGCATTTCTCTTGGTGCGCTGTAGGAACAGGGAACTAGAAGAGGAGACCAAGAGGTCTGTCTGTCCAGAATAACACTGACAAAGGCGTGTCTCGGTTGTCCCTACGGTTTTGATGATACCCTTCTTCATACTCAAACTAAACAATGATCTTAGCCTTGTTGCTAGTTTCCAACACAGAAAAAGGGAACCTATGGAACAAATGGCAATCTGGATGCAAAGGACTAACATCGACTTCCCATAATAAAAACAACCACCTCAGCTCCTTTTTCAACATGGCATTTAATATTCTGGATTATACTCCAGCCTAGACCCATGAAAAAACAGTACAGAACTAGACTGTTCAAGTCAAACCTCAAATTCTGGCAAATACAGAAGAAAACCTCAAAATTTTAAAGAGCATTTTGGAAATAACACAGGCATTTTGAAAGTGCATTATTTTCAGATTTTTTCAAGGTCATAATCTAAAAATGTCATAGAAAATAAAGTTAGAATTAGCACGCTGAATTTGTGTAGCCACAGTCACTGAGACTTCGACAAATTTAGCTTTCATGCATATCTATGTTGGTATTAAAAGAGACCTGTGAGTATTTTATTTACCTCCTTTATAGAATCCTCAACCATTTCATGAAAATATTTATTTTATGATAGGAAAAGGACCTGAACAACACAGACAATGACAGGAAACAAAGGATTTTTCTCTCCTCCCCATAAACAGCAGGGGTTATATACTCTTTAGGCATCATCCAATGAAAGTGGTGAAACAGTTAATAAAATTCTGAATGTTTTGGCATGATAAAACACATACAAGAGGAGCACTATGATCTTACTAATTTGCAACATGGAAGGAGGAAGAGAAATTAAGCTATGCTCCCCTATCTCATTTTTGGCTTTTCTGTAAAAGTAAAGAACAAACACTTGATTCCATTCCCTTGGGTATTATAAAACTTTTCTCTTCGGAAACTCTGTATTATAAAATCTTTTCTGTGTTATAAAACTTCTCTTTGAAAGAAGGGGAAATACCTTTTTCTACTGAAAGATGTTAATCTACCTTTCTAACATGAGAAACTATGATTCGTTTTCCCAACACAGCACCTACTTCTGAGGTACAGTGAGGTGCTAAACCTTTCCCAATTTTGAGGGATTTCTCTCCCACTGCAAAAGAAAGCTCCATTGTTGACGCCACTCAGAACACGCCATATCGAAAGACACAGCAACAGTATGATATTACTCTTGCACATCCCTCTAGATAACATCAAAGCTGCTTCCAAGTCCTGTGCTTATCTTCCTACTCAAACAAAACTAGCAGAAGGACTGGGCTCTGGAAAATTCTTGAATTCCCCAAATATTTTCCCAAGAACATATTTCCAAAAATGTAAATAAGCTGTGCAAAGCTAGTGTACTACCTTTCTCCTCTGCCCAGACACCATCACAATATTCCAAAATACAAACTGTAATCTGAGGTCATGGGAAGATATCAGGAGATATTTTTACAGCTTACTATAAAGGATGAAGCAAATAACAGAAAAGAGGGGCGTGTGTGGGGAATATCAGGAGGAGAAAAGGAATAGACTGGAGTTCAGAAAAAGTTCAAGAATCATCATGAGAAATATGATGTATACTTTTTCTAAAGCAATGTTAGATTCCACTCCTGTCCTGCCTATCACATTTTTCTGATTTGTGAATGCCAGTATTTAAAACAGAACAGCAGCATATCCCCTATCTTGTCTCCTTTTCACTTCAGCCTGGTTTACTCTGAAATTATGGGAAAGGGTGTATATGCCCTCATTCTTCCAAGCACAAAACCAAAATTAAACTTGAAGACTCTTTAAATGTTTGAAGTGTTGCTCAGCAATCTCTGCATGCTGAAAGACCAATTGCATGTGGCTGAAAAGGTTTCAATATGCTGCATACCATGGGGAAAAGATCTCAGCTTCAGGAATAGTAGTAGGCAGCTCCTACTTGCATAAAGCTCTTCCCTTTACACATTGTTGTTCTGGTGTAGAAGGAGGATAACCCACAATAAGCTACTTCTCCAGCTCAGACACTCAAAAAGCATGGCTGCAGTTCTATCACCCAAGTCACTGGGAGCTGTGCAGGCAGAGGAAGAAACACCCCAGCTGCAGGCTTGCAAACAAGAGCTATAAACCTCAACCAAAGAAAAAATATTAGGTCCTTTTAACTAAGGGTGCGTTTCATTTAGTATGCTGATAGAATTACGTAAGACCTATTTAAATGGATGAATAATAAATGGGTATATCTTCTTCAAAAGCCTGCTTTTTCTCCACCCCGTCCTGAATTTACAAACTAGAAATCAGGTATACACAAATACACAAACTGGAAATACTTTAGTCACCTTCTTCTCTAACTCACAAATTTTAAGTGTCTCTATTTTGCTACCTGATAACTATGTGTTGAACATTTATAAAATTTCACCTTACCTTTTGCAAACATTGGCAAAATATCTGGGCTTCCCCAGCTCCAAGTATATTTACTTTCGTTGAAAACAGAGTCAAATTCCACTGGATTCTCCTTCCATCCTGTTAAACAAACACACCTGGATTTAAATGGGGTTGTCAGAAGATCTCATTGACTGCTAAATGCAAAATGCTTGTCGTTGTGCTTTTGGTGTTTTTGGGTTTTTTTTTTTAAGTTTCCCTTAAATTATTTCACAATTAACTCCACTTTTTGAGTCTCTGTTTTACTTCCATTTCAACCTCTATTTGCAATTAGTCCCCCACTCATTAAGAAGTGAGCTGAAAACCTAAACCAATCTCATTATGCAGGGATTCAAACAGACAAAACACACAGCTGGTTTACCTTCAAAACAGCTAAAATTCTCCTGAATTCTAAATCCCCTGCTGTCTGAACTCAGCTTTTGGCATTTTAGGCAATAAATTACACACTAATATATAGTATTTCCAGCACTCATGTTCCACCTCATCATGATAAAACCTTCATGATGTTCTGTTTCCACGACAAGGCAGCTGACAAAAATATAAAGAGATGCTCTTAATGGCAATTCCTGCCAATCCTGCACTTGTAGCAGATGTCAGAAGGAAGAACCTTTTCATTAGGAACATGGACAAGACTAAGTAATTCCTCTTACCTCCCCTGTCCAAAACCAACAAACATCACAAGTGCTCAGGCCTAGAAGCCTGAGGGAAGGCAGAGGACCACTAGAAAAAACACCAAGCCAGTAATGCAAAGCCTTGTTCCACATTATTAACACCAAGCACACAGCAACACATCCAGCTAGCTCTGCACAAAACACACAGTTGGGGTTTTTGCTTTATTTTGCCACTGATTCTCCAACTCATCCTAGCAACAGTTCAGCTAACACACTCCAGTTCACTTCTTGGTTGTGACATCTACTTAACCATCTCTCATTACATCCCCAATTATAATTAAAAACATTAAAAGACCATTCCATAAGGTTCTTTTGGTTTTAGACTCAGGGTGCTAAATTTTACCACATTACAAAATATCAACTCATGTAAGCTATTTTCATACCTATCAATATTAAGAGTGAGAAATCCATCTAAAATCATTCTTTTCCATATAATCTTGGTAAATAGACCACTACGCAGGCATTTATCAGTAATCATCTAGAAGCACAGCACATCACTGAAACACCCGATTTTGGAGGACAGTGTTCAGAGCTTTAGGACTGGCATACCTTTAGCAACTGCACTGACATCTTCATAAAATCCAGCTATAAGCGCAACATGTCCTGGCCTGGATTCTGTTGGGACCCGGGTGTGAGAAATTCCCCAGCTGCCATTATTCTCTATAATACTCCTGAAAACAGAATACAAGGCAGTTAATGCTTACGACTTTTTGAAAGTACAATGAATTGCAGATAAAAAGAGCGACAGGTACATGTGAGGTAGGAAATGCAAAAAACCCCCAGATTAAAACAGATTTTCACTACGGCCTGCTGTGCAGCAAAACAAGCAGAACATTAACCTGCAAGTAGTTCTATATTGTAACACCCCACAGAGAACATTACCATTGTTGCCCATCAGCACTACAAACAGATGAATTTTGCTGGTGTTCTAATACACTTAGAAATAACAGTCCTATTTTTTTTCTGCTGCTTTCTGCTTTAGCTTACCTTTTCCCCCCCAAACAGATTGTTTCTGCCTGGTGTTACTTCTCTTTGTTCTTTCCGTTTAGCTGCAAAGTGTCTAGTTCAATCTTCTCTTACTCTTTAAATATGCTCAATTATAATTAGTTCTTGTGACCATGTCTGCCTTTATTTGTGCTGAATATTGGAAGCCAGCATCAAGAGAATTTAAAACCCACATAAATCTAAGGTGCAAATCATTTCAGCAACACGGAGAAAATTTAAGTAAACCTTGTATCTTTTGTATCTTACCCCAAGGTGAAGGAGAATACCTTCTCACCACATATACAGAAACACATAAATTGGCTAGGGGTTACGCACATACAACAGTTATAACAGATAAAAAGCAAAGAAAATAGAGGACAAAGCCCAAGTTTAAGAAACAGCCTCATAAACTGCCCTCGTCTGCTGAAGATACGAACAGCTGGAGCCTGTTGGAGAGCAAGCAGTGAGCATTACCATATGCTGTTTTCTTGTCTCCATCTTCTGGAAGAAGAGAAAGATTCACTGCCCACTGTCAGAGCAAGGGAAGAAAGAAAGAAAAACAACACACCAGGACACACCTAATACTAAAGTTTAGGAGAAAAGCTGCAGAATCTTCTGAACAAATTTTAAAAGTCAAACCTACCAGGAAATTGTATTTTTGTTGTTCATTATATAAGCTACAAAACTTGCTATATCTTTATTGGATGTGTTTTAGCCCTAGTAGATTCTAAGTTCATGCTTTTTAACTATTTTTAACACACTTTATACAACTGTTAATTACAAGACCCGTACACTCAGCTGTAAATCTATTTCTCACTAATGAAATAAGAATCAAAACCACAACCTAAAATTTCAGGCTCTTCTCTAAGCTTGCGGGATTCACAGTTTGCCGCTTGTTTTTTAACTCACCTTAAACCTTACATTCTCAGGCCTACTTGAAAGCTCACAGAACTATTACAATGAAAAATGTAGAAGGTGATATAGCCCTCTGACATGTTATTCCTAGCGCTCATCTCACCTAGGTTTTAAGAGAAGTTGTATTGAAAAACATACTAATTTGAAAAAAGGATTTAAGTATCACTTAAAGCAGTTTCCAAGTTATTCTCACTGGAGACTGATAAAAATGTATTGCACTAGCATTAGTGGAAGATTTAAGACAAAACCAAAACATTTTTGGCCCTCCTCACAATTCATTGTCACAACAGATAGGAGACTGTTTTAATTAGAATTTGATTTCTATTGAGTTGGAAAGTAATCCTTTACCTTTGATTTTGCTGGGCTGTGTCACAGGATCTGAAGTCAGCAATAACACATACCAAGCAGTAAAACAGTACTGCCAGATATTGTCATTTACCTGTTCGAAACTCATTTGGCTGTTTTTAATTATTTCAAAGCCTTTTACTCAAAAGAATCATGTTTAAAAAATTAATTTTCTTGACAGTATAAACATTAGCTACCCATAATAAAGATGATTAATCTGAATATGACATAGTGATACAGCTGAAACATGACAGGCAAAGAAAAACAACCATCTTCCTCAAAATCTCTACCACCACTACATCAATTCAGATCACCTACCATTCCTCACAGCTATCACAACACTGCTGAAAAACAGACTTTTCAAGAATGTTTGTTACGAAAAAAAGACTAGGAACTTGGCATATATCAGCCAGCAATCTGCTCCAAGTCTAATGGATACTTATTATTAATTTTACATACCTACTAAAACTTTGCTTCTATTTATAGCACATTGCTACAAGAATGGTTCTTGCTCATTTAAAGATAATTTTTCCTCATTAACAACACAGTAGTTGCCAAAGTGCTCCACCTGGATGAGACAAGTAATCTGGCTGTTCCATTGCCAGCTACTATATGGTGGTTAAGGGACTGAACACTTGACACTCAGGAATGAATGTGCAAAAAAGTGAACTTTATATTAAATTGTATATACTTTGGGTTAATATATTGAAAAAGAAAAGCTCAGACAGCAATAACTTGGCAGAATAAAAACCAAAAAACTTCCAGCAACACACATTTGGTCTTGTCAACTCGTTCACAAGGCTAATTTACGGAAGTTGTGTAGCTCAAAGGTTCGGTAACAAAACACAGAGCACCTTGCTTTGAAATTACAGCAGTATATATAGTAAAGCCAAAGATATGCCCTGAACTGTCTGGCCCTCCACCTTTCAGAAGGCACAACACGCCACATGCTTTTTCGTTTCATCATCTCTCACATATACACGCTCACGCACATACACAGACAACGAGAGAAATACAGATTGCGCTTCAAACCTCTACTAGTGTTTTATTCCACTTAAGTGGCCTACCAGCATCTTTGGTTATTACAAGGCATTTTTCCCTCTCCATTCACCCAGTATTTTCAGAGCAGGTGACAGTGTTTTACAGGTTTTGAAACAGAAAGTCTGTAACTTCACAAACAAGGTAAAGCAAAGACAGTGAAAGTGCAAACATCCCAACACTGGACAAGCTAATACATGGTTTAATTTTTTATTTTTAGATAAGTATGATAATGCTGAATGGCTGAAACTGAAAAACTCAAACCACTTAATGGCAAAAATATCCATTATAACTCTCTCCTAGCCACTACAAACCACTGCTCCAAGCAATGGGGCCATTACAGCATTCACACCTTGTTGATGGTGCAAAAGACCAACAGTTTTACTGGGAAGAGAAGAAACTGCTCTGGAGGAAGTGTGAGGTTCGCTGCTAAAAGGCAACATGGAAAACTCACACTGATGTAGCGGATATCTGACAGCAGCACACAGCACCTTTCAAAAACACTAATAACAGGAGAAGCAGGTACAAGTAATACCATATAAGCTGGCAAGTGCTGTAGCAAGGGCTCCTCAGATTTCTGTAGCAGACTGCAAATGCCCCAGCACCTTCAGATAACTGACCAGTGCTATAACACAAAAGTAGTCTTATTTGATACTGTATACATTTTTTAGTTTAAGAAATTATTTTTCTTATGATCAAATAATTATCTTGATATAAGGGAAGACAGAAGGTGCTGAAAATTAGTTTTAAGTGCTCAAAGATATGACTTTTAACACTCTTTTGGGGCATGATTAGTTTCTCACAATCTTAATCCAAATCATTCCATTAAGCAATCAGACACACACCGGAGAGCACAAGGGAGGCAGCAGGGTCAGGCATGCAGGAAGGGTGGAACAAATAGGAAGTGGCAGCCTGCTGTTAGATCCATTCAGGCCATCTTTTTTAATCACTCCTTAAAAAGCTTCATCAGTAGCTTAGAATTGGAAGACAAGCACATTAATGAACTACTACTACTAAACTGAACATCCAGGAAGCAGTTTAAATTAATGACTTTGTTAGGCTTCAGAATTGATACTATGCTGATGTAAATGGAGAAAGTTCACACTCCTCTCAATTACTGGCGAGCTGTAGTTTTCAGAGGACTATATTGACTCAATTTACTCTGTTCATGGTTTAGCAGCTTTACTGACAACAAGGGACACCAACTCAAATTCATGCATTTCTGCGGACTGTAACTCTGCAAAGTCTGTTACTTCAAATGCAGAGGGAAGGCAGTACTCAAGCCACCACGGTTGCTGCTGTTCCTCTTATTCTTTTCTCAACATTACGTAGAGCTGCCTCCAGAAGCGAAATCTTCTGGCTCAGTAGCGCTTTCAGAGGGACTCACCGCAGGTAAGGTGCTCGGGGTGTACCGTTGCTGTTCAATTCATACAGCGAATCTGCCCGCAGACCGTCAGCAACAAAGAGTACGAGTCGTTTTGCTGGAGGTGGCAGTGGAGTCTGCTGAGGAGTCATACCGTGAACCAGGGGAGAGCTGAAGTAGATGTCAAAAATGGAGACCAAGAACACACAATGCACAAGGAGGCCAGCGAGTATGAAGACAGGTATACCCATGGTAGCAGCGGGCTGGCAAAGCAAAGTCCAACACTGAGAGAGAGTGAGAAAAATAAAGTTAGGCAGATGAAACTTACCAGAATCAACCTTTATTTCATTTGTTATAGAACGGGAGTACCATAACCACAGTCATTACCCAAAATCCATAATCAATCTCTGCTTCCAACAAGCTTTTTCCCCGGAAGTTTTGGTCAAAAGTCACTGCATGGCTAATTCAGACTTTCAGATAGTCATTATGTCTCAGCAGCTCATCTCTGCTGTTTAGTGGGGCACCAGAAGGCTTCAAAAGACCACTGAATCAAGCCAGTTCGACTGATACTCAGCAGGTTTTTGTTACCTGTATCAGTGAGAGAAGACTCAGACAAAGCAATGTCTCCATGAACATACTACCCTCTGCCGGCTGTTTCCATGACAGTGCTGAGGTCAGTTCAGGCAAACGCAAGCCAAAGGCAGCTCAGGAAAGCCATCCCATAGCAAACATCCATCCAAAGTTGCTTTCTCTAAGCTTACTGTCAATTCCGGCCTCATTATATTCTGCCTAGAAACAGAAATCTTATTTTAAAGGAATAAAGATGCTTTGCTGAGTGCAGAACACTGTTCCTCTTCTAAAACAGGTGACAAAAGCACAACAGCTAAAGGATTATGTTTCATGGATAATTATATTCCTTTTCGGAATGTGTTTGCAGCCCTGCAATCCTCTGCAGTCAGGTCAGAGATACAAATATGCTTAATAACAGGCACACTGGAAATGTACCTGTCTGCCACAGGTACTGAGGGGTTCATATGGTGCCTACTGAAGGCAACACAAATATGTGTATTGACTCAAGTAAGTGTGGGATCTGAGCCTGAACACTTCTGACAAAGTGCTATTAGTGTTGTCTGGGCTGCTAACTTAGTTATTTAAATATTAGCTGATTATCAACCTTAACAAAGCAACACCTCCACTCATCAATTTAGAAACAGATGTTCCTAACAGCCTGGAAGGTTCAGATATTCAATTATCCATGTAAATACACAACTCTCTCTAAAACAAACTCTTTGTTTCAGAATCTAGTTAGCGCTTCTAGATGACAATATATTAAGTTTATCTTGCTTCTTACAGAATTCCAGCAGCTGGTCAGACACAGACAGCCACCACACAGTAAGACTATTATTCTTATCAAATAAAGAAAAAAGCTTCACTACCACATAACCTTAACTCTGTTTAGAACACTGAAAGACGGTTTTTACAGTAAAAATTTTAAAGGGCCTGGAAATCCAGAGACAGAAGACACACTCTAAAAAAAAATATGTATTTGAAAGTTAATATATATTATTACTTACTAATCCAAAGAAAATTCAGATATGTGTGCAACTTAACCGTAACTTCCAATACCACTCATTTTCCCTACCGAAACACAAATCAGTCCTAATCAGAAACATTAACACAGTAATTTATCATTTTAGAGATTTGGAAAGAAAACCACGTAATAAGATCGAGATAACCAAATACAACATTTCAAAGAGACATCTAGGAGTCACGCTTAAGTGATCAAACAAAAACTTTTCATTAATCAGGAACTTTCATGCTTCTATGTCTAAAAGTTAGATTCCAAGATAGACTTTGAATATTTGTAAATATCAGTTTATTTTTCATTTTTAAGAACTCAGGGCTCCTGTATGAATTTAAATACATGAAACCACAGTCACAGAAATACCATTAAGTTGAACGCCGGAACTCATTTTATTCCATCAGGTTTGTTTTCCATAGGGCTTTTTCTTTTGATGATGTTGTGTTTGATAAGAGAATCCAAGCTATTTATGCCTTAAACTGACGAGACTAAAGACCCTAATAAACAAAGCAGTTACTTCAGTCAGATACTTGCTGTTGTATACTCCCAGTGCTACAATTCTATAGCTTAACATATTCTAAATTCTTCTAATCAAAGTCTTAGTAACCTAATCTGTTTTCAGCACTAGCTATTTCTCTTTGCTTTAACTCTCCCCAGGCCTGAGCCCTCACTTGCAGCAAAGAGTGTAATAAATACAATTCGAATGTAATGTTGTCTTAGACTAATGATCTACAGAATAAACTAAAAAAAAATTTTAAAAAGGAAGACTTTCTTTTGCAACCACAGTTTGACTACATTACATTAGACTTCATCACATACCCAACTGCTCATCACCACCAGCCAATTTCAAGACAGGCAGCTTACAGAGCACCTACTTCTGCCACGTCCCTTGTACCTGCTTCTTCTGCCTCTAGCCTAGCTTACATTGCTCCTTTAATGCATGACTTTGTGCATAATCACTGTGACATAACATTGTGAAGAGCATCCTATCCTCAGGCTTACTGATACATTCCCACAGGTAGGAAGCTTGGAAACCTCCCAACTGCATCTCAGCTGAATGCCAGAATGGCACCTGGCGCCCTCTCCTAACGGCAGTGCTGCTTTCTAACTACTAAGTCATAGGGCGAGGTGTCGCAAATGAGCACTGTTCTGTGGTTAGAGAAGGCTCCAACTCAAAGAACGGAGTTTAAATACAGTCAACAGCAATTCTAGAGAGGCGCAGGTGACCTCCTGCACCTTTTCATCTTGATCCAGTTACAACTAAACTTGGTCATTGCTGGCCCAAAGTGTCTAAGGTTCATTTAAAACAGATGATTTCTCTTCAAATACCCAAAGTATCATGGAAGAAAAAAACCCATTCCCAGTAACTGGTTTTCAGTGGAAAACGAAGGTCTTCATCACTGCTTAAGTTTATTTGGGACTTCCAATCTGAACCCCAGTAGGACAAGCACCCAAGACCAAGGTTTCCTTGGACCCAACTTTCCACGGGTCCATTCACATCTCAACGTCAGCTCCTCTCAACACACAGTACGACACTTGGAGCACACCCCCATTTCTTCTCAGCCTCCAATACTAACACACATTTGACTATCGAGAAGGGCAAAAGAAAAGCAAGCAGGCGCAAGGATGACTTTTCATATAGAGATCCTCTAACAGCTGAAAGGGGCCGGCGGGAGAGATCTGACAAACCAGAGCACTGAGACTGTATCAAAAAAGGAGGACTGTGCACGTGAGTCCCCTCAAAGGGAGAGGATGCTCAGGGCAAGGGCAAGACTTGGGTCCTTGAATACGGAGTTAATCTGCTGTTTTCACCCACGAAGTTTAAACATTAGTTTGCCTAACAGCTACGGCAACACGAATGAAAATGGGCAAGTTAATTCCCAGAAAGCTTTTCCCAGAGGCTGAAGACAGCCAGAGGGGTCCCCCAGGCATGCTGCCTGTGACAGACGCTGCAACCACCAGATGTACGGACCAGGTTCTAAGCCACCCTACTGCAGATCTAACAGTAATCGAGATAATACAAAATTACTTATCAGACATTCAACAATAGTCACATCTGAAAACAAACAGATTCTGATATTAATGAAGTAAAGTATTCCCTGACAAAGAAATGCCTTCACTAGGCCCCTCTGAGCTTAAAAGTACCATGGTCTGAGACAAACAGGGCTGGAAGACAGTTGAACAACAGGCTGAAATGGCTCCTTCCCCTATAAAAACCAGTTTGCATTTTGAGAAAAAGCTTGTCCGAGTGACCCACTGCTACGCAGAACAGGTCTTGGTTGATACTGGTTCATTTCTTGGCTGAATGGCTATTCACACAGTTCTTTTAACTAAAAAAGCCAGCAAGACAGGAAGGCAAAGAAATCAAAAAGAGTATCAGAGGCACCATTCAGAAGTCTTCTTCAGTTTGTACCTACACTAGTAAGAAAAATTAGGGTGCTTTATGTCCTCCTAGAAAGAGAGATAAAGCCCAGCTACAATCCAAGTTAAGGGTGACAGAGCTGACAAGGCCAGAACCACCAGCATTTTGCTGTCAACATTTGACTGTAAACTTTTGGATTTCAAGTGTTAGAATATATGTCCTAAAATCAGACAACTCTGTTCCCTAACTGGGAATGCCAAAGTCACTTGAAATCACATTTTCAGTTATTTAACCTTCTTAAATCTAGGATGGGCTACCACCTTTCATTCTGCCGTGGAACAAGATAATTTTATCTGTGCATTTTAGCTACTTGATATGAAGACTCATTAGTTCAATGGATGCCAAGGCAGCAGAGAAAAAACATCTCTTCTTGGAGCAGCCATGCATCCCTCGTTATCATCCTATTAAAGTTGATTTACCATGGATCACTGAACCATGAAAGGTAAACCATCAAGGAAGAAAGCAAAGATAAAAGACAGAAGGACCTCTGGGATTTGTGAATGGACCTCCACAGAAAAGGGGTATTAATGCTAAGCAATGTTTGTGCTGTGTAATTGCAGCTACAACCATTTGTGGCACGAACAGAAGAAAAAGATTAGTATCTTTCACTTCAAGTATAAATTGGATACTTGACATCATCTCTCCTCCATTGAACTCTTGCATGAGGGGCCATCAATATGGAGAGGGAAAGATAAATACTTATCTTACAAGATCTGGACATGATCTTCATGAGTCAGAGAAAGGAGATTGAGGAAAAACAGGATTTGTGGAAAAACCTCAGTGTAGATCTCCTGGGACATCTGGGTTTTTTCTGCCTATGATATGCTCTAGCATTACACTTTTTCCCCCACCCATTTCCAAGAGGAGTGGAATCATCAGTTGATCCGTGTTCTCAAAGATGCAATGCAAGGTCTCAGACTGCAAGTCCAAGAAGGGATGTCACTTAGCAGTCAACACAGCCTCCGCACAAGGAGTGCAGGAACAGCTGAAACTGGTTGACAGCAGCTCTAAATCTGAAAATGCAGATATCTTACTCATCTGAGTCCTCTGCCATAGAGATCTCTTCCACTCCCCTTTTCTTCACCCTTTGTGTTTTTGCATCACCATTTGACAGGGTGGTTCCAAAGCCAGTCTGAACCTGCAGGTCCAATGTGGGAACCAGAGGCTGAACAGGATCTCGTAGGTGTTCTGACAGGTCTGTCGGCATCAGGAGGAGCTGTAAATGGAAGTATCAGTATCAAACTCCTTGGTGCCCAGCAGCCTTCTGGCATGGTTTTCCGCCTGGGAAGAGGAGAGATCAGCTAACCCAGTAAAATCTGGGTGCTCAGACATCCCTCAAAACCTATAGTGTTTCATGCCTTCTAGGCACAGAGAAAGCACAACTAGCACTGTGTATGCATCTGCCCTGGCAGGAAACATGCCTATCTATATACTATTGCTCTGTATCTCACATGAGATACAGAAATGAAATCCAGCTTCTGTGGGATACCACACGAAGGGGAAAAAAACCCAAGTGCTTTAGTTTTCTTCTCCCTGCTCCGTTACAGAGGTCATTATGAGCAAATTTCTCTGTAGAGCACAGTGCTTGATGATTCAAGACAGAAATCTCACAAGGCATGCTAAAAAGAAGAAATAACAAGGATAAAAGGAAAAAAGTGGATTAAGCACTAGCTTATAAGAACAAGCAAAAGCCACAGCCTGTCAAGAGAAGAAAAATAGAAGAGTATTAAACACACACAACACCTTTTCACTTTGGAGGACAAGGAGGCAGATATAAGTATTTATTACTAGTGCAAAAATGTCTCTGCCCACAGGTGCCTGGCCATCCAAAAAGTGGATAAACAAACTGTCACTTGAAAATATATCTTACATCTTTCTGTCACGAAAACTTAAGCCAAAGTTAAGACTCAGATTTATTCTTTTCTTTCAACATTTTTTCTCCTTCTGTCACCACCTCCTAAACTAAATACAGAGCCAATGATACTGCCCAGCCTCCAGCATGTCAGTGTTTAAGCTATCCCAGTAAGGTATTTCTTGTTCAAACAATTTGGACCCAGCAAGACAAAACTTGCATGGATTCTTAAATAAAGAGCCTTTTCGGATCCTTGACAGAAAAGTACTTAAAGATCCACCAACCTACTCACTGCCTGTTAAATACGAGTTGTCCACATGAACACGGCAAGCAGAAAAGTAGCACTGCCCTGGCTATACTGGGGCCTTCAGATCTGACTTTATAGGATGCTGTACATGAAAGAGAAAAGAGCGAGCAGATGCAGGGGAGCAATCGTTCTGAGAGACAAGAAGTCAGAAACAACAGACACTTTTCTTAAAGTCTGGGAGATTAAAAGAAAGAAAAGCATCAACGACCTCCTGACTGCAATTAACTATTTTTCCAGAAAAAAGTTATTTGCACAGATTAGAGGAGTTGGTGTTTTTTTAAGAATCCTCAGACAGAAAGTTCAGCTCTTGGCTGGTGGCAGATGGGGTGAAGAGACCCCTCCCCTCTTTCTTTGTACTTGCACCTATCAAAACAATACATAAGTTCCCGCTATTAGCTGAAATTTTCTCAGCAATGGTCACATCAGTGCAAGGACCAAAACACCCAGACTGTGACGACGGCAGGGAAGCAAGACAGCTGCAATGAGCAGCACAAGCCAAACTATCAGGGACAAGCAGCAGACTTTCAAGTAGAAACATAACTTCCTGACAAGTCTTCCACCCCTCCCTTCCTTTTTTTCCACTCATGCCACAGAACCCACACCCATAGCCCTAAGATGGACCAGGTCCCTCAGTGCTTAACAGGAAGGTTGACATAATTAAGTGCAGTCCCCATTACCCCAAAGTAATCAACATCTAAGCGGCACTCCTCAAGTTATAATCTCTCAGCGTTATTTACAAGGCAAAGAAAACCATACTTGTACTGCAATACAATATAGTTCTTTGTGAGAAATGTAACATTTCCCTTTTATAGTCTTCTTTCTTCAAATATGCAATAAAACATATACAAAATACTACATGGAATATGCTCCATTGGCAGGAATATTTTTTTAAGGATAATAAAGTGTCAAGACAAGGAGCTCAAGACACATTACTCATTTCTTTTAGAGGGACCATGTTTCAGTAATACTGTCAAGTCTGCTGGTTAAGATGAAGAAAATCCATTGGAAATGCATTTTCAATAAGCATCAATGGCCTTGGTAAGTATCTTTCAGAGAAAAAATGAAATAGACAGGAATTTCTGCTAAGTTTCTGTCTGAGGAATACATTTTTCAACTAAACAGTGTCGTGTATTTTGTAATTTAAACTGTCAGAGTGGTGACAGTACAATTTGTCTGTATGTAAAAAAATGATCCTTTTGCTTAGGGGAGGGGAGCGAAGTGGGAGTTGTGTGGTCTAAGTGACAGTAGTTTGCATGGTAGACGACTTATACATCATCTAAGATATTACTAGCAGTTCCTACTCTATTCTGTTACCAATTTAGATTTTTAAAAATCTTAGACACTCGGCAAGAAAGGCAATCAAGTCATTCTTGGTGTCACAGCACACAGACCTATTGACTACACTAATTAATTTATGCAAGAGATTTACCACTCGGTCTCAGAGTTAACTCTTGTATCTTTACACACTACTTAAACACAGGAAACCCCAAATCCTTAGCTTGACTTCATCATATAATCATACTATGAATAAAGTGGGATAATGTCCGTTTTTCTCCTTTCCAAAGTTTCGTTTCCTTTCTCTATTGAGTCGTAATATGCTCTGCCAGACAATGAAACTGCAACTACAGTATTTCCACTTGCTCTTGCACTGAAGTGGCTTTTGTAATTCAAACCATCTGTTTAAAATTATTTTATGTTCAACATCTTCACTGAGCGTTTAAGGAATTATAATAACAAATGACATCTGTTTAAAATTTTAAATGTGGTTCAGTAAAGCACATCCAAACCTGAGGCAGAAAGCTCAAAGAATATTTAATTTCATTTTAACATCACTTGATTATCAAAATTACCCTGCCTGCATAGAAAAGTCTCTTTTGCCAAAAACGTCCATGGAGAATTTTGACTATGACCTGCAAAGAGCCAATAAAACATCAAGTGTCCCAATACTTGAACATACTGTGAATCAGTTACCCCAATGTCAGCCTAAGCAATTTTCTCTGAATTATCCTCTAAACATGGTAAATTGCCCAGGAACAAAAACATACACTGACAAAAGACAACACTGACAACAGGATGGCACTGACAAAGAGAACAAGGGTACTTCTTTAAGAAACAATGACTGCTTCCAGGCATGAAAGAGAAAACAAGAGCATCACCCTTTGGTAACACTTGTTAGGCAAGAGGAGAAAAAACAAAGAGTGAAAATTCAGCATTACATCTGCTCAGTATGCAGGCAGCCAAAAATCCACAACTCGGAAAAAGCAAAACCCAGCAACAATAAACCCTGTGTGGTTTTGCTGAGAATGAGCTATTTCACTGGGTAGCAGCATTTTGGGGGCCTTTGTCTGTTTTCACGGGTATTTGCAAATCCTCTGGAATATTTCTTGACTGTGGAGTCATGAAGCAATACCCTATCAGCAAGTTTTTTTTTTTTCAAGCACCGCTGTTCTACAGCTTAACATCATATTTTCATCTCAGTATGGCCTCTTAATTCTCTTGTGCTGCCAAAAGTGTCTTACGTTACTCTGGGCAACTTCTCTATTCCTGCAGAAAATAAGGATTTTTTTTTTTTTTTCCTGTCATTGTTTCTTCTCACCCTGTTTGGAGATCCTATAGACATGTTTTCATGTTACAAGTTTCATGGATTACTTCTGGGGAAAGAACGTCAGCCTGGGAGCGTCTAACAAAACCCAACCCACCGACTGCCACGACTGCTGGGGTCAAGGGACAAGTGGCACTTAGGACAACGCAGGCTCATGGAAGACAGCTTGCCACAGCTCTCCCTGTCAATCCAAGGCTGAAATCCCCCTGAGACATTTTAAAAGATATTTGCAATAAAACGACGCGATAGAACACATGCACCAATAAAAGCCGCCCAGTTCCTCCCTTTAGCAACAAAAGGGACAAGGATCAAACTCTTTTAAGTCATACAGAAAATATTAAGGCAAAGCACATGGGAAGAGGATGGTAAAAGAACAGCTTTCAGCTGTGTTGAGCTAGCTTTGCACAAGCAGCTTGCAAATGTATTCTGTGTACACACAGAGAGGAAAACATACTATAAAAAAAAACACCAAACAGTGCTTAAACTATGTTCCATAGAAGCTAGTATAAGGAGGCTTTAAAAAGAAAGCTGACAGAAATTGTTTGTGTTTTATTGTCACATTTTCTTACTGATATCAACAATTACACATAAACAAGAATTATCTTAAATAGCAACAAGCCTCATCTGTTGAATGTTGCACATAAGCCTCTGAATGCCAATTTGCCAGTAGCTTCAGTTTGAAAGAAAAAAAAAAAAGGACTACAAGAGAATCTTCTAAGCAGTTATACTTTCAATAAAAGAAATACAGGAGTCAAAGAATCACTCTGTAGGTACTCACCCTTTCCAAAGCATTTTTCTAAAAAAAAAAAAAAGTACTTAGGAGCTTGTGAGTTCAAAAGCACTACTTAATTATGCTAGCCAGTTGAATATTTGGGGGTTGGAACTAGATGACCTTTATGGTCCCTTCCAACCCGAACCATTCTGTAATTCCGTGAATATAATGTATAACTCAATACGACTCAGCTGGCTAGCGTAACTGATACCTTACGTATCTTTACCTACCCAACTTCAATTCACAGCAAAGCTGACACAGGTAGAGGTAAGTTACGTTGCCCACTGAGGAGAAGAACTCATTTAAAGCCCGAGGAGAGCACACATAAGGAAAGCAATCCAAATCGGAGACGTGTAATATGACACACTTCATGGATGACCACAGCTGAGAAGAGCCACCTGCAAGCACAGGGGGGAGGGATGGCCAGTGCCCCCTGGGACAGGGACATGCAGCCCCCATCTGCGGCAGGTGGGCGCTCTCCAGGCACCTGCACTGCTCCCAGCCCCTTGGTGGGCTCCATCCTACTCTCGGGTGTGACCCGGGACCAGGCACCAAGACAAATGAAGTCCCTGGGAAATCCCACCCTGAAAACATGCTGTGAGGAAGTACTGTTTTGTCATAAAGAAATAAGCACGAGGGGAAAAAAAAAATCTCCAATTCCTTCAAGCTCCAAATGAAACAAACTATTAAAAAAAATAAATTGCAATAGCCAAGTTGTAAAGTGCAGGAAAACACTAAAAGGATGGGTATCACATTCAAGAGAGCATTCAAATTCACAAGTAGTAAGTATATACAGTATTTGTGCAAGGACACTTTGAGGTCTAGTAAGAAATCTTTATACAAAGGAGTCACCTCCTCTTTAACTCTTCCACTAGCAACCACAGTTGGAAGGTGCACACACAGAAGACACAAACCCCACTCAAATTACCAGTTACTACTGCCTTAAATATTTAAGTTCACTTTAGAACAAAGTTCTTTTTGCTTCTACAACAATCTCTACTAAATTAACTAACATCCATTATCATTTATGATCTATCAACTTGTAAACACCCTCTGTCAAAACCCTAGGACTTTACATTTGTTTTCAATACAAAGCCAAGCCACTTCTCGTTTCTATAAGGCACGTTTATTTTTCAGCTGCTGACTGACTCTAATAATTAATAGAGCCAGGAAGTGATTCCTGGAAATAATCAATATTCTGTTTCTTCTGTCTCTAAATTCTGCTGACTTAAAATGAAAGCTCCCCCGCACTGAAACTTATTTGAAGAAAAAATGGCAATAGCCTTATTGTAGAAAAAAGCTAAGAGCACAAGACAAAAGCTGTTAGAGCTGTTAGACAAGCAACATCTCTCCAGTTCTCCTATTATATCTTCCCCCATCCCCGCAAATGGAGAATCATTTGTAATTTCCTGATCTCTCTGCTGGCAAAAGAGGGGAGCAATGAACACTGGTAGGCAGAAGATTTCAAAGAGATGACAATTACTATTGAGACAGACACCAAATGCAGTTTCACGTCAAGAATATGAAGGCAAAGTCTACCTATCTTAGTATCTGCACTCAGGTGGGACACAACCAGCTAGTTTTGAGATGACAGAAAAAGTCTATTATTCACTTCCGTGTAGCAGTTATTCACCTGTACCCCACCATCTGTAGAAACTTGCTTGTAATCAAAAGCATGCTTTTCAAAATACTTAAGAACAGCAAAGCAAATGTATTTTATCAGGTACTTTACACAAAAATGGCTGTCATGGGAATACCAGTTAAAAGAACAAGAGGCCTTCAGTCACAAATACTGCAAGGAAAACGAAGCCAGTATAGCTGCAGAGAGCTGTTCTGTCCTTGTCTGCTCCTGCCCACTTATTCCCATGCCATACCGCCTCCCTGGGCTGGCACAGCCATCTGTACGACCGCATAGTCAAGCAGACTGCACTTCGAATTCAACTGAAAATAACGTCGAGAAAAAAAAAAAGGAAGGAAGAGTAAAGATAAATTTGCTGTAGTTTGGTTGTTTGATTCCCCAATCTAATTCCCAAAACAAACCTCTGTGCTGGCACCAGGATAGGACCTGCATCTCCTCCCAACAACACTGCTACCTCAGCATGCTCAAAGCATGTCCTCAGACTCCTGCTTTATCCTCCAATGCCTGCATCTCACACTAGCTGTATTCCTTTCATTCACACCACCATTTATCGCATGACCTCCTCCATAGCCAGTCTCAAACCTCTCTCATCCTATTTCCCCCTTGTATTTGAACATGACTGAAGAACAGCAGGCTGTATAAGGAAAATATAAGGGTTTGTTTTGTTTTGTTTTTTCCAAAACTGTGCAAATACTGAATTGAAGAGGAATAAGGTGAAGCAGGCAACCCTCAAAAGCACAGAGCAGCAGCCTGGAGTCAGAATAGTAACATCTCTGCAAGTTGCCCCATGCTCCTGCAGTGGTAAGAATAAAGAAGACCTTTTCCACGTCAAGCTGTCATTGTGCTGACCTCCACAAAGCTTCAATAAGACACCTGAAAAAAATTCAGGCAAATCAGCTTTTCATTTGAATGTAGGACCTTTAGACCTCAGAACTCAAGAATTACTTTACTATGATCGTTTTCATACTTCCCTTCAGTGCAGGGTTTCCCTTCCCCATCCACGCTGCCCTTCAGCACGGTGAGGCACACCAAGGCACACTGTCTTAGACAGATTGCTCTGTCACCCTCTACGACAGCTTGCTGTGCCGCCAACGTTTCCAGACAACACACTCCGCTTTCCAGACTAGGGTGAACAAAGCCCAAGCAACTCAATACTCCAGTGTTTGTGGTGTCATAAGAGGTCGTATCTTTTATTCCTAATTTATGTCTCCACAGTCAACTGTTAACAGCATTTCTTTCCCTCTGTTCATTCCCACAAAAACACAATACGCACATCATGAAGCTTGAACAAGTTTTCAAAAATACTTCTTCGGTCCTGAGCGTGTTTGCTCACTGTATTTTTGATGTTAGGCTTCCAAATATCCACTGTTCACAGTAACGCTTCAAAACAACAATTTTAGAGGTAGAAAGACACAGCCAAGCTTTGCTTCAAAGGGATTTTTGAGGTTTGTTCTGTTTAATTCAGGTCCTCATCTGACTTCATGGGACATCGTCACATTTTTGGTGGGGCTGAAAGTATTTCCCAGAGCCCCTTCACACTGCTGCACTACTTTTACTTCAAATCACAACTTAACAAATACTTTCTAAATTCAGTTTCTCTGGGTAAAGCTACATCTGTACTTAACACACAAGTAACTATTAACTACTGATACAAGCTGTTCTCGTTAAAAACCATGCCCTTAAAACTGAGACAGACACAGTTTGACCAAAATAGTGGTCTTTAAGCATAAACTACCAACATTATGAGTCTCGACATTTGCATTATTCAGCTCCTGTAGAATATAAAAAAATTTTTGAGGTTAGAGAGTTTACAATGCACTGAAATTCAATTTTTTTAAGGTCTAAAAATAAACATAAAAATCATAACATCTGTAAAGTTTCTTTTGAAAGGAAGTAAATGTTAGTCTTAAATAAACATACATAGACAAAAATTCTTTCAAGTAGCTCAATTTTTAAAGAAGACTTAAGCAAGAGTTGGCGAAACTCACTCATCTGCATTATTTTAAAGTAGAAATCAGATTTGTTTCAGATTTTCCTCCATTATTTTGTTCCTTGTGCCTTTATTGGGACTCCAGTAAGACGAAAAAAGCTACTCCACTGTAAGACTCACTAGAACACATTAATTCATGCATTTCAAGTATTCAGCACAGAAAAGCCCAATATGGACCTAACAGAATTATTTCATTAAAAAATAAATTACCCTTGTCTGTAGTAGCTGAAAGAGAAAAATCTCTTACAGCCTGACATAAACTGTGTGTTCACTGTGAGAGCAGTTGACGCCGCACCAGAGTAGTGGATAAAGAAAGCATACTTTACAAACACATGACCCCAAAGAGCACAGAGGGAAGCCCAAACCAGTCATATGTTTAAGTTAATTAAACTTCGAAGCATTAGCTCAAAATTTAACACTCCTACCAAAATCAACACATTAAAACCAAAGACTGATTTTTTTTTCTACTTATTTTCCATCTCAAGAACTGTAAGTTTAAAAGTTAATGAAAAAACACGCACAGACTGACAAAAATACTTATATGCCACCACCTCCAAAAAACTCTGAAGATCTTTTTGCTACAAGCCCCTGTATTTTGGATACTTAGCTTGACAGCTACATTCTTCAGCTGTGGCATACATATTGCAGTTGTGTTAACTTTATCCCAGCCATCTATAAATTATTTTGGAGCAACTGATATCTGTAAATAATTTGGTAGTTTCATAAACCCAAACAAATCTCTTTCAAAGTACTGAAACAGAGGAATACTTTTACATTATCTTAAGTGAAGAAAGGGGGAAAAAAGTTAGTCCTTACTGTAACAGCACATAAGAAGTCCGCTGAAATTAGACTCTTAAAAAAAAGGCAGACTTCAAACTTGAAGTCACATGTAAACATTGCCGATCGCCACTAGAGGCTGCTACAGCACATCGGTAAGGTTTTCCCTCCATTTTAAGGGAAGAGTCAGAACACCGACGTTACCAACTTTTTAACAAGTTCACACTGAACATGCTTTAACTCTCCAGAAAAGAAAGCAAGAAGCACAAGACTTCTTTAAGGCTTCCGAATCCCACGGGAGCACCAACAGCTAATTTTTTTTTGTTGTTCATATTTTTATTGTGCTCTGAGTAGAATTTTAAAGCATTTTCAATATACCACCATTTTACTTTATGCTACAATCGGTTCACACTCCATTACTTACTCTCTCTTTCTGTATCAACAACGTAAACCGACTAAATTAGTAAAAAAATTCAAAGTTTATTATAGGACAGAATGCAACATTGGTTACCTCATTTACAAAAACATATGCAAATTTAAAACAGAAAGACAGCACTGGTCACTTACAGCATACTAGCGTGTTATGAATGGAATAGTTCGCAGTCGCAATACTGAATACTGTTTCTGGATCTCGGTATCAACATAAAACATCGCCATCATTTTATTAACGAGATTTCAGCCCCAATTTTGCTCTCAGTAAAGCAAACAACTCCTAGGGAATTAGCTTCGCACAAGCAGAGCTGCTATTTTTGGGAATGGGACATTATCTTCAAAGAAGCAGAAGAGAAACCAGCGCTGCCCCTGTCCTGCACCGTCTCTAGCGAGCTGAGCTTCCTCCAGCAGCGAGCACCACCGGGTGCTACACTCCGCCTTCCAGTCCACTTTCGTGCCAGGCTCGCACACACGCTCACAGCTCGGCACCGTCTCTTTCGGAGTGAGAGAGTCACACTCCCACACACGACACTTATCACCACCTCTGCCCGCACACTCCCCCATTTCGCGCCTATCAGGCACACCTGGCGCCGCAGGGTGGCTCAAGGCCCACCGGGGCCGCGGGGCTCAGGCCTCCCAACCACCCGCCCGACCCGCAGGCCCTCGCAGGGGGCCGGCTGACGGGTGCCTTGGGGCCGGAGCCGGGGCCTAGACCCCGAGGCCCAGCCCCACGCCACAGCAACACCGGACTGCCGCCGCCAGGCCCCCAGACCGGCCAAGGCCCTCCGGAGGGCGGGAGGCGCAGCGCCGGCAGCAACCCCCGCACGGAGGACCCGGCCACCCCCGCTCGCCCCCTCAGCCCCCGCGGGAAGCGCCCAGTGCGCACGCGCCAAAACTCACTCGTCTCCCCCACCGGCAGCTTCCGCTTCCGCTCCTGCCGGGGCGTTCCCGCCCCCCGCCCCGTCGC
>VXBO01012230.1:184-23008 GCA_013400135.1 Rhinoptilus africanus | reverse complement strand
CGGGTGGGGAAGCGGGGCGGACGGGGAAGACGTTTTGCATCCCCTGTTGTCCGTGATCTCTGTGGGAGGCTGCTGGAGAGGGACAGCTGGGGGCGGAGGAGGGGGGGTGCCGGGACTGGTGTTACCCTGGTCCCGCTCACGAGCTTTATGGAGTTTCATTCTTCCTGCGAAGGGCACGCCTCTGCCAAGTGTCGAAGGAATGTGAGGGACGGACGTTTCAGTCTTAATTTTTAGCTGTCTTGGGGTTTCTTACGCCTACTTTAGTGCTTACTGTCCAGAAATAAGTTGTATGCTGCTGGGAGAAAGGGTTGGGTGTTAAGCCATGGCTGCTACTTTTAACGTCTAAAAATTGTTAAAAGTGGGGTATCAGGAGCCATCATATAATTTCTGCTGATGCACTGGAATGGCTAAGTCATCCAAGGGTAGGTCTTGAGTTTCACAGATGGTGCACAACTAATACAATGTTTCCTATAATTGGTACTGGCTTGTTTACCAAGTGCCTGCAGTCTTTGGCTAGCCGTTTTGGGATTTGGAGTTGAGGAGTGGTAAATATACTGGGTCAGTGCAGCTTTTGTGAGGAAAAAGTGGTGCAGATATTTGGAAAATCATCATGCAGCTGGGATTTAAAGCTTTTGACTTTTAATAGCAGAGCAGATGGCTTAGAATAAAATTACTTGTGTGTCTTATCAACGTTACTGTCAAGAAATGTAGAGCTCTGAAAAGGAGGTATCTGGTGGAAGTGTTTTTAAGAGAGAGAGAAGCTGCCCAGCCACCTGACTTTGAGGATTTAATGGACCCATGGGAAGGTATTGAAATGAGAGGAGTTGTGGTTAGTAGACAGTTAGAATCATAGAATCATAGGGTTGGAAGGGACCTTAGTAGATCATCTAGTCCAACCCCCCTGCCAGAGCAGGGCCACCTTAGAGCAGGTTGCACAGGAACGCGTCCAGGCGGGTTTTGAATGTCTCCAGAGACGGAGACTCCACCACCTCCCTGGGCAGCTTGTTCCAGTGCTCTGCCACCCTCAAGGTAAAGAAGTTCCTCCTCATGTTTAGGTGGAACTTCCTATACTCAAGTTTGTGCCCATTACCCCTTGTCCTATCACTGGGCACTACCGAAAAGAGCCTGGCCCCATCCTCCTGACACCCACCCTTCAAGTATTTATAAGTGTTAATTAGGTCCCCCCTCAGATGCCTCTTTTCCAGGCTAAAGAGACCTAATTCCCTTAGTCTATCTTCATAGGAGAGGTGTTCCAGTCCCTTAATCATCTTAGTAGCCCTATGCTGCACCCTCTCCAGCAATTCCTTGTCCCTCTTGAGCTGGGGAGCCCAGAACTGGACACAGTACTCCAGGTGGGGCCTCACCAAGGCAGAGTAGAGGGGGAGGATGACCTCCCTCCACCTGCTGGCCACACTCTTCTTGATGCACCCCAGGATGCCATTGGCCTTCTTGGCCACAAGGGCACATTGCTGGCTCATGGTCATCCTGTTGTCCACCAGGACTCCCAGGTCCCTTTCCTCAGAGCTGCAGTTGAAAGATTTATGTGTATATGTATTCTAAGACACCTACAGGTGTTTTGTAAATAGTCCTATATTTTTGTTTGTTTTATAAAAAGTTTCTAATGTTGCAAATACATGCTGTCAGACTTAAAATTTGGAAGTAATTAATAGTATCTAGATGGCTGGGACAATAGGAGACATCTAAACCTTCAACTCATTATTGGTTTTCAAAACGTTTTAAAAATGGTATGGATTTTTTTTGTTTTTAAGTACATGCTATGTGGTTTATATTCTGGTTATCATATTTATGAATACTTAGAGTGTCATGCTTGGTTTTGTCCAGCTGAGAGCTTCAGTGTGGTCTGCTTCATGATGAGATTGGTGAATGTTGGAAAAGCCCTGTGCTTCAAGGCTTCAACCTGATGTAAATTTCTGTTTCATTAAAAGCAGATTCCTTGGGAGTTACAGTCAATTCATCTGATTGATTAAGCATTCTCTTGTCTTTTTAACATGATATGTTGTTTCCAGTTATTGATAATGTACATGCTACAGTAGAATTAGAAAAAGAGCAGCCTGTGTAACTGCAGAGTTATGCACACAAAAAAATGACCTCTTGCAATCCTAGACCAACATACACTTGTGAGAACATCTTAAATGATTATTGTGCTGACCTGCTGGATGATAGATGGCAATGGGAAGTCACTATTAAAATAAGAGAGGGGGGAGAGAGAGAGGAGAGGGGACTAAAACCTATTTTGGAGCAGTTTAATCATACTAAGGTGTGCTAAAAATAAATATCACGCTAAACCTTAGGTTAAAGATTAAGTGTAAGTGTCTTGAAATCTAATAATCTGCAACAGGTTAGAGTGTGCTTTTTCAGAGTATTTCTGTGTCTCAACAATGATTCAAAAGGCAGTTCACACTGAGTGACGTTGAAAGGTGCCAGATCCAGAACAATGAAAAAATAATATATTTTTGTATAGCTCAAGTAGACTTTTGGATTTAACTGCCATCAGACTTTCTTGCAACCTAGAGTCTAGCATTGAGCTAGACAGCGCTGTTCAGCCTGATTCTGGTTAATGTCAACAAGAGCTGATAGTCTCATGCCTCTGAATTTATGCCAATTTCCAAATGCTAAAAAAACTGCAGGAGGCTCTGATGGGCTGAAAATTATATGGTCTTTGCAAGAGTTCTTTTCACTTCCCTCGTCAGCATCTGGTATTACTGGATTTAGGAGGAGGACTAAGCCACAGGTCAGATCTAACAGTAAGTCTGAATAGTCTCCTAAATTAGTCAAAAGGTTCAGTTTTGTTGGGAAGTCCAGTCTGTTGTGCCCACAGTCACGGATCCTTACATGGAGACTTGCAAAGAATGTGAGAGTAGTTACAGACACCTTCTCTCGTTTTAAGGTGCCAGAAGGTATTTGGAAATAAACCAATAGTTTTCTTCATAGAAAATATTGATGTAGAAAGTAGTGGAGTTTGTCATGATTGTCTTTTCAAGGTCACTTGAATTTTATGCTTCAGAGAAAATACAATCTTAATGCAGGCAGATTAAAAAAAGTTCTTTATTTCTGTTGATATCTAAAGTCAGAATTTGTTCTCTGCACCACCTCTGCACCTGCTCCTGTCTGCCCCGAAGTTACATGAATTTCTATGGTTTTACATTGAGGTTTCTGATAATTTGAGTGGATGCAGAAAAAGTGAGACTGGCAATTCTTATTGAATGTGAAGTATGTTTGGAATGCCGCCTGAGGATTTCCATGGAGAAATGGAAAGCTTCGTACTGTGTGTTCCTATACTGAATGGGAGAATTTCAGTGCAAGTGTTCGTTGGCACTTCTCAGGATCCTTTTAGGCAAGCTAAAATATGAGTGAATGCTGGGATTTCTTTTGTTTCTTCTTGTAGACTGCTATAAAGAAATTTTAATGAAGTGTCATAGGATTTGAACAACCAGCATCATGTGGTCAGCTAGTGACTTAGATGCTGTTTTGTCTTTGAACCATGCTTCAGAGCACTTGGTTACAAAAGCAAATGATAGTCAGATGACTAGGATTGCTTAGTTTTTTACAAAAACACCCTTCCATTTTCCAGCAGCAGTAACTTCACAGCTGCAGGGATTGTTATATTGTAGTGAAAAATACGTAAATGTGTATTGTGTCTAGCAACTTTGCTTTTGTAGTTTGAAGCAAAATCACTTTGTGAAGGAGTCAACACTCTTAGATGCACAACACTTACATACAGTCATCCTTCATGTCCTGTATCTCTGTTAGATCCTCCCAAACCTCTATGACTGCTTTTTCAATAGCAGTAGGTCCACATCTGCTAGACTGTTTTGATACCACTTTTCTAATGCTGCTCATGTGAGTGGTATGGTTTAGAAGTCCCTCCTTCATACAGTATTCCAGACTTTTTACAAGGCTTTGGTTAGCACCTACGTATTAAATTTAAATTTGTCCCCTTCCGTATCATGTTTGCGTAAGCAAGTACAGTACAAATTGAGACACTTGAAATTTAGAAATAAAAGTGTGCTTTAAATGTCTCATCCATATTCTTGAACTTCAGATGTTTTCCTGTATATACATATGACCATAATTCAAGCTTGAGCATGGTGGATGAAGAAACTTTTTTTTTTTTAATTGTGATTGATATGATGCCTCTTTGCCGTAAAATCTGCCATTTATTTTTTCTTTATGGCTACAAAAGCTCAACGTTCACAAAATTTGAAATAGCTTTAATGAAAAGCATAAAGAAGTGGATTGAACACTTATGTTACATTTATGTCTTTCTGGAGATGATTTGTCTCTAGTTATTTCCTAAAGAAAGTTGTTTGTAATTTTCTGGGGACTTGATTCAAGTTATATTAAACTAATCCGTGAGTACCAAAATAGGAAGTATTGCTGCTTCTTTGTAGTAAGCTCCTGGCTTTGTTTACAACTTGGGATTCTGTTTGTGTGTTTGTTTTGGATATTATGAAGTATCTCTCTGGTTTTGTCTGTAGCATTTGAAATTCAGATAGGTCCTACTGGAAGAAAGTCATGTGGGAAGAGCGTATTGATTATGCTTCTGTGAGAAAGGGATGTCTTGCCCGAGTTACAGACATTGTGACTATGTGCAGGCCTTTGTCATGATCAGTGTTTCACCAGATTTTTGTTTTGTATGAATATATAGCAGAACTGGGCTACCTCAAAACAGTTCATTATATCTCAGGTTAAACGGCAGTCTAAATAAGATAGGAAATTGGGAAGAAGACAAATAACTTCTGTTATTCTTATAACTAGTTCTTTGTTAGATGTTTTGGTTTTGTCAGCTCAAGTCTTTTGTTTGTTACTTTATGAGAGTAAGCAAAAATATATAGTCTTGTTGGCTACCTCTCCAATGCTGTGAGGTGGAGTGGTGACTTTTGGGTGAGGCAGTGGTTTTACTATGTGCTTTGAGAAAGGTGCTCCCCTTAGTAAGAATGGGGTGGAAAGGTGTGGATAAACAGGTAGTCAAAGCCACTGGTGTCAGCGGATGGGAGAGACTGAATGTTGCAGAAAGAGGAAACAGTTGAAAGAGCAAGTGTTGTATGTAACACTGAAGGAAAGGGGAACTGAGTTCCCTGCAGACCTGCCAGTAAACAGTAACGTCTGGATGAAACCTGAGAGGTTTTATAATGCTCTGATGTTGGCTTTACTGATCAAGAAGCCAGCTGAACTTTTTCCAATTATGACTGCTTTAACCCCCCCTCCATTTTACTGACACCTGTATTTCTGAAAAGTTTTCAGTGAGATGCACTTGATAGCTTAGGAGCTGCTTAGTTTAAGACTTCTGCAACTGTTGGAGTTGTGAAATGAGTGAAACTGAGTCTGCTGGAAGCTGTTTGTGATGGATAAGTGAATAGTTTAAGCTTTGTCTGATATCTGTGTTGGGGTGATTTGGGGTGTAATGGTAGATAGTTCAGAGGACAGGTTAGTCTTCATAACTGTATACCTACACAAAGAAATAACGAGATAAGGTAGCATGAGATAAGCATGATGTTGATGGGCAAAGAAGGACAGACTAACAGCCACTAGTACTAGGCAGGTATATATCAAGTCGTCACTGAGTAGAGTAACTTATTTGCATGTTCTTGTTCTCCTAGGATGTTAACAGATACACTATGGGGAATTTATCTGCTTTAGTTTAGTCCTGATTTTCTGTTCCTTTGCCAGAGTTGCTGTTACTTTTCTATGCTGTGGAAGGTGGAAGTGAACCTCTCTATATAGGCACTGTTGCTAGTTCAGTTACGTGTGAGTTTAACTATGCATTGGTTGAAAGCTTCATCAAAGCAAGCAGGCTTTGTGCTGAAGTAGCACACATTTCCTTCTTACAGTTTTGCTGTTAGGGAAGGGAGAGATTTTTTTTGGTGGGGGAGGAGGTGGGGAAGAGAAGCGAAACGGCAATAATATTAGCTAGAGCTTTGCATTTCAGAACCAACCATTGGAAGGTTCTTTAAGCTCCCCTGTACATAATTTCAATTCCGTGTGAGTTATATTGACTTTCCTATAACTTCTCTTCCTCTGAGGATTACCTTTTTCTTGATTGAAGATATGACTTGTAAATTCTGTTCAGCTGAGAGAGCACTTGCAGGAAATTTTATACTATATTCATTACCTGATATAAAAAGATTTGCCTTGTATTTGCAAGCAGGTCATGATCAAGTAAGTATTGATATGAACTGCGCTGATTTTCTAGTGTATTGTAGAGATGCAGATTTGAGAAACCGAGTTGAATTATCCTCTAGCATGGGCTAAAACTTTTGAGTGATTCAGTAAAGGTTGTAGCCCTTGTATTTTTACTTACGATGAACATGCCTGAGACTTGACACAAAGTATGTTGAGTTTGTTGGATGAACAGTTAAAAAAAATCTGTAAAGACTTCTTTTTTAAGACAGCTGAAGCTGAAAAAACCCTTGAGAAATACTGAACTCTTTCCCTTGGTGCACCATAGGGGAGAGGCAATTTACTTCCTCCCTTCCTGCAATATAACGCTGGATGATGGTGATGCAACTGATTACTTTGCTGTTGAATTGAAGGAAATATTGTTGCATAAAAACTCACAGAATAAGAATTTCTTATTTCTATAACAAGTACTTTTTCATTTTGGATTGATGTTGGAGACATCAATGAGAGCGAGCTATCATTTGTTTTGTCATTTGACAAAACTATTGGAGTAAGAGAAATCATGGCAAAAATAGCAACACAATCATAGCATTGTTGAGGTAGGAAGGGACCTCTGAAGGTCATCTAGTCCAATCCCCCTGCTCAAGCAGGGATAGCTGCAGCCAGTTGCCCAGGAACATGCCTAGATGGCTTTTAAATATCTCCAAGGATGGAGAGACTCCACCACCCCTCTGAGCAATCTTAAACAGTCACCCTCGGAGTAGAAAAAGTATTTCCTGATGTTCAGAGGGAACCTCCTGTGTTGCAGTTTGTGCCCATTACCTCTCGGCCTGTCACTGGGCACCGCTAAGAAGAGCCTAACTCCATCCTCTTTGCACCCTCCCGTCAGGTATGTATACACATTGATGAGGTCCCCCCTGAGCTCGCTCTTCTCCAGGCTCAACAGCCCCAGCTCTCTCAGCGCCTAGGGTTTTAATTATTTTTTTAATATTTTTTTTTAATTCTTTATAGAGTCCATGTGGATGCACGTTGTTAAAACTTTACTGGAAAATTTACTACTCTCCTGAGATAAATGTAGAAATAGGGGAAAGAAGAACATACTAGAATTGAAATATGAAGAAAACTGAGAGAATACAATGCTTGAGAATTATTGTGGGTATTATTTGTACGTTTTAAGTAGTCCCTTGGCAAAGAGGGCCAGCCATTTAAGAACTAGATTGGTATAATTTTCTTGATGTCTGAGAGTATAACAGAAAACTGGGTTACTGTGGAGAATGGCAAAATCCTTTTAATGCAAGTTAATTGATACAGTTTGGGAAATGCAGTGCTGCAAGATTGAGCATATGGATTTAATTTGATGCTGTTGATGCTTTCTGATTCCTGCTGAAGCCAGCTAGGGTCTTGAGCTGGAGGAAGCACCTCCGTGCTGTGCTGTGCTTCCCTTAGCTGTTTTGATTTTGGGAAGCTCTGGTAGGTCAAGCACACTGCAGCACATATGTATGGAGCCAGGCTGTGTTTGATGCTTTCCTCAAGGTCATATGCTCCTGGACCTCAGCGTTCACTGCAGCAACGTTCAAATGGCTTTGTGTAGGGCTGGCTTAATTCTTTCAGAGCCAACTAATTTGGATGCTGCTTGAGACTGCGTATGCAGTAACGCACACATACACATACACCCCCACCTCCAGAAGCAGTATTTCTTATTGGTATGGCTCTCCTTGAGATCAGCTCAGGTGAATCTGTAGCTATATCTTAACCTAATTCATTTACTTGTGAGTATATTATTTCTGTGCTAGGATGCAAGATCTGTCTCTTTTCTGCTTTAATTTCATCCTTACAAGCTTCTGCTATGTTCCTATCATAGTAGTGAGGGTCATATCTTTCTACTGCAGTATATCTGCAAAGTAGTTGTTTTACGTGTCTGATGTTTAGTTCATTTTTCTCTACTGTTCTTGGCTGGCAAGCATGGGTTCGTTTCTTCCTTTAGAGTTTTTACCCTCATATATACATACTTTCTATGAATTTTCATTGCTTGTTAGTAATATGAAGTAGGTAAATGTATTGATCATCTGTTTTCAATCTGGTTTGTGTTGCTCATCATGGACTAGTACTATCTGATTATCTTGAATGTGTGTTCTAGGTAATTTGTAAGCGGATTGCTCTGACAGCTTAAAAGTTAATTTTATTCTAGTAGCTTTACTTAACTTAGTTTTCACTTGATGATGGTCTGAGAACTAGGCTTCAGAACATACCAACTTTGAAAATTCAGCAGGCCTCATTGACATCTGGAAGTCAGCAAAAGAGGCACTTGCAGTTGCAAACCGAGGTTGATAGGTTAGGTGCTTACAATTTAGTGCCCGATGCAATGAATTACTTTAAGGCTCTTAGTTCCGTATCAGAGTTACCATAGTGATGTGGAATGTGTTGATCTGGTAAAATTTACTCTGCAAGTTCAAATTGGTTAAAAAAATCGATACATAAGCCTGTGTCTACCATAAAGGTTTTATGCTAGATTAGGTATCTGCTGCCATGGATCAAGTTTGCTTTGCTGGCTGATCAGCATTAGTAAGCTTGGAACAAGTTGAAACATATCAGAAGTTTTAAATGCAGCAGCCATTTAAGAGTTCTCAAAGTAATACTGCTCCACGGTTGTCCTATAAAATTTGGTAAGGCTTAAAGAAATTTGCAGTAACACTTATGGGGAATTAAATAGTTTAATTAATTTATTCATATGTATTGCACAGCACATTGCACAGTATATCTATTTTAGTTGCTACATAATGTAGCCACAAACTATGAATTGATGATCATTTTTAAAGTGTTAATGATGTCTGATTCTTTAATGTAGAAAGGACTCCATTAAAGCTCTTCAAGTTTTTACGTTATTCCACATCTTCTGTAAATGCCATCTCTTGACTGCTGGTTTATTCACATATGCAAATGTGCAGTTCAGTACTAATACAGGGCTTAAGCATGTGCAAGTAAATACAAGAGGAAGTCCGTTCTTTCTCGCAGATTGTCTCTGTCCTCAGTTTCCTTGGCTTCTGCTCTTTAGGGCCTGTGATACCATGCAGGACAGGTGAAAATGCAAGTTATTCAAGGACATACTTTTTTTCAGAGCAGTATCTCTAGAAGAGAGCGGGCCATCTCTTGCGTGGCCATAAGGGCTCTTTTACTCTAGGTCTTGAATATTTAAGGTAGGTAAAATACCTAGTCTGCTGACTACCACCAACAGAAACAGATTTAAAATACATATTTATACGCTTGCGTTTCTTTAGGACTGAACTTCAGCAGTTCTTTTATTGTACCTGTAGCACAGAGAGAAAAGGCAAAGTGGTGGACCCAAATAGTTTTTACGTAAACTTCACAATCGGAATCTGTTATCAGAGTACTTAAAGATAAGCCGTACCCTATAAGATATGTTGTACTGTTGTCCTTTCTGGATGAATATGAAGTTTTTTTCTAACCTTTCATTTGCAGACCCCTTAAAAAGTTTCAGGTTTGATCTCCTTATTACATAATTTTATTTTGAATGGAAAATTTTTGATCAGAGGTTCCTCCATGTGAAAAGAGTTTAATGTGTATACTGGGAGAAGGGAGAGCTTAACTCATAACAACAGCACAACTCATCAGGAAAAACTTCTGTATATTGTCTAAAGTTACATGGAACTACATCCTTCATTGCCTTAAAGCTTGGCTTAGTAATAGTCCATGGATTGCAGGCTGAAAAACATTGCAGTAGGGGGCTTTTTTAGCTTCTCACTTTTTGTAGATCTGAAAAAGCATTTTAGAATTGGAGAAGTCCCGCTCAGGAGCCTTATTGAATCTCAGCCTTCCAGTGGACATCACGCATGTGCCAAATGTGGAAGAAATGTGTGTACAGCCGCAATTACATGGTTTTCTGACATTTAGAATCCCCAACTACTTTAGCTGAAGGTAGTTCATAACATTTGGAATCTAATTTACTGCCGTATATTAAGATGCAGCATGTCTGTTGGTTGAATTATCATGGGGTTTTTAATTCATAAGAAAATTAAACTTAGCAATTCCCTATTTTAATAATTCTGTTCTACAAACCAAATTTTCGATGATCAGTTCAAGAATGAAGTACAACTTATTTCTACAGCTGCAGAGAATTGTATCCTGGAATTGCTTTTTTATTTTTCCTTTTTTAGAAATAACCGTCAAGGTGATGGTGCTAAGGAATAGTTGTTGATGGCTCAATTGTTTGCTTATGTAACTTTCAATGTCTGTTCTTATTCAGGAGAAGCTAAAAGGCATTAACCTGAGATGGTTTATAAGTAGAGCTGTACCTGAGACTGAACCGGGAGCCCTTGTTGAGGTTTCTCCCTGGTGAAATCCTGTGTACTAAAACTTCAATTTAGCGAAATAGAGTGTGTTGTTATCAAATAAAATTACTTCTGGTGGATCAAGTTGCTTGTGCAAGACTTTTAACACCAATGTTAAAGCATTTTAGCTTTCTGTAAAGTTAAAAAAAAAAGTCTCAGTTTCTGGAAGCAGAGCTTCTGGAGCCCTACCTGAATAAAGATTCAGAATTCTCTATAGAAATCTTTTGTTGTATCCAGTAGCATGAACAATGTTCCACAGCAGTTTTTTCAAAGCCTGTGGTTTGTTGTGTGATCCTGTTTGGTAAGGCCACAGTAAATAACAAGTAGAACTATATTAAACAATAGGGTATAACGTCTTCAAAGAATGGAGTTTGGTGGTGTTTTTTGTTTTTCTTTTTCTTTTTTTTAATGCAAAGTAGTGTTTTGTCCTTCTTATCCAAATAGTGATGTGTGAGGGTGGATTCCTGAAGAGCCTAGATTATGGTTCTGTCATAGCATGATAGGCATAAATTATTAGCCAGACTAGTGGATTTTGGACTTCTACTATCTCAAAAAAAGGTTGTATCTTCATATGCTATGTGTGAGCTGTCTGCCTGCAGCTGTTTCTTCCCACCTGTAACCATATCATTCATATGAAGCCCGGCTTAAAGTGTAAAGGATTTTGTATATGGAATATCCAGTGGAAAGTTGTTCTGATCTTGATTGGGAAAGATTTAACTTTGCACTGCATCTTAGTCCATATGGATGCTAATCAAAACCAAATTTCCAGTAGCCTGATCAGTTTAAAATGTGGTTAGCCAGCTATTTTGCTCATGATTATAAAATATAGCAACAGTCTTGTTTCAGGGTTACAGGTTTTTTCAGTACAAGTGAACACTCTAGTTAAAGATGCAAAGTGGATTTGTCTTGTACAAGCATAGTATCATTATTACTTCTCCATGAATTTCAAGGAAAAAGATGGAGTTCTTGGTCTTCACATGCTGCGTTTAGTTAATTGTTAGTACATGATGGTATGATTTCCTGTGATCTTAGAGAAAATCTGACAATTTACTGTCTGCTTTACCAGCTAGTAATTTTAAAAATCAATTTAGATGTTTGCAAAGTACATTCAAATAGCTACTGAAAGATTTGTTTCACTTTTTACTTTTTTTTCCTTGAGCCTTTCTATCAAGAAGTAGTATCATTTGGTTTGTCTGTATTTTTAGCTGATTTATAGTGTCATGCTCATGCAAAGATTATTTCATAATGTGTTTTTGTAGAAGACTGCAACTTACTTCTCCTTAACGTACTGTGAAACTGTGGCTAATATGATCCATCTTGGTGTCCCTTTAGGTAAGCTGGTAAAAATAAACTTTTTACCATCAGAGTGAATAAAACTTAACCCCTTTCATATTATGTGTGACAGTGGAAAGGGATGTATCACTTCAATTTGAGTTGGGTTTTGGAGGGGTGGGGTGGGGGTTTTTTGTTTGTTTGTTTTGTTTTTCACATTCTCCTCCTTATATAGTTGCACTAAACTTTCAGTGAAAGACCTGTATATACCTAGGGAACAGAACCTGTCAGCAGAAATGTGTATGTCATACAGGTGACACTTTTGGGAATAAGAAAGGAATCGGGGGTGGGGGTTTCTGGCATGAAGCAATATTTTAAAAGGTTGTGTAAGGTAATAAGTAAAACATGGTGATGGAGCTGATTTTTAACTTCACAAATGAAATTAAAGCCATTGCATTTTTCAACAAATGGATTTAAAAACTTTGTAGGTTTGAGTATCAAATATGAATTTTAGCTTTCTATTTTTTTGATCCTTTTCCAGTGGTAGAGGTAAGAGACAAGAACTGTATACAGGCTCTTCTTTAATATTCCAGTCCATCTCCTGGCACTTCACCAGTATGAGCTATGAAAGGCCTAAGCCTATTTCACTTGTTTTCTGTTCACCTGTGGCACTCTCCTGTTCTGTTCCGCAGCGATATCCTTTCTGGAGTTGTTTATTACCTCCTTGTCAAAACTGTTCTTGTTATGTTGCTTTACCATTTCTGAAACATTAAACTGACAGCAGTTATTTTTCCACTGTTCGTTAGGAGAGCTTTTAGCAAAAAGGAATTGCTGATGAGAAACAGAAGTGTTTCAATTCAGAATACTGGAGAAAGAAATATAAAATCCATGCACAGAAGACTGTTGGTGAGAATGTGCATATCATGACAGCAAAATGGCTTCCCACTGCTTTGTCACAATAGGGTTTTTTCTAGAAAAGACACAGAATTCGGCCAAAGTGCACCTCTCCTTTTCAGTGGTTTCCCCCTTCAAGATTCTGCTTTGATTATTCTTTGGGGTTTTTTTTTTCTTTCCCCCTTTCACTTCAGAAAGTAGTTCTATTTTCTGAATGCTTTAGTTGAAATACTTCTATTCAGTGTACTGGAGTACAACTGTTTTGTACCTGAGAAAAATGGTGATGTTTCACATTCCTCAGGTGAGTTACGTGGTTGAGCACGGCCCTTCCCTTGCTGATTCCTCTCCTTCCAACAGCCCTGCTGGTTTTCCCTGTGAATGAGGCTGATGCATTGCCAGCAGGGAGGCACCGGTTTCACTCTCTGATCTGTTGCTGAGCAGGTACATCCTTTACGGAAGCATAAAATTTGAGGTTATAAGATGTCATTCTTTAATTTTCTGGATGATGGCATTAGTCTTAGGAGATAAACTGCTGATGACTGCCTATGAAGACGGGGTAAGGAGTGAAGGAAGAGATACAGATGCCCCCATGGTGAGTGACACCTTAGGTGGGTGAAGCGATGGGGCAGGCCTGCCGCTGTTCAGCTTTGGGCAACCGTCAGCACAGCCCTGCCAGGCAGCACGTGTTTGCCGTGACTCTGCTGTGGAGGATACAACTGGTGGGCTTCCCAGCCCTTGCCTTCCTGGGTCATATTTTCGGTTAACTGTCTCATTTGGCTTTCTCTTCTCACCTTGTTTTCTCAGGTGATCCCATGGCTGATACCCGAGTAGGCTCTCTCAGGATTCCCTCTTTGCTGTTTAAACTTGCAGAGTTCCTGTGTGGCACTTAGCTGTGTTCCCTGAGAAGTTTCAATATGTTGTACAGTAACAGCTCTAAAATTCACCTCACCCAGTTCCAATACGGGGAAGATCCGGGTCTGTGGTGCTGCTGTGGCACTTGACAGAAGCAGCAGGTCCCTTGGTTGCCCACGCTCCCTCCCCTCAGCCTTGGCTCCACCGCAGCGTGCTTTGGGGCAGAGACTGCGGTGCAGCCAAAGCAGGCAAGGGCCATGCGGCACTACGGGCTTCCCAGTATGACTGCAAGGAGGTGGAGCTGCCGCTTGGACCTCACCCAGCCTGGCTGTGCTGGAAGCCCGTCTTTCCAGGTGGGTAGCAGAAGCAAGTAGCCATACCAGCACTGAAGGCAGAGGGAGCAGGTCCCGCATTGCTTCATCTCTTCCTGCTTGAAACACCTCCCTCAGTGGGAGCCACGGCAGTGCAACAGGGTCTGGGACCCGGCTTTCCCTGGAGCTGGGACTTGGCAGGGTGTAACTTTAGCACTGGTGATTCATTGATGCCTGTGGAGCCAGTTTGGCCAGGATGTGTCTCAGCTGAAGTGCTTCAGCACTGGTGGCCTCTTACCTTAACAACAGGAACCACTTCCACACATTTTAAAAGGAGCATTCTATAGCCAAGTAGTGTTAGAATTCTTGTTGTACTATTCAAGCTAACCATTTAGTTTGAGCTGCATTGTGGAAACTATAATTTCCTGATTGAGTTCTGCGATACGTATCATCTAATGGGACACTGAATTGAGAAGATACTGTTCAGCCTATGTGTTATACAGTTGTCTCTGTTACTCTTTCGTTTCCTTCAGCATTTATTTGGATATCTGTACACAGATCTCTGTGTAGATTCAGGTTCCACCAAAGCGATATATAAAGACAGTTTCCATTTTAAAACTTCACATTGAACAATGTGGACATAGTAACTTCCAGCACCCAGATTGGCTTGGTTGAGTAACGACAGCATGCTTGGGAGATGGTGATAATTGTGACAGGTATTTTTGTGGTAGGGAGGAGGATCAGCATTACTGGGAGAGGGAAATATTGGTAGCAGGAAACAGGACGTGAGGCTGGTGCTCCTTAGCACATCGTTGTTTGGTTTAATCAGTCGTAATCCAGATATTTGATTTGATATTTGATCTTACCTAATAAAAGCCTTTCCTGTAGGATGTATCAAGCCAGTCTTGAATCCACTGACTGCACAGACTGAGTAGGAAGTCCAAGGCAAATGGGCTTGGTGTTGACAGCCGTATTGCAGACAGAAGCTCTGTGTAGATGAATTCTGCTCTTAGTGATCTATGTGTGAGTGGGTACTGCTCCAAGAGAGACCTCTGCTGTGTCTTCATTTGCTGTATTCCACCTGGACTAGGAAATAATTAGCCCACAGCTCTTAGCACAGGCCCAGGCTGCAGAAGGGTTGATGCAGCTTCCTGCAAAGAGATGGGGAGTGGCTGCCTGGGCAGTGTTCACTGGCGAGCATTTGGAGTCTGAACTACTTCAGCTGTTGCTTCTTCTATGAGAAAAGGCAGATCATCTGGAGTCATCCTCCTGGGCTGTCTTACAGCCTGTCTGTCTATGAAATCTTTGAGCTGTTACTGCTGTGCCAGCAGAGCCTGTGAATATGCAGTGGATTTGTTCCAAAACTGAAATAAAGCCTCTGGCCTACTGAGATTGGGGTAGCTGGACCCAACTGCCCGTTAAATAAAAATATGTAACAGTTCAAGAAGTACAAGTGTAAGGTCTTATACCTGGGAAAACATAATCCAGGAGTGCAGCACAGGCTGGGATGTACCCAGCAGGGGAGCAGCTCTGTGGAAGGGGACCTGGGGATCCTGGTGGATAGCAAGCTCAATATGTGTGCTGCTGCAGCAAAGCAAGCCAAGAAGTTGCTGGGTTGCATCTACAAGGACATTACCATCAGAAATAAAGAAGTCATTATCCCACTCTACTCAGTGCTTGTCAGGCCACACCTGGAGTATTACTGTGTTCAGTTTGGGTCCCCACTACGCAAAAAAGACGTGGACAGGCTGGAGCGAGTCCAGAGAAGGGTTGCAAAGATGATCACAGGACTGGGAAGCCTGTCCTGTGAGGAAAGGCTGGGAGAACTGGGTTGGTTCAGTGGGTTCTCTTCTTGAGAAGAGAAGGCTTAGGGGAGACCTTGTCACCATGTTCCAGTATTTAAAGGGTGGCTACAAAGAAGATGGAGACTCCCTCTTTACAAAGTGTAGCATGGAAATGACAAAGGGTAATGGGTACAAGTTACTCTTCGGAGATTCTAATTGGACACAAGAGGACAATATTTCACAATGAGAACGCTCAGCCATTGGAATAATCTCCCCAGGGAAGTGGTAGATTCCCAACTGGACGCTTCTAAGACTCAGATGGACAGAGTGCTTTCTCTTCTTGTCTGGACTGTGCTTTTGCCAAGAAAGGTTGGACCAGATCATCCTTGAGGTCCCTTCCAGACTGGCGTTCTGTGATTTGTGTCTCTTTTTATAATGCCAGCCTGTATATAAAGAGAGTGTCAGATGTTTACTGTTATCATGATAATGATAAGGAAAAGTCTAAATGGTGAACGTACAAGTGTCAACCCTACAAATTGCTGCTGTGCCCGTAGATGTGGTGCTTAAGGCAGTTTCTGGGTGTTAAAAATCATAAAATCCCTTGGGTTTATTTAGTTTCTGTAAGGACCTTTAAGATTATGAAACTGATTGGTACTCGCTGGTTGGTAATTGCGAACTGTTGGGTTTACAGCTGCTGGTATGATCTTAAATGGCTTCCATTGTGTATGTCCTGATACAGACTTTGATCACTCCATGCTTTTTTCTAGACAGCTGGTTTTTGGAAGAAGTTTCTGGCTGCTTTTGCAAATAAGTTTGTGTTTTATGGCTGGATTTCTTTTATCAGTTTTTGGCTCTAAAGCATGACACTAGTCATATGAAAAACATTTTGTTGCTTAAGGCTTTGAATGCTTCAGCAGTTATGATGTGGTTGACTTTACCTGAAAATTTGAGCATTGTTTCTCTGATGTTACTTACTTTGTAAGAGAGGTGGAAAATTGAGCTGTGAACATGGCAAGACAGCAAGAGGAAACAGTTGTATTTCTGCTTTTGCCATAGCAGTGCTATATATGAGACTGGGTCACTTTATTTAAACATTGGCTTTTCAATGAGATGTCTATTTGAGTGTTGTCTGCTTCTTTAACTTCAGTCTTTAATTTGATTTCAAAAATCTTTAATAAAATGCAGTACTTACTGAACAAGGTGTTAGGTGTTTTGAAAAATCAGCTATGAAGACTTTTCATGCTGTGCATGCAAATCTATGTTTACTTTTGAACTTAATCACTCTAACTGTGTTTCCCCATGTTCATTTTCACAGAGATCCATTTTGCAAAGACGTTGTAAAAAAAAGCATTTGTACTATGCAGCTAAGCACTATGGAACAGCCTAGAGAGAATTATTAAATCAGATTAGCGTCTGGAAAAAAATGCAGTAGATCAGACCAGAACCTGCAAATGAACAGCGAGTTTTGAATACCGAAATACTAAATTAAAACAAAATACTGAATAAACACTCATTGAGGAGCAACAGACTGTTTCATTGCCTGGATGACAAAGCATAGTCATGGCAGAAAAATTTTGTGGTTAAATATAAACTGTATACTATAATATACTTTATGCCCATTAACCAGTCAATTTAGGGTTACCAGGAACTTTAGTTTTGGTGCTGTGAAACTTGGTGAATTTGGTGTGCTCTATAGCTTTTCAAGTGAGTGTAGATGCTTTAATCAGTCTCAATCCAGATATTCTTATATCAATCTAGTGCTGGTCTGTATGAAGAAAGGGTGTCACAAGACCTTAAGGGACAATTTAGGCTCAAACATACAAAAAAGATTATTTTAACAATCTTTTAATTAATAGATTCTTGGGTTGTTTGTTGGTATGTTTTTTGGTGGGTTTTTTGATACAGTGCAGAATTGTGAGGGGGATTTAAATACTTTCTGTAATGTTAGGCATGAAAGAATTTGACTGGCAAGTGATGAAATTGCTTCTATTTCCACTGACAGTTATGGGGGTTTTTTTTGACAGCCTTATTGAATTTGTTCTTTGTTCATGTGACAGCAGCTCTAATGTAATTAAAATTATTTCAGATTATTTCTGAAGTACTGCATAGAAATTAATTTCAAAAGGAGGGGAAAGATACTAAGTTACTTAATATAATTTCTGCATGTTCAATTGTGTTAGGAACGTGTTCTGTTTAATTTGGGTTCTGTCACAGTGTAATTTCTTTGCACGTTTTTCTAATAAAAAGATAAATGTGTGCTTCCACATATCTGAAATAATCAAAGTTGGTTTTTGTTTGATTCTGCTCCCCTGCCCCCCCAGATTGTCAAGGTCAGATCAAAACCATATAACCTTATGCTGTTTACTGAATTTCTTGGGGTTTTTTTATTATTATTATTATTAGCAATTTAGATGTAGAGTGTGAATATTGTACCTGCAATAGCATGAACTTGCTTTGCTTTAATTTTGTTCGGTAGTGCATTCCTTAGTAAATGTTGTATTAAGGGAGTACGTGCTGAAGTTAATGGTTAGGAGAGACAGACTTAGAAAATGCAGTAAAATTTCAGCCTTGCAGAACACTTACTTAGCCTTTGATTTATAGGTGCTGAAATGAGACAATGTTTTGATTTTTCTCTATCAAAGCCAGTCAACTCTTCAGAATTGTTTCTGATTACTTTTTTTTTTTTAATCCCCTTAAGATCGTGCTGGAAGCATCAGTACTCTTGATTCCTTAGATTTTGCAAGATACTCTGATGATGGCAACAGGGAAACAGACGAAAGAGTAGCAGGTAAGTTTTGGTTTGGGTTTTTTTTTTTTGTATGATTCAGGAATCGCAGAATGCTAACTTTACCGTTTGACTTCTTGTTTCTAGTAGCAATATATTTAAATGAACATTCCTTAAGATGCCAAGATTTCACTGTGGTGGTTTAACTAGTCATTTAATTATATAATCATGTTTCAGACACTTCTACTGTAATTACTGTAAATTTTCATTCAGGTGTATTTCTGTATGGTTCCAGATGTCACCAGGGTAGAAACAAGCAGTATACTTGAAAATTATGCCAGTTTTTGACAACAGAACAATATCCTAATATTGTCTANNNNGACAACAGAACAATATCTTAATATTGTCTACTGACTACTACTGTTTAGCTGTAAAACGCTATAATATTTTGTGTAGTACTCTGTGGCTACTACATGGCTGATAGCTTTCTGATATGAAGATCTGTAGCAAGTCATATCTTAAATATACGTTAGGTGTAAATCAAACAAGCATTACCAAATCCAGAGTAAACTTGGGATTTTCTCAGTTCCATAAATATTCTTTGCTACGAATCTTAATTGTAGTGCTTTTACTCTTTCCCATGTGATTTCTTGGTTGTATAAGATTGCTTCAAAGCAGCGACAGGGGTTGTTTGGCTCTTGCAGTTGTTCTGAACTTAAGAGCCTACAGCATTTTTAATATCAGGATTTCTGATTATCTTGCCAGAGGCAGAGACTGCTTTTCTCTTACACTTGAAATTTTTTAAATCGTCTCTAATACAGGCTTTTTTCTAAGTTCAGATACTAAGTTATTCACAGCCTCTATAGAGAAAGCCATAAAAGCTCTCTAGAAACTGCTGCAGAACTCTGTTTACTTCTTGTCAATTAATACTGTTTGATATTATGAGAGCGTGAAGGTTGACCATGCTGTGTCCTTTGTTCATGTAGTTTGTCTGTATGAAATCTGAAATGATGCAAGCTGCTCTATCTCTGAACAACCGCGCTTCATCATAGCAGAAATACTGTCATGTTCTTAAGCAAAGAAAAGGCTGGTGAAACATAGTTCTGTAGAGGATCTTGATTCTGGAATAACCTCTCTGTCAGTCTGAAATGGCAACCAGTATTGACCCAGGGAGAAGAAACAAGTGTGTTGGGAAAAATCTCATTTTTCTTACCTAGCCAGTGTTTCTGAGGTAAAGGACTGGATTAAATTAATGAACATGAAGCAGATTCTGGTATTTTGATGCTCTGGTGTGGAACTATATAGGTACTTACTGTTACTTCATTTATATGGAAACTCCCAAATTCTTATTACTATCTAACTACTTTCTTTTTCAATACGTCGTCAGTTTCAAGAAAGGAAAAGTTGTAAATGCACAGCTAATCTTCTAAACAAGGTGTGTTTAAGGAACCCAATTATTTCTGAATGTTGTATCTGAAAGATAAAAGCAAATTCCAAATATTTTCGTTTTTTCATCATCTTTGTAGATTTCTCCTGTTTCTAGGCAATATTTCTTGGCAATAGTATTATTGAGAGAGCTAGTTTGATCTCTGCTTGCAGCTGCCTTTAGTAACTGAATTGGATCAGAGATGCTTATAGAAACTAAAGATCAGTCAGAATTGAAATCCAGTAGAACAATTAATCTTCTGACTGAACATTAATGACAAAATATTGCTTCCAGTATAAAATTAGTGTATCCTAAAACTAAATACTAGATTTAAATGAGTACATCCTAAAATACATAAATTATTTTTGAAGATTACAGTATATTAATTGACCACTGTAATATTTAATAAACAAGCAAATTATACAGCAGGATATTTACATTACATTTCTGTGTTTTTTGGAGAGGTTTTTTCAATGAATTGTTAAAAGGTGACTTGAAAGCAAGATAGGATTATTTCTGGATGTTTGCAAAGACTTAGAAGTTTTCCAAAATGTCCTATTTCTACTTAAAATTCTAGTTTAATTATAATTGCTTAAAATCTTTTCACTCAATTCTGTTTAAAGCCATCTAAGTAAGCAACAAACTTCAGAAAAATATTTAATTTGCACATAAGAAAATTATGTCAGTAGAGGTTTCAAAAACTTTTCATATCCACTTCCTTCTTTGAACAAACTCTGGCTTATAACTTCTGCTTTTGAAGTAGTTCTTAGCAGCAAATGCACTTTGAAACATAAGTAGAAGTTTATCCTGCTTATTTTTTCTCATATTCTTTCTTCTCGGCAAAGAGTTTTGATGCTTAGGAGATAAAATTGTAATCTGTTGCAAAAGCTTGAGGCCATGATCTGATAATCATATTTTTCTTTTGATAGTTCTCAAAGTGAGGTTTGAATAGTTTCTTTTTGTAAATGCCTTTCTCATGCTGTTATCTCTGTGTTTTTTACTGTTGGACAGAACCCATGATTTCCATATCAATTCCCTAGTCAAATGTCAAATGAAGGGTAGGAAATAAATGCATATTGATCCCTAAAAGAAACTGGTTCTCAGTCAGAAGGAGTTTAAAACTGAAGTTATAACACATCCTGTTACAAATACTTGGCAACTATGTCAATGTTAAAAAAGCACCAAATCAAAAAATGTATACCATCCAAAGCGATCTTCCCCCTCTTCACCCCCGTTAGGGATGGCGTTAGACTTAGCTGTCATATTTTTTATTTTACCAATCCAGAAATTCCTGGAAATAACTAGAAAGACTCATGTTTGAAATGGATTTCAGTATTTCAGATCTGTTAGCTTGCTTCATTCCATCTGGCGTTAGAATAAAAATTTCGCCTAGAAGCAAATGTGTTTTGAAGAATTGATGTGAAATTGTCACTTCAAAAATCAGATTGAATGAAACTGAGTGTTTTCTATACTCTTACCAGCTTGACTGAAAAGACCAAGTCACATTAGCCAGTCAGGATGTGGATGAGCATGACAAAACTAACTGTGATTTAGAAAACATCAATTTTCTTCCTTATCTACCTGATACTAACATAAATATAGAGAGCTGTATAACAAATTGGATAATACATTTGTAATCTCTGCAGCATTTCAAAAGATACATGCATCCTTAGAGCTTGCAATGTACAAGATGTATCCTGGTTTGAGGTTTGTTCTCTTAGACTAATAAGTCTTGAATCTAAATTCATGTATAAAGTGCTAGAACAGTTGGTGCTAAGATTAAGTACTGTGGGATTTACTAGGCTTAGTAAACCTCCTCCAAATATTCATTTTCATAAACCAACCAGAGAATGGAAAACCTGTTCCATTCCTGTGAAATAAGAGTACACCTAACTTGAACTCAAATACCCACAGCGCTTGGTGTAAATGGGTCACCTGACATTCAATCTAAGGAACTGAATCTTCTGCAATATCTTAAATTGACTGTCTGTACAAGTACACTTGTGATGTAAAAACCTTACTTTCCACAATTCAAAATATTTAGTATTGCTAACCTGCCTTTGATATCTACTGTTCTGAGAATTTCATAGTTTTAGAAACACAGTGCTGTGTTTTCAGTGATAGTAAAATGAATTCTCGTAGCCAACCTCCATTTCAATCATTCTCGTTTTCAGATCTCCCTGCATTAGCATTAACATCTGGCTAGACTATGTATCTTTGATTAGCAGAATAAAATGCTGTCCCTGTCAGGATTTGAAGGGAAGAGACAAGTTCAAATTAAATCCTCAAAAATATCAAGTGCTTTTTATCTAGACTTAGGTTCGCAGTTTCTGCTTTTTATAGTCTTTTTGTTTCTGTTTTGAGTAAGTACTATTACTTGTGTGCAGTAAAAATCAGAGGAGCATCTTACAGAAAAACAACCCACAAACAAAACAAAACACAGAAGGCATCTGTAATACAATGATCACTTGCTGATATTGTGTGTTCAGTTTGTTCATCCTAAAAGTGGGTCTGGTTTTTGTCTTCCCATTTCCTGTCTTAAGCCCTGTTTAGCAATTGTAAGCCTACTTTAATTTCAGTCCAGGTCAGTAGGTTCCAAGGGTTGAACTTGAAGTCAAGTCTGCTGTAGTTCGGGTCTTCTCTGTAGCTTGTCCTGTCTCATTAACTTGAAAGCATTAATGAGGCTAGTAAGTCAAGTGTTGGCTTCCCACCACTGGAATGATAACAAATTCTTTGTTATTTTGGTTATGAACTCTCACACTCATAATTTTTGTAGCTTGATAGTCATCTCTCATGCTGCAGTACAACTTCTTGGTTCAGGTCTATTTGCATTTCATTCTGCAGTGTTTCACACTGACTGTAAATATGATCACTTCTTTTCTTCTTAGGACTCGTATCAGGGAAGTGGGAATTAGGAAACAACAGGTCTTGAAGTATATTCTGACAGTGGCTTCATTGCTAATATAGTCTGAGAATTTAAATTTCTTCTGATTGACTCAAAATGTATAAAGAAATCCATCAAATATAATGGGATGTCATAAATGTTTTAAAAGGAATAATTTAGGACATCTAG
>VXBO01012229.1:7587-19535 GCA_013400135.1 Rhinoptilus africanus | reverse complement strand
ATGATTCTATAATTCTATGATTAAAACTGATATGCAACTGCAAAAGCACTGCCATTAATGTTTATGTCCAATACTCTGTAAGCTTGCCAGATGGCTTTATTTATTTATTTAATAGGAAATTAGTTATAGCAAAGAGTGTAAATAAAACTTACATTATGGTTCATTTCTATATGTCACAGATTTCACATCACTTCATCTGATCAGAATACCTAAATAACCTGACCATTCCACACTGTCCTTATTATGCCTATTTTCCAAGTTTTTTTTACGGTTCCACCTATTTCCAAATTTTTCCACCCTTGCAATATGAGTCTGCAAATATGGTTGAGTAGTTTCCTTTGCTTATTGTCCAGTATTAATTCCAGATCATTTATAAGCTGTTCTACAGCAGAACTTTGATAACTCCAACAGAGCTATGTGATACTTTGGCTGAGGAAGTAACTGTGTGTTTCTGATAGCTACTCATGAGAATCCACAGAAAATTAAGTCTTATTTTTTGCTTGATATCTTCATCATCATCAACAATTTTGCCCTAAGCAATAAAACAATAAAAATCTTTGAAAGTGAAAAAAATTTAAGATGAAAAATTCTATATGAACTTTCTTTAAAAGAAATTCCAGTTGCATTTATTCTTTATCTGTTTTTCTCCCAAAGCATCCAAGTTGCCACACATTTTGTGTTTTCTTCATTATGAAGAAATACAGAGTTTCCCATGCCCCACACATTTTAGAAGTTACCATAACAGCAAGATACTGAAAATCAAAACTGACAATTAATAAATTCCTTATTTGCACTTCTCTGACCACAGAACATGTAACTAAATCCTTCTTTTTTGAACAAAAATATTGCTGAATTAACAGGATGAACTTTTCCTGTTCTGACCTCATTTAGCTCATAGTATTTGTGCACTTGTTAGTTGAAAATTCAGAAGGCATTTGATATTCCTCAAAGAAGCTGTGGACTCCTGCTTGAAGGCGAACCCTCACTTGCCTATATATCAGCATCCAGGACTTCCCCTTCCTTTCCTCTTAGCTGAATTTTGTTGTGGGAGACAGAGTGGGACGATTACACTCACTTTTAATATGATCCAGCAGTCCCATTGGGTCCCATGTGTCAAATCTCCACAGTTACTTCAAGAGAATGGCTTCTGGATCATCTAGTAGAGCACCAAATCTTGCCTCCTACCTGCCACATCTCTGCTTTAACTGTCTTGCTACTAATAGGCGACATCTTTGGGAATGGCTGGAGTGGGCCATGAATGTAGTCTTACTGAGATGCACCTTTTTCTTGCAGATACTTCCATTGATTTCAACATAACCAGATGTTTTGAAAGGTCTTGCTGGACGTGTGTGTTCATAGCGCCTGTTTGAATTAGGACTTTGTAATTTCACCAGAAGGTTGAGATTTTAGTCCAGGAAATGGACAATGTAGAGATGCTTTTTATATGCCACTGAACTTGTACAAGCACTTAACAATGAATTAAGATATTCTAAGTGTAAAAAAAAGCAAACTGAAACCAGATCTAGAATGGGAAAATTTGGGTGCTTACGTATGTGACACCCATTCTCAACAACTATCTCTATACACAAAAGTACACCACATTACCTTTGTTTCTAAGATAACAATACTCTTAAAAATCTAAAATGTAGACTAAATTCCTCATTTTCTCCCTCTCATAACAGTATCTTGCTTAAAAGTGTCAAAACCCTGCTGAGTTGCACTTAATGCCTCTCACCTGTCTATAAAATGATCACCCCTGCTCACTAGTCTTTTGCAGCCAGATACTCTCTTGCATGAATATTGGAGCTCACAGGACATTTTTCAGCAGTTGTTGTCACTGCTGTCAGAAAAGACTGATTCATTGAAATGAAAACTTTTCATAGGAACTCAGCATATTTAGTGAATCTTAGCTATGTCAGGAAAGAGTCCCAGCTGCCCCATAAAATTCAATATCCCAATAATGATAGGAGACTCAGGTTCCAATGCCTGCTCTGGCTATTCTCCAGAAAATACTGTTTCTCCAGTATCAGAGGAGAACTTCATGCACACTATGCACAGTTAGGTCCTTCTTAGTTGATTGTGCTTTAGAAACTGAAAATACTCATCAAGTAGGATGCTTGGTTTCTTCCTATCTGACTCTTGTCACGAGTGACTCTCAGGACCTTTTATATTTTGTAATTGTTCTGATATGACATGCTGAAAAAAAGCAATATTAAATAAAATTGTGGGCTAGATCCTGGTCTCAGGCCATATCTTAAGCAACACCAGTAAAATCAATAGAATTTTCCCAGATTTACATGAGTGTAACTGACAACCCATCTCAGCCTCTTATCTCTCCATGCATACCCTCCGTATCCTTCAAGTGCTAGTGACACCACACTGCTACTGAGGCTAGATCATCAGTGCAAAATTAATTTCTTCATGATTTGTTACATGATCCCTGCTAAAATACATTTTTCTTATAAAGGAACAAAGCTTCCTTTCAGAGACATAGATCTCAGCTGTGGTGCTGTGGCCTCCAGACTTTAGTCAGTCCAAATTATTTGATACAATTTAATTAGTCCAATCAAGAGGCCCCACAGTTCTTATAACTCTGCTCAGGAAACAGGAGAAGAAAAAAATCAGCTCTTTGTTTACTTACAGTGTTACTCCTGACTCATGAAGACACACCAAAATAACTGCTGTTTATTTTACAAGATGGAAAAAATATTGAACGCCCTCTGGTCATAGAAGCCATTTTCTTTTGGGATTACAAGTGCAGAGATGAATTAGGTACACTTAGGATCAATATCTGTTTCTCTTCTCGGCTCAAGATGGGATTTGTCAAAATTCGAGAGCAGCTTCTATTGAGTGTCAGCTACAAATCCTTCCAGTACTGAGTCATATACTCATTGAAAGTTGAAATATAAATGGCAAAGGGCTTTTTCAGCTACAATATCCGAGGTCAGGATGGTAGATCACCTTTCTTCCTTCTTTTTAATGAGCTTTGGTTTGATGAAGTGACCTTGCAGGTCTGGAATCTAAGGACGTAAAGGGTTTTTACAAGCTCTGGCTATGTCAGGTTCTGTGTTGCACAGCTCCGGGAAGCAAAAAGCACCACACAGCATAATGGAGGTTTCAAGACCTGGTCATTAGCGTTGATAAGTGAAAGATACAGCACATGCTGAGAAGATTTTAATTGAATCTTGAATGTGGTCTGAATACAAGGGGAGGAATTAGCTATGGCTACCAGCTTCCAGCATGGTCAACAAATGTTAATCAGCTGCATGCCATTCCTAGACATTGGATACGAAAAATGAGGGTGTACTGTAGTGTTGAGAATGTTAATGTCTATGGGAATATCCTCACCTTTGGGTAAGGTAGGGTCCTAATCCACAGTCCAGAAATCCAGGAATCTTGAAAGCAGATCATGCTCCATCACCTATCTGAAAATTGAAACAACCTCTGCAGAAAAAAACTAGGATGTACAATCAAAGAGGTTCATCCTCTAAGTTTGGATTTTGCTGTGTAGTTTTGAAAAAAAAAAATCTTTTATAGAAAAACAGAACACTCCCAGATTCCAGCTGACCACATGACCTAGGTCTTGCCATTTGGCTTCTTTGCCAGGGTAAAAGCACTAAAACGAAGCATCATCAAGACAGAAGATCAAAAAAAAAAAAAAAAATTACTCAGTTTCTTAAGACTTTGAAAGGTTTCCATTTTATTTTACTTTCTTTGGGTTTCATGTTTAGTATGGGCTTTCTGAACTAGAAAGACTAAAGTCTACGGGCTTTAGTACATCTGCTTTTAAATATCTTAGTTTGAGGGCAATCAGTTGCTATAGTGAGGGTGAACGTGTAAAAGAATAGGTCATCACATAGATAGGTAGATGGAGAGTTTTTTAAGGGCACATGACCATCAGGTTATGTAGTCTGATGTTATGTATAACACCATAAAATTCACCCAGTTGTCTCCACAGATGAAGAGACAGAAAGATGCTGTCCTGTAGCACACTTTACATGATTGAAGCAAACGTTGAATTACCTTTTCCATTTAAGAAGATAGGATTCATACCTGGGTTATCCATGTGTCACGAGGTACTCCATTTTCAGAGGAGGCTAAATTTTCAGCAAGTATGCTAGGCTGACGCACCTCTAATTGGCAAAAACATTGAGACAGTGTCTTATGTATGCATTATTACCTTAAAAAAAATATCTAGGGAATTTCGATTGAAGAAGCTGATTCTTTTTGTTAAGTGGAAAAAATACTGTATAATTAATATTGAAGCCAATAACAAAGCACAACTAGGCTTCTCATCCTTGAAACTTCACTGACTGGAAAAATTAGCCTACTCTCCCTCTCTCTCTCTCTCTCTCTCTTTTTTTCCTCTCTCCTTTTTTTTTTTTTTTTAATTATAACTTGCTGAAGCACTCGATAATACCCTTTAATCTCCTTTAATAACTACCCTATCCTAGATTTTTCTAAGCACCCCTTTGCACAGCATCCACAAATCCAAGAATAAATTGCTCTTAAGATTGACTGACTGACTGATTTCTGAGCTCTGCCAATTTACTGATCCATGGTTTGTTCCTGCAGTTCCTCAGGTTCAATGTAGACTGAAGGGTGGGAGGGGAATGGGGAAAGGCAGTTATTCGCTCCTGTAGAGCTGCCACCTGGACTCAGCTTATCTGATTCAGCCTCATGAGTTGACAATACCACTTTAAGGAGTCCGCTGAACTGAAAGGCAGGCTGACCTTGTAATGTCCAGAGATAGCAGAGTCATTTTTGCATCTCCATAAAGGTATAGAGTAAGATAATGTAGGCAGAATGATAAAATACCCGACTTTATGGCCCTAGAGTCATCTGACTGCAATTCAGCTCCCTGCATTTCAAGAGATGCTTGAAGAAAGAAAAAAAGAATTGGTATTTTCTTTATTTTCTGTCTTAACTCATAAGATAATATTCAGCTAACATTACTTAGATAGCCCTTAAACATTATTCCCTTTGACTTTCACTCTTTAAGATTATGTATGTTAGTTAAGGTGTCTATACACATGCAATGGGTAAGTTGTAAGTACACAGTACTGGTTTTATTATATTTTAACTCTACATTTGGTTGATGAAGATGTGTCCATGTCTATTGTTGGCCATATTTCACTATTCCTTATCACTTAAATTTCTTGTATTATTTTCTTGGTGGTTTTGTAAGAGATACTTTTTCCAGCAAGAACCTCACTGAGTTTTCCATATCCATTTCTAGTTACTGTGTTTATTAGGTAGAGTCTGCTTAAGAAACAAACCGAAACAAAACACTACCGCAAAAGGTCCATATACAAACTTCTGTCTATAGGTGTACTGGAGTTATTAGTTGCCAGTAAACCTGTAATCTACAATATTTTTAGATCTGATTCAATACTGAGTTCTGCCTGGAAAACACAGCAGTAAAATGGTAGCGTATTGAATGTAGTAAGTAGTTAATATCTGCCATAAAGTTTCCTTTGCAAAAATGGCAAGTGGCTCAAGACAGTAGAGAAGCAGGCATGTTTATATCAAGATGTATAAACAGAAATTAGGATATATACAGATGGTCAAATAGGTGGGCTTTCTTCAATTTCTTGCTAATTATCTCTCACGCAAAGAGCTTTATTTAAAGCATTGAGTGAATAAGAGAACACACCATAAAGACGTAGGAAAGGATATCTGAGCTCCTGTCCTCTGATACCAAATGCAGTTATACCTGATAATTCATTCTGTATATTTATCAGGTCCCACTTTAGTGCCTTTTACAACTCCATTCCTTCTATTGTTAACATACTACTCCAGAATAATTTTTTCATGACATGTTAGAGTGTTTTAATAGCCAGGTGAAAAATATTTATTTTTAATTTTTTTATATATATTTTATTATTATTATCATTACTATTTCGTCCTAAGCAAAGGAAATGTAATGCTTTGTTTATCTAGGAATTTCAACTTTTGCTCTCGTGATAACAGTGAGTTTACATTTACCTATGGAAAGCTAAATAAATAAATGAAGACGTACACAGGACAGAACAAAAAAAAAGCAAATAAACCCCTGTTCCCCTATTGTTTCAAAAAATTAAAATAGTGGTGAGCAAAACAGGAGGTTTATAAATCACAACTTCGGCCATGTCATTTCATTCTCTGCCACATTGCTTGTCTGGTTAATTCAAATGGTATTTGGCAATGGGATATTCAGTACCCATACGTTTGATTATATGTTATGAAGTTAAGCTGGTAGCCAAACAATTAGGAAATTTTTTACGTAGTCCATAAAATATTAAAAGGACATCCAAAACGGCCTCATTATGAGAAAATTATATCCAGATTCATAGGTGAAAGGTGTAAAGTTAACCTCATGAGAGTGTGAGCTGCTGTCTAGTAAACACAGAAAGTTAGCAGGCTTTGTAATCTGAACAAAAAAGGAAGGAAAAAAAAAATCAAACCTGCTTTCAGACCAAATAAAATATCTCAAGATTTGACCAACCCCAACATAGCCTTAGGAATAAATTAGACACTGTAGTTCTGGCTTTGAATGCACCTGCCTTGAACTGTCTCCAGATTTTTAAAACAGCAATTTTAAGCCAGTCATACAGCTGACAAAGAATTATGCTGTCTATTTAGAGATATTTAGCAAAGATGCTAAATTAGGAGGTTCTATACTAGGAACTTCACCAAGTTAAGTTTTCTCTGTAGTCAATGCAAGATGAAAAACAACACCACAGACACACTGAGCACTCCTGAGATTTGAGGAACCTGTAGCTGGGGAATGGGTTTTTTTCCCCCATTTTGACCAGAACAGGAAACATGGGCAACTGTTCTTCTAATAAGACTATCTAAAATTACAGGAGAGGAAAGCAAAGCATACAGGCTTTTTTAGTTTACTTTTTGGTAATTTAGGAAAGATTATTTTTAAAGCACTGTGAGATACACATATGTGAAAATGGTTAAGGACAAAAAGGCTCCTGCAGAATATAAGCTTATGAATAAATAAAGAATCATAGAATCATAGAATCTTTGCGATTGGAAAGGACCTTTGAGATCACAGAATCACAGAATCATAGGGTTGGAAGGGACCTTAGTAGATCATCTAGTCCAACCCCCTGCCAGAGCTGGACCACCTTAGAGCAGGTTACACAGGACATTCAAAACCCGCCTGGACGCGTTCCTGTGCATTCGATCCCCTCGTCCAGATCATTGATAAAGGTGTTAAAAAAACCTGGCCNAAAAAGTAAAAAATCATGTTTTTTCATGGCCTCAAACAATTTCAGAAGTTTACATAGGGCCAGGACAGACCAACACTAATTTACAGACATAGTCTGAAAACTCAGGGAAACAGGAGAAGAGTAATGGAATTTTTCAAAGGAAGATATAAATAAACTAAATCGAACAAACAAAAAAAATCCTCTTAGTATCTTAAATAAAATCCTGAGGGTTAATTAAAGAACAATGCAGTACAACTAAGAGATGAAGAATTCATATGCAACAGCTTCAAGACTTCTGTGAAAACTTAAGTTTTACCTTGAAGACTACTCACAAGTAGCCAAACTATTACAGAAGAAAAATTCTTACCTCATTTATATATACTTCAATATTACATTTCAAGGAAGGTTTTGGAATATCTACATATGTGAACCATAATGTGAACAGAGGTTCAGTGTCAAAGAAGCACCATTTCAAAGCAGAAAACTTAAACAAAGTTTAAAAAGTCTTAATCAGAAGAAAATTACTTTTATTTTTTTACTAATTCTATATTATCTTAATAAAAATATTTAACAGACTATCTCAAAATGTTTATAACTGCTGTTAATACAAGAATATCTTACTGAACAGAAGAAAGAGGTGATTTGTCTTTTCTCAGTTCTGAAAAATTTCTCAGTTCTGAATTTTCATATCTTAAAAAACAGTCACCTTATTTTTCTTTATTATGACTAAAACCAAGAAGGCCATATACTGGTTGCAGTTTTACTCTCACTTTGCTAATCATCTATATTGTTGGCTTCAGAGAGTTTTAATATTTTCTAATATTGAATAATTGAATATTACTAACTACAGTAAATGGCTTGAAGCAAAATGGTAGATCAATATTAAATAGGAGGATTCCTTGAAAATGTATTAAGTTCTAGCTTAAAACAAAAGTGTTTGAGAAACAGAGGAATTACTCGAGTCAAAAAAAATGTATTCAAATTTTATGTAGGTGGAGTGTATGGGAAGCACTGACTTGCATCCTATGCTAAAAGAAAAGAGACAGATTTATTTCCTTATTTTTATTGTTGAGTAGTAATGGACAGGCTGCTTCACTGTCTCAGTTCTCTCTGACTATATTCAGGTTGGTATTCTTCAAGGACGTGTATCAATTCTGTACCTGTACAATAGCACCCTGAAACCAGTCAGGGGCTTTTAGAAATGACTGAAATATAGATAATAAGGGAAAATGGAGACTTACATCTCAGCTGTAGTGGAGTGGATTTAGTGTTCTGCAATGCTTGGCTGCCTTATTATTAATTAACAAACAGCAGCACTATGTTCCTTCTTTCTTTTCCCCTCCTTGATATGAATTGCAGCATGAAGGCAGCTCCTACCAATACCACTTTTTAATTTCATGGTATAAATTGGGGTTTTTACGCTAGTTAGCAATAAATAAACAAAGACTTTCTGAATGATTGAAATGGAATTTCTGAAGGAAAGAGCAACAAATAATTAGACTTCTATATCACTAATTATTATTGGTGGCTTGAACAAAATTATGTTTCTGGCCTATAGAATTTCTAATCAGTAAACTCAGAGCATCATAATATGATCTCTTCAAACAGATTTATTTTTCAGATGACTGATTCCTAATGCCATTTTGGCATTGCACAATTCTGCTATTGGTTATATTTGTCTTCTGCCTTTAAATATATTGTTTGCTACTACAACAAATTACTATTTGTAACATAGTAATGACTAGAAACTATAGTCAGGGGTTAAGGCTGCACAGCGCCAGAAATTGTACCAAAGTGGAGTCAAAGCCTGTCCCTGATGGAGACATTGCAATTTAGGAATATTACATAAAATTTAGATATATTGCAAGCCCTCCTGCTCACCTATTGCCCTTGTTCCATTTATTTGTAAATGTCTATGGAAAATAATCAAAGCAAGAAGCTTGGGCTTGGGGGCATTTTTGTACTCAACAACAAAGTAAAGAAATTGCATCTAAGAGGTCTGCAGTTTAGTTAATGATGTAATCACAGTTTAATCACAGTTAACTTTAGACAGTTACAGCATCTAATTTAGAAGCCTGGTTAATACGGGTGATAAATCAACCTTCAGGAGTGCCCATGAACCATTAGGTCTTTTCTAAACATGAGTGATTCAGTATTAAAGGAACATGTAACATTCTCACTTATGTCTTTCACTTCAATGTAAACATGGCAAAACTTCAGAGATTTATAACAAAATCATCCTTCACATTAAAGATTAATGGAATTTAGAAAGGTCAGTCAAAAAGCTAAACGTTGTTTGTGTCTCTTGATAATGTGGTTCAACCCATTTTAGTTGCAAATAGAAACTCAAAGTTTTCCACCTGGAAACACAAAGTTTTTCCTTGATTCTGATGAAACAGAAAGCTATATACCTTGATTTTAAGCTTCTTTTATGAATGTGTAGATCAGTGCAACCAGATACCATTGAAACAAATAAATAGGAAAATAGTTAGATAATAAATTTTGAGATGGTGAATGATGGTATGCCTTAGGATGACAAAGACAAATACTTTAAATGTAAAGCTTGCGTACTTAGATGTTTATAGAAATTGTAAGGGTCCCTTTTTTTCACCTCCATTCAGGACTGTTAAAAGAAGGGAGAACAAACATCACATTAGAGTGAAGTGGTGAGTGACACAAAGGCGTCAAGACATGGGCATGTTAGCAGGTTCTGTCCTTTCTTGTAAGGAAGTTGTGGTGCTCCTCACTGAAAGATGGAACAAAGGCAAAAGGATGACACAGACTGAAAAACTCACTAGGTTAATTATAGGAAAAAAAAAAAAAATCTTTAAAAGCTGTCAACTAAAGGCCATGTCTGTGAATGAGGAATTGCCTCAAAATGTTGGAGACTAGGAGACTTTTGAATAAGTTTTGCTGCATCCTGGGAGAGTATTTGAGAGAGCATCACATATAGTTGTCCTGTTCCTGTGTTCTTCCCTAGGCATTTGCTTTTGGTCACTCTCAGAGACAACATACTGGCCAAGCTGGATACTGATTCAATCCAGTCCTGTTATTTCCGTGTGTCAGTGGTCTGGTCTAAAGGTGCAGACTAGACAACATGGGGCTGCATGAGGTAGAAGAGTGGAGCATAAGAAAGCTGAATGAACGTGGTGTCATGAACAAACCCTTTTACTAGGAGCTACTTGTGAGGAGGTGGAGATGGGGACACATGGGAATCTACTCCTATGCCCCAGCACCCAATACAGAAAGAATAGTACAGAGGACTTTGTGTCTCAAAACCTGTGGCACGGAGATCCTGTCAGGTGGGAAAGCCAGCAATTGCACCAGTGCAGTGGGTGCTATAAATACAGATTGCAAACTCGGAAACATTTCTGAAGAGTCTCCTCCGAATGGGAGCAAATGCTGCCAGCCCATTCCCATACAAATGGCTGTACCTGAATGGGCTATAGTATACTAAACAACTGCAGAAAGCAACAAATCACCAGTCTGCTTGTGACAGGCCATCCCAGCTAAATCAAGTTGTCATTTATTTTTGACTTGCTCTTGCCCCAGGATCAGTAGCTGTTTCTTTCAGGTTGAGAACGGAGCAATTTGAAAGTGCAAAAGCCTATTAGAAAAAATGGCATGAAGGGTTAGTTATAGCAGTGACGGTTGCACTTTGTCATCTGTAGTTAACCCTTTTGCCCCAGGGCTTCAGAGGCTTTCTGTATGGTTCACAGGTCACTCAGAAGCTTTGCTACAAGTAAGCATTTAAAGGTGAAACTTGGGAGCAAAGCTGCCACGAAGACATGGGTATGCATGTGTGTGGCAGAGGGGAACTGTTAATACAGCTAGTATTTTAAATGGAAAACAGCTCCACAGTAAAAAAAAAAAAAAAACAAACAAAACAAAACAAAAAAAACCCACCAAATTTGCTTCTTGTGTTCCATAGTAACAAAACGCCAGTAAGTTAGGAAAAATAGATACTTTCACATGATATGTTACAGTTAGATTTTCTGCATCATTGCTGCCCTTTGTAGTCTTATACAAACCAGAGACCCCTACTGAATCCTGAACTCAGTTATATCAGGGGCCATGATTTGAAAAAAAATGACAAAAATTATTTTTATGAAGTTTTCCCTATTTATTCAGAGACACGAGAAGGCAATAGGAAGTTAAAAGAATTACATTGTCAGAAAACTCCACAACTCTTCTTTTCATCCAGACTCATATCCAAGAAAACCAGTATCTGACATCTGTGTGTAGAGCCAAGTGTTTAAGGGAATCATACAAACATCTAATCATAGTCACAGAATGTGTTGGGTTGGAAGGGGCCTTTAAAGGTCAGCTAGTCCAACCCCAAAAGGAAAAGGCTATGAAACTGTGGCTGCAGTATTTTGATTTAAACTAGGCATTCTGCAGGAGGTGCTGTTTATCTGTTATGTTTCTTTTATCTTCTTTGTAACTGGACTATATTTGTCCCATACCAATACCAATATAAAGAGAAAGATTTCCATCATTTTCTTATTAGTTTACTTAGGAATAGCCGTCCAGACATGCTTGTGAATTTGGATGGGTGTGGGTGAGAAGCAGGATTTAGGAAGGAACGGGGTCTTGTGTTCATGTGATCTGTTAGCCACTGGGCTGGCATAGATGCATATAGCTGTAATGCTAGCTTCACAAAAGAAAGAAAAAAAGGAAAAAAAAAAAAGAAAAAAAGAAAGAGGTGGCTTTTGTTCATTTGCTTAGGCCTGTCAAGAAGAT
>VXBO01012226.1:4636-26138 GCA_013400135.1 Rhinoptilus africanus | reverse complement strand
CATCTGCATTAATATGGCTAGAGAAAATAAAATATCATATTAGTCATTTATTTTATAAGTGAGCATAGCTTGGCAAAAATGAAAAGAATTCTTTGTAAGGAAATATCCTTTTAAGCAAAGACAGAATTCTTAATGTGCTACAGCATAGAGGTTTTATGAGACTAGTGGTTGTGCTTGTCTCCTGTTTATAGGCACCCAACTGTGGAGGCACTTTTGCAAGGTTTTTTTTAAGACCTGGTTTTGAGAGAGTAGTAATTATTCACCTTCTGAGATTTTCACTTCCTCTGTTTTCAGCCTAAAGCATTGACTAATAGGAAAAGGGTAATGATTTCTCCAAAAAAGAACTGGAGTAGCAGAAGGGAAAGAGGTTTAAAGTGAACAGGTGGAACTCGGGGAAAGCAATTGTTCTAGCATATCAGCAGTATCAGTTTTCCTCAATTATTGTCTTTATGAAAATAGACTTTTAAAGTGTTACAGGCAAAATAAAAGAACCAGCTTTTCATCTTATCTGTGATGTTGTCAGTGTTTTTGCACAGACTTTTATCTGTTCTATGTGGATAAATTTTGGTCATGTTTTTATCTAATGCACACTGTTTATGCTTTCAATTTTCCTCTTGCATCTTTATAAGCTTTCCTTTAGAAGGATGTCAGCCTGTGGCCTAGAGAAGAACGAAATACAGCTAGAATACAGTGTGAAATCCTCTGGGCTGACAAAATAATCTGCGAAGGTTGATTTTAGTGCATCATGTATTGGAGCATCTCAGCACTGTAATGAGATTCCTCTCAGTTCTGAAAAAAACGCCTTTGATTATAGGAGCTGAACCTCAGTTTCCTTTAGCCATATTCCTGCTGTCAATCCTGTGTAGTTTGAATGGCAAATTAAATGAGTGGTCTAGTGAACTTTAAATGTCTAATTTTGAACTTCTGTCCTGGCTCTAGGCTGTCTGTAGCACAGCAGGAATCAGTAATGTAATATTTGTTTTGTTAACTAAAAAGTAGTGACAGTAACACTTAGGTTAAATGCTACTATGAGTGTTCTTTAGTTGGCGTTCACAGAAGACGGGACAATGTACCAAGTACTACTAATACATAATTATTTGTTAACAGTTTCTCCAGATTCTTAACAGCTTGTTTTAACTTTTTTCGTGAACACTTCCCAAACCTTTATTACTGAACAAAACCAATGAAACAAAAACGTTAAGAAAGAATGTGAAAAACACTTCTGTATTTCCGTGTCTCTCCCATGCTCTGAGAATTTTATCGGAGTACCCATTCATACTGCCTGTAAGAAAGCAAATCCTGCAGCAAAGAATGTGAGAACATCTGGAGCGCAAGCCGAGTATGTAGGTCAACAAATGATGGTTAAGTTGTTGCTTAAAAATGGTATAAGTTAAGGACAGTGGTTGAGCCTTACTTTTCAAGGATTATCTTAAAGTCGTATTTTGTTGTTGTTGTTCAGTGATTTAACTTATCTTTTAAGTTACCAGGAGAACATAATTTTCACCTTCAGCAGCTTTCCAGGTGCCATTACCCTATGGCAAAGGTAATTTTATTGATCTTCTTATTATTGTGCATCAGAAAGTATGATCGCAACAAACTTTGTCATTCCGGGAGAAACACATCTTGAGAGACACTTGGAATAAAGGATAATGTGCCTTTAATGCCTGAATGCTATTTCTCCAGAGAAGAGAGTTTTTATTTAAATTTTCATAAAACTCTGAATATGAGATTTTAAAATCCTTTATACCTGTAACTTATAGACTCTTTCTTCAGTGCAGTCTGGGGTTATTCTCATGCTAGTAGAGGGCATGTCAGAGTGGGCTAGAAAACACGTATGTGTCTTTGATGGAGTACTTTATTACATGTGTAAGTGATGTTCATGATGTGATGAGATTAAGGAGACAGATCTCAGTTTTCAGTTTGCCATCTATTTGCTCTATTTATTAATAATTGGTCTTGCTGACCACATCAACTGTTATCCTTCTGTCCTTCTGGTTTATTTTATTCAGACATTTTGGAGACGAGGATTTTTTTTTTCAAAGTGTTGAATGTGAATGAAGAATATGTAATTTGTGTGTACTCTAAAGCAAGGTTCTGGTTCTTGTTACCCCTTAGCCAACCTTTCTGAAAAACAAAGAATTAGCTTTTGGCTTTAGGCTTCTGACTTAGGCTTTTTCTGCAGCTCGCCTGCCTTTGCTGCACCACCTTTCTCTATGGGCCTGTTACCTTACAACTGCCTTCTCCTATTTGCAGATGCTTCTGTTTGCTTTCCTGTATCTTCCCTCACATCTTTGCACAGATAAATTGTTAAGGATTTTCTGATGGGAAATGACAGTTGTGATTTCATGAGCATGTGTGTTTTCAAATTTGCGACCTTTTTCTCAAAGCAGATGAATAGGTATCTGTTTGTCAGAACCATGCAGAGTTTGAGAGCTGGGTTTTCCTCTTTTGAAGTATGTTATCCTCTTGTCTGCATGCCATGTTCTCAACTTTGCTGCATAAACAGCATGTTGAGACAAAAGACACAATGTTGATTTTAAATTGTAAGATATCTCTTCTTTCTACTGAGAGAAACAGTCATTTCTGGAGCACTCTGTTGTGCATATAATTGCACGCAGTCTTGTCTGTGAGTTAACATTTTAATTCAGGTGCACTACAGTAAGTAGAAAGTCATCTGGCCAATGCTGAAAAGTGCAAAACGGCACGGAAGGGGTCAGTTTAAAGTAGTAATTTGAATGAGGAGGCCGGACCTATTTTAGAAGACTACAAATAAGTACTTAACTGTGGACTGCAACATGAGAGAGATGATAAACAGGTGATGTATGGGGAGTCAGCCAGAACTGATGATTTTGTTCAGTGAAGAAAGCCATCAGTAAGTGAAAAGAATGGTGGTTCTGCTAAGATGAAAGTGTTTGTGAAGATGCAGCTTTGGCAGCTCTAAACGGTTGAATGGTGTAATCTTCAGCTGAGTTTTTTGAGGCAGAGACCATTCTTTTGTCAGTATATATCACAATTTAACATGTAATACTAAGGTATTTAAATCTACACAGAAACATTTAAATGTAGTCATTTGTAATAGCAGCAGAGATGCAAAGAGGGATTAGATTACTAGAAGCTAGGAGGTAACAAATGCAAGTCACCTTGCTGTAAGGTTCCCAGTGACTATGTCGAAAAGAGTAGATCTGTACAGAGAGGCACTTCAGGAGGTATGAAACCTAAGAAGAGAACTTGCACAAGAAAAAAAGTAAATTTGATGGAGTCTTTTCAAAAAAAGGACAAGGAATTATTATGGAGGAAGGGAATAGTAATTTTTCCAGAGTTCCTGAAGGAGAGGAAGAACTATATCAAATTAGTGTTAAAAGATTTGGCACTTTAATGATGTCACCCAGCTGAAATCTATGATGGGTAATATATATGACCTTATCTACCATTTGTTTTCACTTTCTTAGAGTCTATAGTAGTTTGATATTAGATTTTTTTTGACGTATAGAATTTATTTATTAATTTTATTTTGCCTAGCCCAAAGCTGAGTAGTTTGTCCATGTTAGCTCTGATCTTTCCATATATGCTGAGAATGGAAAGCATTTTTGTGCAATTATTTGCATTCCTTCTCACTGTAATACCTTTTCTTCTCTCATGTCAAATCTTCAGGTGGACTAAGTCGCTGCTTGTCTGGAGGAACATGTAGGTTACAAATTTTAGAGGTATCAATATGCTTCTCCAGCGCTTTTGGAGGTATTAAGATGCATTGAACAGCAACAGTTACAAATCCAAAGCATCAGACAAAAGTTAAACTAATTTTTCACCTCAGTAGCAATAAAGATGCTCTTTTTTGCCTTTACTCCCCTCCTTTCTGCATCACCCTCCCTTTCTCACACAATTAACAGGGTAAGAAACTTGTAATGACTTTTACCTGCAGCCCTGAGAAGGCTCTATGGTAGAAATATTTACAGTTGGGAAAATCTCTTTCATTCCATTCAGAGTTTTGCTGGGTTTTTAAAATTAATCATATGCTGGGCACTTTGGCTCATTTCAGAGTGCACTTGCAGTTATATTAACTAGGGTAAAAATTAGGTGGTCAGTGTGTCCTTCAGCTTGAAGGCAGTACCTCTGTCAGCATCTGGCTTTGGAAAGAGCAAGAGCATGTTGTTCAGAGATTCACATCTTCGTGTGAGGCTTCTGTTAGAAGGAAACTTTAACTGAAAGCAGTGTTACTTTAATAGGTAAAAGAATTTTTGACCACTGGTTTTCTATAAATACTTGAGGAGCACAGTCTTGAAATTTGGCTTGTGCACTGCTCTAGAGATAATTGATTGACTTTCAAAGATAGCTTGAAGGATGTTGCAGAAATAATTCTGGCAGTTTATGAATTACTAGGGACACAGGAAGCATTTCTTTATGCACCTGCATAAATTGTCAGTGACCAAATTATCATGTATATCCTATATATTGATTTCATACCTAATCTGAAGCAGGAAGAATCTGAACAGTCTTTTACACTCTGAAAAATGCATCTGTATCATGATGGGAGTTTGGGAGAATGATCAGAAATAATAAAAACAAAAGACACAAACTCGTGGTTTCAGAGCAATTTTAGCAGATGGAAGACATTTGAATTGGTGAATCGCAACTTCTTTCAGTTAAGGGTCTATTCTGGATGATCTGGACCATTCAGTTAAGGGTCTATTCTGGATGATCTGGACCATCTGAAATGGTTCTGCCATGACCCTAGGAGTGTGCTTTGTTCTGACAACCGTATCAATTTGTGATGGCCAGCTGGGATGACCTGATGGTGAGAATAAAAAAATATAAAGCAGAGGAATTATCAGGGCAAAGACATACAATGAAAAATGCCTCTCTTTCCCTACTTCCTCCCCTGTTCTTACAGATTTTTATTGTACTGAACTAAATACAGCTGTTTAGCTTAATTCCTTCTGGTTTATTCCATTAATACCCAAATGTCAAAAATACTAAGGTCACAGAACCTATTAGGATAGTAAGTGGATTTATAAAACCGATGCCATTACATGTAGGCTGTGGATGCCTCTGTACTGTACCAAGTATGCTTTTGGTTTACAGTAGAATAATGATACCCATTAATTAAAGGGAACTATGTTGTTATCTATCTTGAAGCAACATAGCAACTCCCATGATGATAAAATATGTTGTTTGCACATTTGTTTTGTTTTTTTTTTTAAATATAGTTCATCTAGTTGTGAAAAGCATAGTAATGTGTTGGGGTTACTGCTGCTGCATACCTTGCAACATGTAATGGAAAAAGTTCCATATTTTTCAGTGTCTGTTGTACAAAGTCAGAAGCTTTCAAATCAAACATTTGAGTAATGGTTATGGCTTAAGATGGACGTCTCACTCATAATTATATAGAACTGGCTTTGCTCAGTACTGAGGAACCAAAAAGAACAGATATCCTTAACATGTAACTTTTTAATTAATTGTTTTCTTGCCCTGTGATTATTAACAGTATATGTAAGTTGCTGGTCAGACAGGGTTTTTTAGGAGTGTCATTTGTCTTGTAATTGACTAAGGTTTTATTGTGTCCACAAACTATCACTTTTTTGAATTTAGTCATGAGAATGTAGATTGATTATAGGTATGCAATTCTCTCAGTGCAAGTGTGATGTTTTCAGAAAATTATTACATTTATTGCAGGACTGTTACACCTTTGCTCTGTGTGTGGGTTGTCTGTGGATTGGGGTTTTTTTTTAGGGATTTTTGTTTTAGAACAGAGTCTGAAGCTTCTGATCCAGGATGTTAGGGCTATCCAGGATAGCCTTAATCTGTTATGAATAAATAGTACTAATGACTTACAATCTTGTTCATAAAATTTCTTGCTTGCACCATGTGATAAAATTAATGCAGAAGTAGAAATTTTTACTTTTTTGTAAGATCATTTAGATTTCACAAGACTGAAAAGGGAATTTTGCACTTTATTAACATTTATTAAGCTCTGATAATAGTAAGAAAGTCTTTATCTGAAGATAGTCAGGTCATCTTTTTATGAGGCAGGCAAAGATTACCGAGAAAAATTGCACATAGCTTTCTGGAAACAAAAAAGGTAGATAGACAGTGGTTTTGCAAATAAAAATAGATGATATCAGCTGTTTTATAGATTGGTCACTGAAGCCCTAATGTGGGATAATTAACTCTACCTTACGTAAGGTAAATTATGCTTTCATTCTTTGGGTATTGCTAATGAAAGGCCCTTTAGGAAAAGGTAGAATGAACTGTAGGATCAATTTTAAAGTCTGTCTGGTGCTGTTTACTTTAGCTACTGCATTACTTTATGCCACAGGGAATTTAAGGAAGCAAATAACAGTCCTTTATTCAGACATACATAAACACAAATGTGCAGCACATACAGTTTGAATCTACCTCCAGAGCATTAATGGTGTCTGCTGAGATAAGTTTAAGAATCTATAGACTTCTAGACATTTTAGTAGATTTTGGCATGTCCAGGTCTTCTAATAATACACTTAGACACCTCCCCCCCCAGCAGGAAAATACACCTTAATTTACAGAATGTCTTAAGTGATTTGTTCCTGATTGCAAAAGAAGTTTGTAGAAGGCAGATGAACTTAACTGAGTTTAGTGCCCAAATCAGTGGACAATCACTAGACCATCAAACGCGGAAGGGAGACTGCATAAAGAGAGGGGAGGTTGAAAATGCCCTGGTCCTAGCCTGCCCTCCCAGATTAGAAATGAAAGAAAAATAAAAAAGGTCAAGGCTGTATACTTTAGAGTTCCTCGAGAGAACCTTTTTAAGCATTTATGTCATGTTGGCTTTACACACATACAGTTTCCTGGTCTGAACTGGGTGGATGCTGATGGCATAAGTTACCTCTGAATTACTGATTTATATGGATAAATTTACCTGTGACAGATCCAGTGCTTTCATTTATTGAGAAAACTCCCTGAGCAATTACTCATAATTCAGATAAAAATTGAAAGAAAAATAATAGACTTCTGTGAGATAGAATAAAGCTTGAAGCTTCTAAAAGGAACCACATAAGCTATATAGTAACATCCAGTTTTAAACACAAAATCTGACAGATAGAGGTAGCTGGATGACAATTACACTAGGAAAAATAAAATATTGGAAGCAAGCTCGTATAAACACTTTCATAAAGTTTTTACTGTAGAGCTACTATATTAGTTGCTGAAATGAACATGCTTATTGGAGCTGTTTCTCCTTACAGTGATTGTCTGTATACAGATTTTGCTGTGGATATGCATGTGTTTCAAGCTACCAAATTTCAAGATAATTTTAGTAATTAAAATGTGAAATGGTTCTTTTGTTGGGCCTTTGTTGTTCTCAAGTGCCTGCTGTCTTAGTTATAGGCAAATTTAATTTTTTTACTATATTCAGCTGGACCACAGGGGAATCCTTGCTTTAATTAGTAAATTGCTTTTCAGTTATGTTTTTCCATAAACTAATCATGGTTGAGTTTGCGTTGCACTGCGGTGCTTATCCACTCTGTCAAGTTTGTGTTAGGAAACTAGCTCACCAGCTGTGAAGCAAGGAAACTAGCCAGTGGGTGGTGCTTTCTTAAATCTGGAAATGCTTATTCAACACTGAAATACTGGACTATGAACAGAAAGTTTCAGATTCTTCAGCTTGCATCTTCTGATACTGGAAACTCAGAAAAGCCTCCACTGCCACTGCATCACCAGCATGCAGACCACGTGTCTCAGGAGAGATGCTCTTGCGCTCCTAGTTGTGTGCCATGAAGCAGCCAAGAGCACTGAGCAGAGCTGCACAGCTAGCAGTTGTTTGTGCAAGAGTCAAGGATCTTAGCCCATATGGCTCTGAACTCCCTGATGGGTTTCCATTTTAATATGAAGAGTCTTTACGCTGTCTTCAAATGCTGTGTAAGCACTACTTTCTTCAACAGTATCATCCAACAGTTAGGGCAACTTTCTTGCTTCTCTGTACGTTTTGGGGTGGCTGTTGCTGAGCCAGCACTTTGGCTACAGTAGCTCTATCCACTGTTGTTTTGTCGTCTTAGCAAGAGCTATGGATAGGCACTAAGGCACTTGCCAACAAGCCCTACCATCATAGTTCCGTCTTCTTTTACACTATACTGCCCCATGGGCCATCCCAAAATCTCCATCCACCTGAATAAAATGGAAAACATGTCTGAAGATACAATCAGTCCATGTGCATGTGAAACCTTGCTCAAATCGTATGCTTTTCCCTCAGGTGAAGGAGGATTGCAGGGCCTTTTCATGGAGCTGCTTGTTCATCTCCATGCAGAAGTTCAGAAAACAAACGTTTTTAAAGTAGTGATTGAGTTCTGCTTCTGAGATGTGGAACAAATCTCAGAGTTATTACTGCTTTAAGGCCCCTGCTGTGCAGGAGTGGTGCTTGAACAACCAGTCAAAAGAAAAGAGCAATCTACTTTCGCTAGATACCTGAAATCTTTGAAATATGGTGCCCACATGCCCTCTGTGCCTCTTTCTTGGCAAAAAGTGTACCTCATTCTAAAGGTTGAAAGGATGCCAACCCCTCATGCTGCTGGTATAGAATGCATTCAAGTTTTTATGTGCTAGTGAACCGTTGCAAACCCAAGTTGAAAAGCGTACCTCTCTAAGGTAAATATTCTTCCATTGCTGCTTCTGTCATTCTGCTCACCTGTATTGTAAGATGGGGCAAGTCTTAGTTTCTCTATCTACAAAATGGCTGTAAAACTATATATCTGATGTTAGTTGAGATTAGGCTGAGGTTTATATGCTTGGATTAAAGGTTGCTAATGCTGCAGGGTTCTGTAGGGGGTCAGTTCAATTTCAGAGCAGCACGTTTGAGCAACTGTTGCTCTGTTGCAATAGCAGGAATCAGATCAAATGATTGAATCAACATACCCTATTCAGTCTAATAGAAATGTCATTTGTAGTAGAATATTATCATAGGATTAATGTCCCTTGCTTTGCAAATAAATGGCTTAGCTGTGCCTTGGCATTTAATAGCAGCAGGAGACCATTATCCTCTAACAATGCACTATTTCATTGACATTATCTCTTAAGTAACACAGTATTACAGAAAGAAATTGTCTAGGCATGAGTGTTCCCTTCTACACAGAAAACAAAATGTAAATGCAAAGTTTACGTTAGTTCATGCAGCTAATTTCTGTTGATCTTCTGCATCATCCCTTCACTGAGATAGGATTGTGAGCAGTAACAGATCTCGAGGTGTTTTATTGGCAGAAAACACTTAAGATTTTCTTATGGTTTTGACAAAATGAAGAATGGCAATCTTTTTTGGATGATACTGTTGCGGGGGGGGGGGGGGAATCTTAAAAATTTAATTAGAAAACCACACAAGTTAATCTTCTACATTTTTGGAAGACAGATGATGATATATTTAGTTTCACTGGCCTCTTTTTGCTGGTGTGTTTTTGGTTTTTTTGGACTTCAGCCTTGGTAACAGATAGGCTTTTGATGGAGGTGTCGTTGTGTTGTTCCTCTGTATACAAGGTCCTGGATTCTGACATGTGTCATATGATAGCAGCATGCCACTTTCTGCAGTAATTTTCTTGCTTATTTGTCTCTATCTTTCACCAAACTCAAAGTGGTCAGTGCACAATAATGCAGTAGACTTAAAAAAAAAAATCTTTTTTCTTTTTTAAAAAAGAAAAAAGAGAATAAATTGCTTAGCTTGTTCCGTGGCAGAAATTGTATTTCAATCTGGAGATCTCTGTAGGATGACCTATATTCTCAAAAGCCACAACTTGTGTCTTTTATTCCTGTACTTGCCTCATTACCATTTTCCTTCTCTGAATTTGCAAATATGTGGTTTGCTTTCCTGGAACTGATCTTGTTAATGTCCCGATGCTTTCATATTTTGCTCAGATGTGGTGTATTCTTACCTAGTGGCATATAACTTAAGCAATATATAAGAAATATATAAGACAATTACATCTTAAAGAAGTAGGCATGTAGAACATCAGATGTTAAGTCTGCAATACAGCCACTGAAATCCATATGTGAGAGGCTGGAAGAGGTCTGTCAAAAGGAGATTCCAAAGTGGTTTCTGAAAGCTTAGTTATGTCTGTGTTTAAGCTTGTTGTTCATGTACAATGATGGCACCTGTTGCTTTCAAAGTGGTCACTTACTGAGTTCTATGTATGGTTCTTTTCATAAGGCAATTAACAAGATAATTTTTTTACAAGGTATTTTAACTGAAATTTTGAAACTTGCAGTTATGTTCCTTCAGATAGTTGCTAGACTCCAAACTTACTGTTCTATGCTGTAGTCTGGACATTTTATCATACTATATTTACATATATGGTGTGGGATATTGTAAACTGGATTTGGGTAACCTGTTCAGTTGGTTAGGGTAAGATGCAGTAACTGAAATCCTATTTTATGGGAAGAAAGAAAAAAGAACAAGATATTATGTAGGCAAATGGATCATTGCAAGAACAAATAAAAACCAAAATGTGAACAACTAATTAAAATTACTATGTAGGAACATCCAAATGTCAGTGTGTGTGGAGGAATTGCTTAGTATCCTTGAACCCCTCTAGAAAAATAAACTGAGTCATGGTTCGATTTCCCTAGATATTAAAAATGATCCATTACAGTTGCTTTGTCACAAGAAAATTTCAGTGATTGTGATTTGACATGTGCACCACTTAAATACTTTCAAGGCATAGTAACGTTATTCTTGATCTAGAACAGTAGATAGAAAATGCTGTCTTGCGGAATCAGAAATTCATAAAATTAGGATACATTTACAGACAAGTAATTTGCTGTTAGACATGGCTATAGGCTTCTCTTACACATTTGAAAAGTCTTTCTGGCTTTGCATCGAAAGTTGTGCGCTCCATATTGAATTCTTTTCAACTTACTGAGCCCTCGTGCCTATTCTGAAATTGTGGTGCATTGTGGTATATAGGCTATGCTGTTGATGTTGTCTTTGATATGAAATGCCTGCTGCTTGCATTATACAAAAAATATCAACATATTATTATACACTAATACAGACTGTCATAGAAGAGAGGGGAGGACTTTTCAGGGTTTTCCCTGAAGTTGTTACTGTTAGAGGTTTTCACCGAGGTTAGGTCCTTCTATATTCATAAGATGATTGTATGCAACATAGAGGCAGAGCAAAAGAATTAGCTGGAATTAGCATATTGGACTAGGTGTGCAGTATATGTGGAACAGGACCAGAATCAAAGCTCCTCTGCTCAGATAGACCCTCTGCCTGTTTGGCTGCAGAATCTTGCAAACTTGTATTGGGCTTTTATATTTCTAGAAGAGATCTTAAAATATCTCTGGTAAACCTAGCAATGCTGGGTCTCTGATGGCCATATTAACAACTAAAGAGATGGACACTTTATAAATTCTTAAACTAGGAATAATCCTGTAATCTATAACCCTCTCTGGAAGACAGATAAGTGAATTGGAGAAATCCAAGGAAATCAAAGTCAACATACCTTTTTCTTTGGAATCTCAGAACCATGAGATTAATTCTCCAAACATTGTCAGGGTCTATGGAACAGACACTAGTTACCTTTATGGGAAGCAAGAATAGTACATTTACATAGTATGAGAATATAAACTGAAAGGCTGCATTAACCCCAACAAATAGGTCACCTGTGCTCAGGTTGCTGGAGTGGATATTGTGTCATTGTTTCAAAACATTGCATGAAGATGGAGAAAAAGTACCTAAGAGCAAGTCAAAAGTAAAAAATATTTGTCATTTCTTTTTGTCAAGCATTTTTCATAGGTGTGAAGCTATCAGTCTTTCAGTGCTCAGTTTTTATGTATCAGTGAATTTATTGCCAGTACTGGCGGATTTAAGTAGGTATATTTTTCTACTTTTAAAACAGTTTACATGTAAAATGCAAAAACCTGTTAGTCTTTGAAGAAGCAAGAGAATTCTCTTCTATTACCATTTTTAAATGTGTATTTTTGAATGTCATCTGCCACAATGTCCTTCCTTTCAATTTTTCTTCAGAGGTAGATGGAGACAAAAAAAGCTTTTTCTCAGGGTTGCTTACAACAAAGTAAGGTAACTTCACCAATCTCATGCACTTACATCCCACTTATCCTTTTCCACACTCGGTTGAGCTGACTTTTGGAAATGCATTACTGTTTTAACAGTATGCAGTACCATTAAACCTAATCAACTGAATTATTGTGATCTCTGATATTTCTGATAGTGCCCTAAATTCCTGAGGTAAGAAGCTAAGACACAAGTCACTGAAATCAAGTGAATAAGTTTTGCCCTTTTTCTTCGTTCTTAGTTTATTTCCTTTTCTATTTTGATTAGGGGTCTCAATTGAGATAATTCTCTGCTGGTTGTGTGATGGCACATTGTCCTAAGGAGAACATTTTTCCATGAACATTTGTTCCATAAGTGATTTTAACTAATGTCAAATACTTATGAATCATCCTCTTATCACTTACAAAAAAGAACTTTTAGTCTTCCGTCTGCTTCTCCTTAATTTTCAGCTTTATTACACATGCAATTACAATTTTCCTCTTCTAAATAATTCACTGCAGGGTTCATTTCACTCAGAAGCTAAATGAATAAAAATTTGTTTTCTTTAGCATCAGCCTGTCTGTTTTCTATGCATGGCTGGCAGCCAGGAATATTAGATTTCAACATCCAGTTTTTAAAAGTGTGAGTTTTAGTGTTAATAATAGATAATATGTATGGGCATTGTGTAAATTATCCAATGGTTGGAATCAGAATCCTCTTTTGCCTGATTTTACTCCTTCATTTCGTTGTCTGCTCGAATGGCGAATTATACTGAACTAAGACTAACTTTAAAAGTTGCTATTGTGCTACAAATAAGCATGAACTAATGAATACACTGAGGTTTCTTTGTCAACTTCTGTTGATTCCTGTGAGATTGCACTTTTCTTGAACACACAGTTAAAAAATAAAATAGAAAAACTAGCTTCTCCCCCACCCCACCAAAAAAAGGGGAAAGTTTTCTCAAAAAATCCAGACTGTGACACCTGAAAGGGGTTAAGAAGGTATTTAAGCACTATCAGCTGCTTACTAAATGGTGGTTGATTTAAGGTTCTTTCACTTAATTTGAAACACCTGACTAACACATGGGGAGGGTGGGGATAGGGGAGAGAACTTTTTTTCATAGAAGCACAGAATGATTGGAGTTGGAAGGGACCTTAAAGATCATCTAGCTCCAAGCCCCCTGTCATGGTCAGGGGCACCTTCTACTAGACCAGGTTGCTGAAAGCCCCCTCCAGCCTGGCCTTGAACACTTGAAGAGATGGGATGATCCACGTCTTCCCTGGGCAACCTGAGCCAGTGCCTCACCACTCTCACAGTAAGAAATTTCTTCCTGATATCCAATCTGAATCTGCCTTCTTTTTGATGGGCTGCTCAGATTTCAGTTATCATGCCGAGGGATGGTTTCTGAATCATGAGGAAAGAGTTATGTCATGATTTTAAAATTATTGTTGTTGGTCAGTCTACCAGAATATATAGAGCACCCACTAAGACTGCATAACAGATTAAAAATTTATTCTAAGTAATGGGTTGGATCTAACTCCCTGAGAGGGCAGTTCATGTATTGCCATGTTCCAAAGCAATGAAAAACCATATATTGTAGTGCTAAAGGGTCATGGTACCCTGAAGGAATATACTTAGTAATTCAATACTTATGTCTGTTTTGTTATAACTTCATTGGGGTAGAAAAGGAGGGTAAAACTTAACTAAATCAATGTGATGCGGTGATAGAAGTTGAGGACTATAGTATGGGGTTGTGCGTTTCTAATTAAGTCATCCAAATAGCTATTTACAATTATGCATCTTCATATAGCAGACTGAAGAGACAAATTTGTTCTAGTTAAGAAAAAAATATTGTGAAGTTTATGGCAATGTTGATGGGTTTTGTGTTTGTTTTTCTCTTTCTTTTTCCTCTTCTTTTTAACACCCTTTTGTTCCTTTGACTCATTAAAGGAATAGCACTCATTTAAGGATGTAGAATAAACTTATATGAGAGAATAAAAAAGATATTTACTGTTTATTTAACTGTTTAATCACTCATTTTTTTACACAGTATGACAGCAATGTAAATAAAATGCAAGTGAAATAAGGTTACTAGAAATGGAATAGGAATAGGGTATGTGGAGGCTTTTCTTGTACCCAGATCTAGAGAAATTAGAATCTTAAGAAGAATCCATTTATAAATGGCTTATGTATATCACTGGTTCAGGGAAGCTCAGGATTGTGACTGTCTATATTCATATCCATAGAGTTCAAATTTTTTGAAAGCCCTATACTGAAGTTTGGCCATGATTTCACTAGGTGCAGGATTACCAGACCTGTGTGAAGTTTTGTGCCTAAAATCTCTGGGCCTTCATAAAAATACAAAAATGAATTATTTTTCTATTTTTGCCTGTGAACTTACCTGTGGGATTTTTTTTCTTGGTGTGTTTTTTTGTTTGCTTTTTTTTTTTTTTAAATACTCTTCTCACTATTGGTTTGGTAATGTGTTCAGAGCACCTTTGGAAAGCACTGAAGGATATGCTTAGTTTGAAGCAATTAAGACTTTCCTCAGGAGAGGTGCTTTCATGAAGTGTTGATTATGTATTTGCCTCCTGTTCGTGCAAACTTTGCTATAATTCGGTTTAGATATTTCCTTATTTCACTTAAAAAGTCTTTACTTCTCACAGGTTCCGAGAGCACCTTCAGTTGTAAATTTTCCTTGCTGAATAGCTCAAATAAGCAAATACTAAGATTCATATTTCAGTGAGTTCCTAAATAAGTGTGTTTGAGAGCACAAGCAGCATAACTATAATTCATTAATTATGAACTGCTATAGATAACCATGTTACGCCGTAGGCCAGTTGAGGTCTAGCTTAACTTTTTGAACACTGCAGAGATGAGGAGATAATTTAAAAGGAGTACTTAATTGTAACATTTGGTGACATTAATAACAAGTTGTCTAATGCAAGAAATTAAGCAATTAATTTAGGGCATGCTTGTCTCAAAATGTTCATAGAACAGCCCGTGTTGGAAGGGTCCTTGAAAGATAAAATATTCTTGCCTCAGTTCCCTGTTCTTCCCCCTCAACCTCTGCGGAAAAAAAAAAAACCTCAAAATTTTTGCATCAGTTTTGTTAGGTAAGACCATGAGTCTCTGTGTCTGGGCTACCTGACACAATGTTTTCATTAGAGATACCAGTGCAATTACAATATACTCCAAGTATCTGTAAAATAATGTAGTAAAGGGGAACAGAGCTTTGGTACAGCTACTAAAACATATTACATCAAGTAAAAAACCAAAAAGCAAACAATAAAGAATTTGTATTAGAACTATAAATCAAAACTTCAAAACTAGGTGTACGCAAGTGGTAAGTGACAATAAATAAGCCACTTTGAGTAAAATCAATAAAGATATTTCCAGGAAGAACATATAAGTGGTGGTTCTGAAATGCTGTTTGAAATTAATAAACTTTATCTAGTGTGTAGCAATATAATAATATGTTGCAAAGCATTTTTGTGATTCTTGAGGGAGAAACAACGCTGTTATTTTAAAGCAGTAGATGTGTCATAAATCAAGCCAGTGAACTGATGTATAAATGCATTTCATGCATGAATTAACCAGCTACTAACTAGTAGATTTCAAATCGATGTGTTCTGCCTGCTGACTAACATGTAGTGTGCTCAAGCAGAAATACTGTATAATGCACAAATGAGGTTGTGTCTAGGAATATATGAGCTATTTGAGATTTTGCTTGTCTAACACCTGCTAAAGCCATGCACTTATTGCGATGGCTGAAAGTCTAATAATCTGAGAGAAAAACCAAACCACTTCAGCTACTGTCTTTTGAATCTGTAAAGACTAAAATATTAAACAAAATCTTTACGGCGAAGGTACAAAATTAATTCAGAAATCCAGCATTACAAATTCATCAAGACTGAACAAGCTGCCAGGAGATGGGTCATTATTTTCAGGACAATTTCAGTGGAGTCATTGCAGAGATTTTTGATTATATTTTGTGTGTGTATGTATGTGTTTGAATTGTTCAAAATGGATATTCTTAGTAATGTGTATGCATTCATTTATATATATTTATATACACACACACTCTTAATATGTTTTATAGAACTGCATAATTATGGATACAGTATAACTGTATGGAATTCAGTACGTATTATGAAACTAATTTGTACAGTGCACGGACAGTTTATTTGGCAAGGGAGAACAGTGAACATATGAGAACATATGAGCTTTAGTGATTTAGAGCAATTTATGGATTTTTCTTATCTGGTTTTAAATTTTGAAAAGGGATAGGTAGACACAAACACAGGTTAAAGAGGAATTTGGTTTTATTGTGGAAATACAAACGTTTTGTGGAAAAAAATATTTTTTTTTATTAATTTGGTGCATTCTGGAGAAAATACCTCTTTTCTTGATGAAGGTATTTGGTGTCCTTTTAATTGCAAAATATCCTGTGGATCAGTCTGTGATAACTTTCATAAAAACTTGCTATATGGATGCAGATCCTTGGTACTTTCCAGCCCTACCTTGAGGAACTTTTTAAGACCTAGATTCATATCACCACTTTTGTCTTCAGTTGTCCAGCGGTAGGACCGCAAAATGTTTGACATCTACTGACTATGGGAGATAAAGTTCATAACAGCTTTTTTTCATAAACATAGGGATTGAAACTTTTCCCATGTGATCTGATGAATGAAAACACAATTTGTATAAGTTCTGAAGAATGGCTGATGATGCCTGCTGATGCAAATTTAGTGTTTGATTCTGATCCCTGGATTAGTTTGTTTTCCACATGTTTGTTAGATTTCTGAAAGAGTTCTTAATGTAAAAATTTAGAGGCATTAAGTGGGAATGTGTCCTTGAGACTTCTTTCTAACAGAGCACATTCACTTGGTCAATTTTGATCTTTTCCAAATCTATAAAGATGTGAGAATGATAATGCAATTCCACATGCCGAAAAAGGAAGGATGTGCATTGCTTTCTGTTACCTGTGTAGAACGACTACTTCTGTTGCAAACCCTGGACTAGCATTCCTTCAGGGGTGAAGTAAAAGCAAAACTCTCTTCTCAGTTACTTCTGATGTATTCATAGAGTTCATGGTTTCCTAGGCATTTTTTCTCCCAGAAGTTTCAATAAATATCAAGGAAGTAAAGTAGAGAGAAGGCAGAAAATATTGCATCCAGACTGATGGCTTGGTTGCCCAGATGGAAGGAATAATGTAAAACCAGGAGTCCCAACAAGTGTAAATGCCTTGCACTAACAGTAGTTGGAAGGAGCGTCTGCGTAAATTGAGAGTTCACTCTGTGCAAAATCTGAAAATTGTTTAAAAATCATCTATGTTTTCAGGATAGTGTCTGCCAAATCAAATACATTCAAAGTGTGATTATAATGAAGCTGCTTAATTAAAAATGGGATCTGTTTTTCCTGAATAATTTCCTGCTGCACTTAAATCTGAATTTGTGAGAAAGGATAAAAGTCTGGGACCAGTCATATTTTATTACCATTTCCACAACAAGCAGGCTGACAGAAAAAGGTTCATGTTATCCTTATTTTGTTAAAATATACTGAATTTGTGTTAATTCCAAGTAAGAGATACTTTTCATGCCACTTCCATTAACCATTTGCCTTTTAAGCCTTGAAAAAAGGCAAGCTTCTGTCTTGCTCTTGATGTTTCCAGCTGTCAAAGCAGTTACTTTCATTTGATCATTGGAGTAAAAGCCTGACTTCAGCTCTGGAAGAAATAGTGAATCACAAAAAAGGAGACAAATTTTGAAGGTTGATGAGGTAAGACATTTAATCTAGTAGGAAGCAGACAAATAAATAAATCCATTCAATAATGAAGGATGCCAGATTGGTGGGTTTTTTGGATTCTTGGAGTATGTTTCCGAGAACTGAAAGTGTAATGGCATTACAAGTGTAATGTAATGGCATTACATTAATAGGTCTTGATGACAGCTTCAGTCTGACAAAGTACAATCAAGATTGTTTACAAAGTAACTATTAACTATTGTGGACAATGGAAATGAATTATTTAAATGCATAGTAAATTCTCTGGCACAAATGGGAATCCATGAAGATTAGGATTAAAAGAGGGAGAACAAAAAAAGAAGTTTGCCAAATAATGCCTGCTGTATAGGAACAGGGAATAGTTTCATGAGAAGTAAAGTTGTTGGTGGCAGCTGAAGAGTACAGGAAACACTGAATACTATACACTTTCAAAAACTCAATGGTAAATGAATCCTGTTGATTTCTAAGTGGCTCAAGTAATTGTGAGACTAAGGAGTGGAGGGAATTACTGAGCAAATAACTAGAAAGACTGGAATAATAATACACTATACAATAGACAGAAACAGTAGTGTGCAATGGCTCTAAAAATTGGACAACAGTGATTTTAAATCAAAATGAAATTAAATTGCAGTCACTGCTAGATTAGGATGACCATCCTGATTTTTCCTTTTTGAAGCATAGGGAGTTTCTTTCTAAATGCAAATATCAATTTCATTGTTATTAAAATGTTGTTCTAATCCATATAGAAAGAAAAGAAAATATCTGGTTTTTTAAGGTCTTCAAGAGCGGGTTGGATAAAGCCTTGAGCAACTTGGTCTGACCTCACCCTGATCTTGCTTTGAGCAGGAGGTTGGACTAGAGACCTCCTGAGGTCTCTTCCAGCCTGAGTGTTCATATGATCCTATGAAAATACCAGTACAGCAGTTTCCCTGCAAATCTTTCCAATATTAATCACCTGTTGATTTTTTTGGATTTAAAATATGCAGATTGATTGTGGAAAACCAGCGATGGTTTGTTGTTGTGGGCATTGCAGGTGTTCTTGGCTATAAAGTTTTCTGCATCTGTTAAGGAAAATGTACCTTTGTAACAGAGGTGCTCAGAATGGAAATTTTTTCCCTGTGAGGTATTCCAATAGGCTTTAGCTTTGCTGAACCATAAACAATTTAACATATAATTAATGCAGGTGCGATGACTGTTAAAGATTCAATATTTTCCAACCTGATTTTTGTTTTCCAGATTTTTTTCTCCCTAAAACGTAATAATATTCATTTCTTTTTCATCTGGATACATCACTTACTCTCTTGGAAGTGTCTCTACTAAGTGTGCTCTCTTTGCTGAATTGCTGGGCTGTCATGCAAATTGGACTTTCTATCAGTTTTCACAGGCTTGTCATCACTATGAAAGAAATTATATGTACCTATTTAAAATTGTCCTTTTACTTCAGTGGTGGCAGGTCTCTGCGGTGCCTGACATTTTTGAGAGAAGCAGCCTGTCACATCTTGGGTTATAGGGGGGAGAGCATTTAAAATTCAGGAAAAGGTCTACGTGACATGACGCTATTTCTTTTTTTTTCATTCTCGTATGCTTCAGTGTTCAAACCCCCCTGAAATCCGTACATAAGGTTACAAAAATCAAGAGATTATTGGCTGAGAAAAGCAGCTAAATCAAGGTGTTTGGTCTATTCCCACATGATTTATATGTAAACAGGGAAGAAACACATTAATCTGAAGCGCAGTGTGTACCCTCTGGTGTATTCGACCATGATATATAAATACTTATAGGAAGGTATCTGTGGGAGATTTGTACTCTCCAGAGTACATTGCTTCTTTCAAGGCATCAGTTTGTCACTAACAGATTAATGAACCATTTTAGAGAACTTCTTGGAACGAGGAGGCCAGAGAGAGAGTGTTGCAGGATCTGTGACAGTGTTTAACAAGTGAACTGCTGCTGGCGCTTCATATGTGAGTGGAGAATGGCATTTAAACATAACTGGCGGAGTACAGGTGCCTAGAACCATTTCCATCTGTGTTTCCAAAGTGGGTGCATTTGATTAAAAGCAAGTGAGGTATTGGGGGTTTCCACCTAACCTTTGTTTCTTTTTGTGGGTTTTTTTCTTTTAAATAAAAAAATACCAAGAAAAATAGCATAGAAATCTAGCATGATTGGTAGTAGTGTGTGAAAAAATGCATACATGGAGACAGAAGGAAAAGGACTCTTGAGTTCATTTAGAAGAAAAATAGAGCAAAAATAAAATCAGGATATGTCATGCACATACCTGGCTGTTTTTCTCCTGTAAATTTCTGTGAAGTATCAGCAGCTCTTGGAGACTGTAATAAGCTATTAAAATCAATTAGTCTAATGTTATTTCAGTTAAACTGTATATTATTAAAAGAAATGTTATGTATCCTTTTCGTTTTATGATTTTGAGATGAACTCTAAATCTTAGAGTTAATGTTATGGGGTTTTTTTCTTAATAGAACTTTTCCTCAAACTCACTTTTGTCGTCTTACTCAATGTCTCTCGCTTATATCAATATTCTCTGTCGGATTGTTGTTTAATGAGTGTAAGCATTACTTTTAAAATTTGCTTCAAAACTTTAATTTATTGTTAAATATATATTGATGATACAGTTTTACAAGTGTTGCAAATATAAGATAATAGTAACTGCCTTGAAAAAACCTGTATAGTAATTGAATCTGTATCTTGCTAAGGGATATTCCAAGTCAGAACAGAAAATGTGACAGTGTTCAGTGTCAAGAAGCACTGAAGAAAGCAATCATTTCATGAATTAATGAGTTATCATTATTATGTTATCAGACACTTTTAGGGCAACATTTAGGAAATCGCTCTGATGATTTCCATTTTTCTGATGCTGCTATAAAAACATTCTCTTGACGGTTGACTACCTACAATTTACGTTAAAGTTTGAAAAACTTACAGGGCTGCCCAGATTGATTAGTAATTTCACTAAAATCTGTCTGACTGAATACTTTTGCCTGAGCTTCTCAGCTCTCTCTTTAAATTTTTATCTTTCAAATGAAGGTGATGTGTAATAATTGCATGATGCTGAGACTGATGAAAATATTGCTTAGTATTAATATTCAAAGTTACTTCTTTTAAAGTTCTTTTTAAAAGAATTATTATAGTTACAGTAAGGCTTTCTGAGATGTTGTCTTTGGCCCTGTCTCAACCAAAAGGAAATTTTCACACAGGTTAATAAGATTTTATTTATCTCAATCTTGCAGATATATCACAAGCAAAGCAAAACTTTGTGTCCTCACTCATGAAAGAATTCATGGGAGGAAAAAAATCTTGAAGGCCAGAAAACATATCTGAATGCCATCTGAAATGTTTTCGTATTCTATGATACAGAGGGAATAGGATGTAGATTTGACAGAGGCTAGCAGTAATGCCAGAACAGAAAAATAACTTGAGCATGTTTAGGAAAATGAAGAATATACACATATATGCTTTCTTTAGTTTGTCTGTTGTGGTAGTTATTTTGTAGAAACTTCTCTGTTGCTAACTGAGGAAACTTTACTGAGATGGCTTTTTACCTGAAAGCAAATGCTAGCAAAATAACTAGTAAAACAAACTAAATATAGCAAAGTAAATTCCTTTGCCTATAGAAATGATCCAATAAAATAGTCATATAGTAGTTTTCTTTTTCAAGAAGTGCATCCTCAGGCAGCCCAATTAAATGAGATCGCA
>VXBO01012225.1:505497-601146 GCA_013400135.1 Rhinoptilus africanus | reverse complement strand
TTCTGTTGCCCCACGAAGCCGCCTCCCGTGGAAAGCGCCGGCCGCGCCGCGGGTGTCCTCCCACCCGCCGCCGACGGGTATGGGCACGGTGCTGAGGCGAATGCGTGAGGAAATGGTTAAATTTTTGCCGAGGAACGTGGCACGAAGCCACCTCCAGTGCTAGGCCCCACAGGGCTAGCGTGGCACCCGCGGGCTCCTGCTCCAAACACCGCAGGTCGCCTCACACAGCGAGGCCGCCTTACGGACCCCTGACGAGCACCCTGACGCCGCTTCTCCCTCCCTGCACCAAGAATGGCTCTTGGTCTGCCGCCCCTGAGCTGAGGGATTTGACTGTCTGCCATCGTCTGAGGAACGCACAGCAATTTGTTGTCTTTTAGGCAGTTATTCTCTCACCCAATGACCCCTCCCTACCCAGGACGGGGAACTAGGGAGAAAACAAGGACACCTGAGAGCTGAAATGTAAACAGATTTAATAGAGTAAGACTAAAGAATTAATAATACCAAAGAACCAGCATCAATCCTGACACCAGTACAAAATTCACAGGGTTATATTCAGCCCATTCTGTCATAGGAAGCTGTGCACTCCCAGCAGGGGACAGCAAATGCTGGATACTGGGAGGAAGGGAAGGGCTCAGGGGTCCGGCACCAGGGCAAGGAGTTCTCAGGATCACAGCCATGATGGAAGAGGAGAAACCCTCCAGCAAACTTTATAATTTATGTTGAATGTGGTGTTCATGGTATGAAATAATCCTGTTGGCTAGCCTGGGTCAAGTGCCCAGGTCTCGCTCCTCCTTGTGTCTGCACCTGGAGAGCTCAAAAACTCAGACCTTGAAACCCACAGACTGGCTGTGAAGTAAATATTTTTACAAATTCAGACATGAGAGACTTTTAAAAGAGCAGTTTTCTCAAGCATCAGAAGAGAAATTAGTCCTGTGTCACCAAACACAGTCTCTTGGATTTCAGTTTTGCAGGAAGGGTGACAACCCCAAGCAGCGGATGCCATTTGTGAGCTCTTACCCAGGGGACGTGAGGACAGTGCTCTATCACCGCTTGCCTCAGTGTACTGCAGGGACCTCACTCCACCACAGCTTGATGATACACAGGAATCACCTTAAAGGAAAGTCAGAGTGTTTCTAGGTCTTTTAGCCAGCTGCCTTGGGAGCGCAGGAGGTGTCTATCTCCTTCATCCTGCTGGAGGTGACCCAGACAGTCGGGGCTGGAGCACATGCTCTGCGAGGTGAGACTGAGGGAAGAGGGCTTATTCAACCTAGAGAGGAGACAGCTTTGGGGACACCCAGCAGCAACCCACCAGAGCTTACCGAGAAAATAGGCTTTACACAGTGGTGGGAGGACAAGAGGCAATGGGTGTTACTGAAACCGAGAGAGGTTCAAGCGTGTCATCAGGAGAAACTTGCTGCCCCTGAGGATAGCTGAGCAGTGAAGCAGGCTGCCCAGAGAGGCTGTGCAGTCTCCGTCCTTGGGAGCATTTAAAGACCGACCAGATAAAGCCTCAAACAGCTGGATCCGGCCTCAGAGCTGACCCTGCTGTGAGCAGCAGGTTGCAGTAGAGACCTCCTGGGGTCCCTTCCCACCTGAAGGACGTGGTGAGTCTAGGCTGAGTCAGCCACATACTGCCAGGCAGTGCTGCTGAAGTCAGGGACAACGTCACACCGTGAAAGCAGGACAGCTACGGCTTAGCGAAACAATATAATTAGGTATGTCTGCAGAAAAAGGGTTGGGAAATCTTTAAACAGTAGAATAATGAGGTCAGTATTTGACCTAATTGACATGACTACTTATAAAATATTAATCTCAAGAGCTTTGGAGAGGATTGAGATGTACAAAAGCTTGAGCAGAACAGAAGGGCTTGCTTCTGTGTCATAGGTGGTTAATTTAACTAAAGGACAGTCAGTTTTGCTGTTTAGGAGAGAGGATTTGTAGTTTAAAGCCAATATTCCTAAACCAATTCTGATCTTAACCCACCAGAAAGGAAACAAAGGCATGAGAACAAAGCATAGTCATTGTTTTCCTTAGATCTCCAGGTTTACTGTGCTCAAGCCTAGGAACCCCTGTACAGTGTATCTGTTTTGTTTCACTGTGAGTATCTGAAGAGATTAATTGGTACATACATACATAATGTTGGGCTTATCCAAGGTGATGTGCTTAAGCTATTAGCGTATCTGGTGAGTAGAAAGGAGAGGAGGCTATGGGCAAGGAGTTGGAACACACGGTAAGTACCTTTTTCACTAAGAGAGAACGAGTGTTCAGGAAGTACAGCAGAAAGCAAGGAAACAGGCACTGCTGTGACCTACACACACAAATAAGAAAGAGCAGATCAACAGGACCTTTAAACGTGGTAGTGTGGTCGGTGCTCACCTGCAGAAGCTCATCAGGATGTGGGGTAGCAGCATTCATGCTAAAAGCCCCTTTTACCCAGTAAAAATGCTAAGGTTACAAGTTATAAGATAAAGTTAAAATAAGTTAAAATATGGGAAACACTGCTCTAAGTGCAATGTGTCCGGCTCTATATAGAAGCTGTTCTCCTGCCTTTAACTGCATAACCACATACTCTTTTTTCCAGAGCGCCCATGCCCTGCTGTATGATTACAGTGCTGCCTTTCCCCCTGTTCATTCCGTATATAGCCTCAGGCCTTGCTTTTTCTATTTGCTATCTTCTCCTGCGTACAAGGGTAACAATTACAAGAGCTTCTGCTTTTCTCCTTCCATGGTACCCACCTTCCTCACACATTAATTAAATTATTTTTGGAGCACAGCAACAGCGCTATGCATGTTATCATTTCTGCAGTAGGAGAACTAAGAGACTCAGGCTAAAACTGTTAAAGTGTCTGGTAAATATCAAGTACTGGATTGTTGTCAGGAGTTCTTAGCATTACACAGCATTTCACGTGTTCAAAGTATAGTTTCCATTAACTTCAAATACAGCTGTACAGCTGAACAGCACAGCAACACTCAATGAAAATGATGGTAAACGCTCTGTTCTAGCATTTCGTGGTAGATATTAAGAAGCAGGGAAAAATTTAACATCAAACGAGAAAAAACTCAACTCGCACCATTACCCACAGCCAGGCTGCTGCATGAGAGCTCAGCCATCTGCAGAGCTATTCCCAAGTGCCCCTTGTGGAGCAGAAAACAAGCAGCGATCAGCTGCCAACAGTTTGGTTCAGCCAATGTGCCCACCGCAGGAGCAATCCCAAGCAAATGCTCAGTAGGCTGCAGCATTTAGGGGGGCTTATCAATTCAGTCTCCTTGGCTTGTTTTGGCAGTCTACGGAGTCACCTCTGGGCTTGTGTTCAGCTTTCTTAACTATCTAAACAGACAAGCAGGTGTGTTGGGACTCACAGTATGTCTTCACATCATTAAGCATTGTTCAAATTTGTTCCAGCTGCTAGGAGCTGGTTGCTTCTTCTGTTTTCTTCTAAGCAGGGGCCTGATGCTGCCCTGCCCTCCTTAAATGTTAACTCTGCATTCAACAGTCTAATCTTATTATTGTTTATGCAATCCCTTGCCTTACCTATTATTTAATGCTAACCTCTGGGAGGAAAAAAAAAGACTAAATCTCCCTGCACTACTCTGGCTGTGGTGTAAGGGTCCTTTGAAAACAAGCGTGTGATGGTATAATGAAAGAGAGCAGCAAAACACACAGAATAATGTGGTGACGTTGGATGTGCAATCTCTGTTCCGTTACTTCCTTTGCATTTCATTTTGGAAGAGCAGTGACATTCTCTTTTAACATAAGTTCCTGAGACTCCTCATTAAAACAACAAGTATCACAGTGACTCTCTAGCTGTGCTCCTAAGGTCACGGAATCAATGCAGGAGCTGGTAGCACCAGGACATTGTCACCCATGGGGAGGAGGTGGTGGGGCGGGGAGGAGTGACTGTTTTGACAAGGGGCCTTGGAGCTGCTTGCTGAGAACAACCAGAGGAATCCAGAGATTTGGTATCTCTAAGGAGATTTTGGAAGGAAGTGGGGTTTGTTGATTTAAAATCTCTGCTCATCCCCTATGTTCTGCCTTCCGGCCCCTTCCTTACAGCTTTCTTGCCCCTTTCTCTTCTTCTGGTTCTTTTCCCTTCCCTCGGTACTGGGCCCTGCCAGCTCTTGCCCAGCCTGCCTGTGTGCCCTGCTCGGCTGCCCTTTTTGCCTCTTGCAAACTGAGCAGAGCTCAGGTACAGCCTGCCACCTCCAAACAAATGTTTTCGTCATCTCTAAGTAGGACAAGCTTATTAAGACAGAAAAGGGAATGACCGCTTCCTAAAACTACTTGAAATGCTAAAATAAGAAATAACCCGTTCAACACTCACTCCAGGCTGTTGTTTATTTGATCTACAATGCTACATGTTTACAAAATACTGTTTTTTCAAGGACAGTACTTAAATCAAGGCACAGTGGGTTATTCTTTGGAGATTCCCGAACCGTGAACAATGTTCCTTCAGACATTTGTAACATGAAAATGGCTCAATGACACATGAAAACTTTTGCATCTCAATAGCAAAGCAGCAATATAATTTCTTAACCCAATTTACAATCAAAATGCTCTCATTTTATTTTTACTGCTGAAGTTGGTTCATCTCTGCTTATGTGTCAGATGAGACGAAGCAATTGTGGTTGATATTTCTGGCCAGTGCTGTAACAGGCTTGGGCGTCTGCTAAGGGGCTCTAGCGTTATGAATCTGCTAAAGCTGCAGTGTCAGCACAGGTAGAGGCAGCCATTTGTGTCCAGTTTTGGTAGGAGGCTCCCAAATTTGGGGCCGCTGTGGATGGTCGGGTCATCATGGCTGTCTGGGCATGAATACCTTGGGACGATGGGTTTTACTGGATGGCAAGACAGAAGTTTTTTCCAGTCTCTCTGCAGTGTGAGGGTCAGAGCTACCGCAAATAAGTCGACAAAAACTGGGCTTTTAAAACCACAGAGCCTGGATAGGTCAGGAAGTATCTTATCAAACCCAGGGAGAACCAGGGCTCACACCGGAATGAAAGTACACCTGATTTTTTTGTCTAGCTCAAGCCAGGCCTTGCTGATGTAGGGATGATGTAGGGAGGACTGAATGGTTCAAACTACAAGCTGAGGACTCTGACCACTGACTGAGAAGCTGGGTAGCAAAAAGTATGTGTACAGCCCGGGATCGTGTACAGCCCAGGATCACATCCAGCCTCACCGTCAAGTCACGGGGAACTTGAAAGTGGATTTCTTTCAGTTCCTACTCCCAAGACTTCCCTTTTGTGTTTAAGTGGAGAAAAGAATCACTGAACCTAAGGAAAAGTAGATTAGCTCTGCAGACTAGCAATATTGAGACACGCTCAGTTATGGAAGAAACAAGTTTGTGTTCAAGTTGTTTATCCTGAATGAATATTGAATTATTTCCTTGGGAATGTTTCACTTGATAAGAGAGACTGACAAAGCATCATCCTGAGTGGCCAATTTTCAAGACACTTCTTTACAGCTAGATTAATGGCATTTGGGCTGTTTATTCATGAAACCTGAGGCTCTCCAGGGATAATTTGCAACTCTTGCCTCCCCCATGCCTTACTGGCTACTTTAGGTAGTTCAGTGAATGCCATTTGCAGGCGCGAATTGTATGAGCAGCCTGAGCTCACTAACTTGAGGAATTTATGTGGGTGATTCCCTGTCGATAGGTTGTATTGCTTCCCATTGATGAAGAAATCCAGAGAATGGATGCTAGGGGAAGAAATATGTATACATTCTCAATTCTTTTATCATAATAGCATAGCCTGCACAAGCTATGCTCGAGGCTCAGACCATACAGATGAATATCCTGCAGGCTCTGCACCTCATAATGCTTATAGAGCCAAATACCGTTCTTCCTAGCTGCTCATCAGTGTGGAGAGAAGACTTCCCTCTGCAATCGAGTACTCTGCAAGATTACTGTGTTTAGGTGACACTCCTGAGCAGATGGCCTATGGTTCCTAGTACCAACAATAGGCATCTTTTCTCTGTGGTTTCTTGCTGCGTGCATCAAATAATAAATTAATCTGAGACGGTTACTGAGGGTGTCAGAATATTTTTCTTCTGTATTTCAGTCCTCTCTTTCCTTGGAGATAGTGGAGGAATAAGGCAGATACATCTCACACTACTACATAAACCTGAGTTACTTTTGAGATTCTTCTTTCTTTGAGTTTCTTCTCAACAAAAAGTGCTTACATCTTGCTGTATGCCAGTCATTTGCCTGCCTGTAAAAAACCCTCTAAACTCAGTGCTGGAAACACAGAGAAGCGTTCACATTAAATAATGGAGTAAACAGTGAGGGAAGTTGCCAGTGCAGAGCTGAGTCTGAACTTTTAGTCCATAAATTCTCATTGTGGCTCATCAGTAGAGGAAGTCCTGTGTAACAGATAAGGTTTCTTCGATGTGTGCATTTCTTCCTGTCCCCTAACATTTGGAATTACCTCTCATGCCTCAGATTGGAGAAGTTTATCGTATTTCCCAGCCTTTCGAGTATACATGTTATCTAGAAGCTATTCTGTTCTCTAAATCAAATTCCTTCCTAATCGAGTGGATGAAGAGGCTCTGCATCTGCCAGATGATGTGCACAAACCGCAGCATGTTGTCAGTAATGACATTCGAGCTGAACTCTGTTCTCTTGTTCAGTCTTAGAGACTTGTAGTACTCTTTCACAGGCCGCAGGAGTTTAGACTGGATGGGAGCAAAACAAGGAATAAGGTAGATGGACATGCAGGAAGAAGCTACATGCACAGACTGGAGAAACCTGGTGGTAAGTTGTCTCTCAAAGACAGGGTAGAGATGTGTCTTTCTGTCTCCACACCATCACTTTACTAAGTAAAACCAATGGGTTTATGTATCTGATTTATATTGCAGCAAATTGTCCCATGCCTAGACTTTTGAGAGAGGCACAGCAAAAGGCAATAGGGGAGCACATGCACCTGAAATTTTGATAACAAGCTTCTTTGCATCCAGATTCCTCATCAGCCAAATAATTAGTGGCTGGCTCCACATAGTGGTTTCTCATGTAATTCCACTGAGTAAGGGTTTGGTATTTGGTATTTTCTCTCCCAGAATAGCATGGCATTAGTTTTCCAGTGAGGTGCCATTTGCAAGCCTGATCAGTCTGGCAGCCTTTGCATGCCTCTGGACAGTAGAACAGCGGCAGCTGGCTGGAGTCCTTCTGGCCAGTGCTAGCCCCATTTGTGGCTGGAGAGATTAGCCGTTAGAAAGATGGTTGTGCTCTCATGCACATCACTGAGTGTGATATCAGGCGTCTGCAGAGATGGGGATAGATAGCATATCAGTGGGTGAGTTTGCTTTTTTTTTTCCTTAAAGAAATTTCAGTGCGCTGTTAAGTAATAGAGGAGAGAGAGATAAATGTATGGAAATATTATACCAACCCAAGTCCGTATCTGGTATTTAAGGAATAACCCTACACATCCCACAACCTTGGCTTAGAGGTCTTATGGCAGACAAATTTCTTGACACGTGGTTATGGAAGAGTTCTCTGCCAGTCAGAACTCTAACTTCATTTCCCCCTCTGGTAGGAAAAACCTCACAAAAACTTAAAAACCTCTTTTCTGCTGAAGCTGTATTACTTTCCTCAACCCTCAGCTATTTAGCAGTGACATGCAAACTTATCCCTCATAATCCTTCAGTCCTACAAACGTGACTGATTATATCAAGGTTTTCTCTGTGTGTCAAAGAGAGCATACATGCTGATGAAATGTAGCTGCTTACCTGGCCTTTTCAGGTGCTACGATGCCAAAGATACTCCTGTCAGAGGCCAACCTACCTATCCCCTCATTCAACTCTTTAAAAACTGAGCCATTTTTAAGGCAGAGGACTAGAAGAAGAAGGAAAAGGCGTGTGCCCGTTTTTATTTCCAGCTTCCAGCTTTGCAGGTTACCCTTTTTCTGCATAGCAGCTGCCTGTTGTTCAGCCAAAGCCCAAGACAGGGCTGAGCACAGCTCCATATACAGTTTGCTAGATTCGAGTTCTGGAGCTTCAGAAAATCCTCTGGCAAAGGAAAAAGGCCAACGGGACTCTCAGATCTTGCTGTTTGTTTGTTTGTACAAAGCCCTTGCCAACATTTATTTGCCCATCTGAAAGTGAGGATTAATTTTCAGCACCGAGTGAGGGTTTTTAAAGCTATGACAAGTCTGTTAGAAGTATCTTATTTCAGAGGAAGTTGTGGTGAACAAGATGTTTTATTGTAAAGCCCTTGTTAGTGTGTGCTGCACGCAGCTGTGTGATTTTTTATCACTTCGTTAAGCTATGACCACCGCCCCCTCCCCGCCATGTCACCCAGCGGCTTTGATTTCGGTTGTGTAAGCATCTGTGTCAGCCTGAGAGGAAGCCAAATGGCTGAGAGGATCCACCCAAATAATGCTGGACTTGTGTACTGCAAAAAGCACGACTAAACTCTAATCGGAAACTTTCTGACACTTGTTAACAGAAGTGTTCCCATCTGCTTCCAATTTTGCAATCTGTTCTCTCTGCGGGATGTATGGGGTTAACATGCAACTTTCCTTTAAAACAAGATTCAATAACTGGTACTAATCATCATTTCTGGGAACCATATGCGCTTCTGGGACCAGCCAGTGAGAATGGGGACTCTGATGTTCCTTTGAAGGTGCCAGCACATGGAGCTCCAGCTACTGAGTCTTAAACTTACAGCACCAGCAAAGTCTCTTCTTGCACTGAGTGTTGTGCTGTTTCTGGTAAGCTCACGATGCAGAGGCTGCAGGGCTGCAGGTACAGTGAGAAGGCTCTTCCTTGGCCTCTCTCTGCATGGACCAGTTGTAAGAATAAGCAAGGCGATGCTCAGGTGTTTAAGAGGGCAGTGGGGAAAAGGAGAGACAAGAGAGAAAAAAGACGACTCCTTCCTGAGGATGTATCTATAATGTCTAAAGGCAAACTCAGTAAAGATCTGATGGGGCAGGAGAAAATCTCATCTGACTACATCGTGTTAACACAATCATCAAATAGCACACGCCCACTTGGCACTCAGTTTGGCTCACACAGCGAGACCACAGTATACAAACAACTGCCAAGTATGTGCATGGCCACAGAGTGGGACCTCAGGCTCTGAGATGTAAGGAATTGTAGCCATCAACAGATAATGCAGCAGGCAACAGAAATGTCACACAGGATGAATAACTGACATGGTTAATGTGCACATGTGCACATGCATCTGGGTACTACTCTTTTAAGCTCTTATGTCTACCACAGTGATTTTTGATAATCTGCCTCAGCTGAGAAGCAGATGGGGATGATTAGCATGTGCATTTTCTATTGATAGAAGTAACATGCCATAAGCGTGTGCTTGAAACATCCCAAACATCCATTCCTACAGCAAGTCAGATTTTTATAAACCTATCTTTTTAAAGACAGCTAACGGTAGAAGTTATATACTCAGTTGCACCACTATTTGATTCTGTCAAAGTTTCACAGAATGCAGGTCTGCAGTATTAAGCTTTTTATCTCTACATATGTCTCACACTTTTCACGGGTTTTCAACAGGTCCACTCTTTCCAGAAACTTGTCTGACTCGCTAGCAAAAAAGAAAGGTGACGTTATAGTGCACTATTCCCTTGCTAATCCCATCCTTTCAATCCATTGAAACAGAGGCTATGCAGACCTCAACAAAGCAAAAATAATTTCATCCAGATATTTCTCGAGGCATGGCTAGTGTTCATAATGGTGTTGCCAGAAGAAACCTGGATGTTTTCATTCAATCTTTGGTCTACAAATCTACATTAAAATGCTCAGGAAAGTCTAATGTGTACAGAAGTGCTGTGAGAAGCGGGTTGGCAAAATGCAGCCGTGGATCTGTGCAGTCCTCAGCTGCAGCAGTGTACTCAGACTCCATGTGAAAAGCTGGATTTGTTCTAGTCACCAGCAGGCCAGTCATGTGGGATACTGCTTTGTGGCAACTTAAACTCTCTATGCTTTTGCTGAAAACGTGCCTCAACAACACACAACTTATTTGGCGTCCAATGTTAGTGGGGACTGGTATTGCCCTCCCATTGCTCACGCTGCCAGGTAGGTCTTTGAGCCAACTACTTCACATCAGCTGGTTGTGGGCAGAGTTTTCCCTGGCAGTTTGTTCCTTCAATATACACAAGCCACCTTTGGAAATTCTCGGGGCTGTTCTGACATTGTGCAAACGCACGGTTTGTTAGATCAGCTATGCCCTGCAATGGCAGAAAATAAAAGCCACTGCTGTGGAACAGCTAAACACACAGTTTGCTTTCAAACATTGCTGCGACCACTTTTGCTACTTTTTTCTTACGCTGCCAGTGTAGTAGTCCATGTTTAATGCACCCATCTTGTGCTGACAGAAGGGCTGCATTCTGATCAGTTTGCACAGGGAAGCATGCAATCCTCTCAGTAAAGCCATCAAAATAAGCCCTCTGCTCAGAGTGCCCATACCTTGTTAGCAAGGACATCCACACATCCACCTGCACAGAGACAGCACTCCAAATAACTCAAAATTTGGGTTATCTCTCAATTAAAAATGTAGATTCCTTCTTCCTCTGAAATGCCAGGTTGGCAATATTGCTGGACCTGGGGGCAGACAAAATGGTCCTTTGATGAAGGATCTATTCTTGGCTGTGGGACAGAACCCCTGGGGAGCCTGCTACGAGTCATTTCAGGCAACGCTTTCCATAACATTTTGCCCTGGCTCAGGTCTCCTTACTGTCATTGACTTCCACTTGTGCAGGAGTAAACCACTTCTAGGTAATTCTGAAAAGCCTGCGCTTAACCCTCCTGCAAGTCTTCCTGAAGCCTTGAGCTTGACACGCTTCTCCCTGAGCGTAAAGCTACTCTCCCTCTCTTTCTCTATACCTCACACACGCCATAGATGTGAAGATGTGGGATCCCATCCGCATACCTGTTTAGAAGCTAAATTAATGTATGCAAAGCATTAAGATCCTCAGTTATATATGTCTGAAGTGTTGCTGGTAGCTCAGAGCTTCTTTGGCTGCAGACCTATCAAAAGAGTGCAGAGAAATTGGGTGGGCCGATGCACACTCAGGGAGATACATACCTCTGCTGGGTTGTCGCCTGCTGCCTCTTTTATCTTGGTCAGTCCCGTTCCATTAGTTGCCCGTTGCCACGAGCTAAGCCGAGTGCTGCACTGATATATACCCGACCATTCAGAAAGCTTAGGGCCAGCCTTGGCAATTCTGCTGGCCAGTGCTTCAGGGAAAGCTGGCGGCATAACTCATCAAATGAACTGAGTCATTCTCCATGTACTTCCTAGGAGGATTATGACCAATGGTAATTGCTTATAATGAACAGGCACCCATCTTTTCCAAAAGATTAACTTCCATTGCACGGGGGTGAGGTAATCTGCATGGATTTATATCACGCTCCCTGCTTGTGCCCAGCTCAATTTTAAGATGGATCTCCTTCCTCAGAAAGGCTCATAAAATGCCTAGCTCTTGTCTTTAGTTCTAAAGCCCCAGTGGCTTTGTTAGACAGATGCATGGCTACAGCAAAAGGTTCTGTCATGTACGAAATGCAAAGCAACAGGTTTGATAGTCCTGGGAGCAGGGAGAGGGCTCTGTGGGCAAGGAAGGAAGCTCTTCTGGGGGGTGGAGGTAAGAGTCCTGTGTACCATCAGAAAGGCCACTGCACAAACATGGGAGAATTGCAAACCCTGACTGTGCAGGAGGGATAAATTAATGCACACCCCAGCTTGTTCTGGCCATCCTTCCTCCTGAGCACTGCCCTGATGCACACAAGGACAAATTTTCTTTGATGCAGCCGTCTTGGATGGGACCTTGTGCTAACACAAAACAGGAAGGTTGGCGTAACTTCTGAATCTCCTGGTTTCCTAATTCAGGTGCTGAAAGCCAGCAGCTACCGCGCATTCACATACTCACTGCCGTCCCTCCTACAGTGTCCCACAGAGCAGAGGATGAAGCACAACTCTTGGCATGCGTTTGCAATCCTCCGTGGCGTTCACAGCTGGTTTGCCGCAGGGGCGAGGGCAGGAGTAAGGAGCAGCCGGTGCTGGATACAGGCGCAGAGAGGCTGTGGATGTACCGCACGGACGTTCGGTGCCGCTGGAGGCAGTTACTAATGGCTGCAGATCTGCCTGCCCAAGTAGCTTATCAAATTATACTTGGGCCTACAGCCCCCTCAGTAATCAAGGCTCTGCTGGCACTTCCAATTACAAACTCTCTTTATCACAGGTTAATAACTAAGCTGTAAGCACTCAGTCTGTGGCAGCACACTGCGGCAGCAGAGTCTTGGAGCATTTTGTTACTTCTATGTTTTGTGGTTTTTTGAAGAAAGGAGATTGCAAATAGTAAAAGAAACAATTAAAAAGAACAACGATACTCTCAGAAGCTCATTAGGCTCATTAAATGGAAACCTGACCTGCTTTATGAAAGTTATTTCAGTATTTTTTCATTTTTAATTTAAAAATGTTCTTTATTCACCAATCGGTCACTGTGTATTTCAGTGTTACTACCTACTTCGCTATTATCATAGAACGGTTTAGGTTGGAAGGGTCCTTAAGACCATCTAGTTCCAACCCCCTGCCATGGGCAGGGACACCTCCCACCAGAGCAGGTTGCTCAAAGCCCCATTCTGGTCTATCACGATGGTCCAACAGTAATGTCAGACTAAGAAAAAAAAGAGTTAGTGGATAAGCTGTAACATATTGCCATTTCTATCAAGTCTAGTTTTGAAAAGTGTCTATGCACTCCTCAGGCAGACAGACTTGCAAATACCCAGGAAGGTGGCCCATCTTGCCCCCCAGCCTGGCTCCTGCTTCCCAGCTGTTTTGTGCCTTCCCTCCCAGCAGCCCTGGCAGGCAGAGGGCAGAAGCTGCGCACCAACAAATGCAAGTGGCTGTGACTATTTCAGCAACCTGTTTTCCTAACAGTCATTTGGGGCCACCGCTTTTCCATCCTGGGAGATTAAGCATGGAAGGAGACACAAGGCATTTCTGCAGCCATGTAGCCACACACACACACATGCACAAGTGTACTGCTTTGTAGTAAGGATCAGGACTAAAGTATTTAAAGGATCAACCTAATAAGCTTTGGAGATTCCCTAAGTTATGGTGTCTCTAGAACATGCCTATTTTTCCTTTCCTAGGAATTACAGAGAGAGTTTTGTATTCAAACTAGTGAACATAGATTTCGGTTTGCCTAAATAGTATTTGCTTAAAATATTTAATAGGAATAAAATAACATCAGTGTTTTGCAGCTGGATTCAGTAAGAGCAGTGGCATCTAATTAGTTCCCGTCACCAGAGGGCATTGGAGGACAAGCTGATTTTTAGAAAGCAAGAGCCCTTACTCCTTCAGTTAAACCAGTGAAAATTAATGAAGCCAGTGGGCCTGACACCTCCTTCTTGTTGGTGCAAAACAAGCAACTCCAGCACAAGCAAACAGGGAGCGGGGCCCTGGGTTTGCCCCATGCAGAGCTGAAGGCTAAGGGGCATCTCCTCGCTCTTCCCTCTGCAGCTGGGCACGCATCTGAGGACAAGCTTGAGCACAGATCAGGAACGGGACTAAACGGTGCTTCAGAGATTGCCACGCAGACAAGGATTCACAGGTGTCTTGGGATGGCTTTTGAGGCTCCAACCGCTCACCAACAAAAAAATGCCCATTTTACAGTAGGGTACAGTGTGTTACTTCAGAAGACAGTGTGCAAGAGAGGCAAACAAAGCACCTAGAGACCTTCCTCCTGGAAAGAGCTGAGCCGGGGGGCAAATCTGAACTCTTAGTCCATGGCTCCCAGGCCAGCTGTCTTGCAACACACCTACAGCGTACACGGAGACTACAAGGCTCCTCTAGGCTCCAGCAGTTTCCTTCTAATTCCTAGTGTGATTCATGAAATTCATTTCGATGTTAAATACAGGCTCAGAGGTTTACAGCAGGAGAGGATTTTCTTAGACTGCCTGACTTGCCTGAAGGATACCTCTTCAGATTAGCAAGGGAATAAAACCAATCTGAGCCTGGAAACGGCGTGAAAAGTACACACTTTGTCTGGTGCCAAAATGGCAAATATATTTCAGTTAGCAGAAAGAGGTATCATCCATTAGAATGAAACAATGCGGCTTTCTATGCGTTATGAACGCTTTGCTTTTAAATGGGAGGGAGCAGGCCAAGTGGCCCTGGTCTCTTATCGCTGTAAAATAGCGATGCTCATTTATAAACTACAACTGTGGCAAATTTATGCCCCATGTCAGATCCCCAAGGCTATGAGATCATTGACTTCAATTAGAGAGTGAATACTGCTGTGTAACCGTCAAAGGCCTTCAAGTCTAAGGCAGGGGTTCTTCTGCTTTATAAGCAGGGTCAGCTCAACACCCTAATAATAACGTTCTGGGTTATATCAGGCAATAGTTTAATTTGGATCATATTCTACTATGTTGTTTTTCCTTTCGACAGGTATTTTTTTATTCCAGTTCTCGCTTCGCTTCATTCTTGCAATATGCTAGGAAACTACAACAGTCAAGTGAAAGAGGGAAAGCAATGGGGTGCATTAATTTATTCACTGTTATAGCTGCAAAGCCTGGTCAACTATACAAAACACAATAATCAACGTATGGACCTTTCCAGCTCATCACGTATCCCAGAGGTAGCATCTGTGCATTGCCAAAAATGCTAACTCATTCATTTCTCTTTAAAAGCCAGGTGATCTCCAAAAAATGAGTACTGAAAGTTGTCACATTGACATAGTTGTGGATCACGGGAAAGAAAAGGAACTGCCTCAAAGGCCTTATCGAGAATGATTCCAAGTTGTCCATGAAGTTTAAAATAAAGAGGATCTGACATGAATTCATGACTTGTGTTGATACCAGGACATGTCTCAAAACAAAATGCATCCCATTCTCTATCCTATATAAATCACTTTATTCTTCTTAAAGTTTATAATCTGGAAAGACATAATTTCTCATGAGTACTACATCCTTACATTTTTTATATAGTCAATGCAACAGACTCAAAATTACAAAAAGCAAGGACTGCGTGGTGTGAGCCACCAGCAAGCAAAGGAGAGCAAGGACAGGAGCAGTTTGCACGTGCTGTTGGTTACAGAGAGAACAACCAGGCCACCGAAATCCAAGGAAGTGAAGTGTGTTACACGGATTAGGAATAGGCAGAAATGGGACATATTATATTTCATATCGATACGACACTTAATGCGCAGTTCCCCACAAGCATCCCCTTCCTCCTCAGGAAAGTAACAGGAAAGTAACTACTGTAACTACAGGGATTTTAGGAGCTGAGGAGGCTTTTTCTGTCAGAGGAGTGTGAGAGAGCTGTGGAATGGAAGGAAATAGGAATGCCATGCGCAGCAGGGAGAATTGCTACACACTTGTGTCAGAGGCCCCGGATCTCAATGGAAGATATTTATAACTTTGCCTCTGAAGAAGATGAAAGTAGTTCTTATGCTGAGAAAGGCAATAAAAAGCGTTACCTAAAAATAAATGTCCCAAGTCAATGCCACCTATTTCTACATTCCCTCTTTCAGAGCTGGCTAAACGAACTATATCGAGAAACATTTGGGTTGTTCAAAGAGTAATAAGGCCATCCTGGAATTGGAATGGCTTTTACTCTCAAACTCTGCTAATTTATCAGCAGTGTTCTGTACTCTGCAATATCATCTCTCGCTGAGCTGAGAAAGGCAATTCAGTCAGCACAAGGATGTTAGCTGATCCAGACAGTGACCAGGGTAAGGTGACCGATGAAAGTACACATTAATTGCACTCCCACATTACTTGGTTTAACTCCTGCTTGCTCCCATATGAACACGACCAGGTTATGCTTTGAGCTGACACACTCTTTCCCTACTTCTGTTTCCACCAGAAAAAAACAGAGGGGTTTTCAGGCTGAAGACAACTGAAAACTACCCCCAACTGGGCTATGCTCATTCAAGAACTTCAAAGCACTCTCCAAATGACTTCGCAGAGTTTCACGAAACTCCTGATTTGTAAGCTGTGGCACCCAGCTGGGGTGCAGAGCCGCTGCTGAGTAGGTGGAGCTGGGAAACTCTCTCAGATCTCTCAGTTAGAGTATGGAGCAGTCTGTGCTTAGAAGGGGTGGAAAAACACCAAACCAATCCAAGCCAAACCAATCGAACACAAAAAATATATATCTTTTCTCCTGGTCATTGTAGATTCAGGAAAGAAATGGTTGGCAGAGGGTTGTTACTGCAGATCACTTCTGTCCTGGTTTGATTTCAGAGGACTCCCTTTCAAGCAACCAGCCCGGCTAGGCTAAGTGAGCCTAATTTGGGGCTTGTTTTCTTTCTCTGAGGAACAGCTGGGCCATAGCATCCTCTTCCTTCCCTACTGGTGCAAGCCCATAGAAATGCAACCTGCCTCTTCCTTGCAGGTATACCTCTCTGTTGTAGCACCTTAGCACTGGGCCTTCATTTCTACAAAGTTCTTCATTTCAAGGCCTTTCAAAGTTCTTAATTCTATACCGCTCTTTCAAAAAGGCTGTCCTTAATAACCCCTGCTGTGAGAAAACTACATTTTACAGTGGATTCAGAATCTCCATCTAATAAGAGCTTTTAGACTGAGTCTCAGCATGAAGATAAGTGAGCGGATGTAGAGCAGACAATATGCCTCAGAGCTGTGGTCAGAAACCATCTCTGCATTCAATTCCAACGGATCACAGATACACAAGCAATAACTAATATACAATCTAAGTAGTAGAGTGGCAAACTAGGAAACCAACCCTGTCCGTATGCACCCACTGTAAAGTCAGCTCAGTTGGTCAGTCAGAAGGAGAGCTGAATGGGAAAAAAATTTGCGACCCCATCTTTTTTAACTCTGCTGTGCATTGGAGATGGCTTTTGTCCTCCTCCGCAGCTCGGCGAGGCGGACATTCCTGTCCTGGGCTAACTCCTGCGCTGCTTCGTGTGCTGACGCTGTGTCACTGTCCCCTGCTGAACAAAACCACCCGTCTTATTTGCCAGCCAGCTACATGCAGACAGCCTCTGTTCCCAAAGAGGTAATTTCTTAAAGCAAAGGAGAGGCTTCTACTGGGGAAATTAAAAGGATTCCTCTAGCTGAGGTAGCGGAGGGCACACACCAGTAGTTCTGGCATACCCCAGCAGAGGGCAATGGCAGATGTACATACGCATCTGTCACTGCAGAGCACCCCGGCAATACAGAACAAAGTTCTCCCCTGCCTGCCAGACCTTGTCGCAAGCTAGGGGGGCAGTCAGTCTCTGCTAACAAATGGAATAAAACCTATTTAGAGCTGAGTCAAGGCCCTGCAGAAGATCCGGCAGCGCATAACTGGCCAGTAGCATGAACAAAGCTTTCCTGGTCTGTCCTGAACGACAAAAGTCTGTCCAGTAAGGAGAGGCCTCAGCAGGATTTTCATTGTAAGATCAGAAAACACATGTGGTCTTGCTTTCTCACTGTGCTATTTTAGAGAAAACAGATTAGTTAAGCTATATTTCTCCTTTGGCATGTCCACAAACGCGAACCGGAAAGATGAAGCTGGAAGTGGCTAGTGTGGAGGAGGAAAGGGCAAACAGATAAGGGGGAGACTCAGACATCAGGAAAAACCCTGGGCTGCTTTATCTCTCTTTGTGGCAACATTTTCATTTTGAAACCTTAGTGTTAGCCTTAATCCTTTTGAAAAGGACAGAAAGCCGTTCAGAGCAGAGTTTGTTAAATGTACACATACCTAAAAACGAGAGCCACAATTTGAGGTGGTTGAGCTGGACTCTCTTACATTGGCTTTTTGAACTTCTGAGTATAAAACCTTGGACGTCTCAATTTGGGGCTGAAAAATAGAAATGTACAGAACCAGCAGCGACTTTAGATTGTGTGTCACGTGCCCTGAAATGCGGTGACCATCCGTTAATTATGCAGGCGTGACACAAAAGCATGTGAGAATATCTGTTTTGGCCAAGGAAGGATGGGAAGAAATGTTTACAAATCCTTTCATGGCAATAACCGTAAATAACAAGTAAGCAGAGACAGAAGCAACTGCTGCTGTAATATTGCTTTCATTTGCTGTGCGTGCATCAGCAGGCGCTGCGAGGGGAAATGACTGTCGGAGGAGAGAGAGAGAAATATGTTGCCAAGCAACACCAGACCCTGGCCAAGGGACCCCCTCCTCTACCCGGGAGCAGACAAAGCTTCCCAGGCCTCCTGGCTTTAACTTACAACCGCTCCGAAAGCTACGCCGGCATCCATCAGGGGAGAGTGGACATGGGCGGAGTGGGAGAGCAGGAGAAGGGATGAGAGCAGAGCCTCTAATGGGTGAGGAGAGGATGCGGAGACCAAGAGAAGAAATGGCCATCGCACCGGGGAGGCAGGCAGGAAGGAGATGAGGGGATAGACAGAAGCCAAGCCGGGATGGAGCAGCCGACCTGGGAGCGTGGCTGATCCGACAGCGCTTGGATCAAATCCTTTCCAGTGTGGAAGGGCTGGACATGACTCAGGCGGCCCCACTGGGGAGAGAGTTGGAGGAGCATGGTAGAAGGAAGATACTCCCTGCATTTTTTCTTTCTTTTCAAAACATGGCCGTGTAAATATGGCACTCGCAATATCAGCTGCTTACATTATTTTTCTCAAGGGAACTGACACCTAGGTCCCTGCATGCTCTGTGGCCTGCCAGGTGGGAGGAGGGTGCAGCCTGGAATTCAAAGTACAAGGGTGGCAACCAGCTACCCGCTCTGGTTCCTGTCTCTGCCATTAACCTCCTCTGTTAGCACGGCCAAGTCACACTGGACTTTCAAGGGAATCTCAAGGAATCNACCAGTGCCGAATACAGGGGGATGATCCCTTCCCTAGTCTGGCTCACCACACTTCCTGATCCAGGCCAGGATGCTGTTGGCCTGCTTGCCCACCTGGGCACACTGCTGGCTCACATTCAGCCGGCTGCCCACCAACACCCCCAGGTCCCTTTCTGCCGGGCAGCTTTACAGCCACTCCGCCCCGAGCCTGTAGCGCTGCTTGGGGTTGTTGTGACCCCAGTGCAGGACCCAGCACTTGGCCTCATTGAACTCATGCCATTGGCCTCAGCCCATCGTCCAGCCTGTCCAGATCCCTCTGCAGAGCCAACCCACCCTCCAGCAGATCAACACTCCCACCTAGTTTAGTGTCATCTGCAAACTTACTGAGGGTGCATTCGATCCCGTCGTCCAGATCATTGATAAAGATATTAAATACCACCTGATAGAAATTTGGGAGCAGCTGAATGCATAACTAGAGCAGGCACCTTGGAAAAATGTCAGTTTTTCAATTATAACAATGATTGGGGCTGCTACATTTCCCCCCTGGTAGCTGGAGTCAGGCAAGCGTCACTCTGACACCAAGAGCCAACATTTACCTCTGAAAAGTCAAAGAAGCAGGCAATAAATAATGGTCCGCAGCTGTGAGCGTCTGTAAGGCAAGCCGTGCTGAAGATCTGGCCAGGCTGCAGGGCCTGGCTCCTCAGCTACCTGAGTGAACGCTCAGATCAGCCTTATCACCTAAAGGCATCGGATAAGGCTGAACATGAGCACAATTTACCTCCTACTTCCTAAGCACAGCTGATTTCCACAAAGATGAAATTGAACTTCCTTCTGTATGGATGAAAAGACTCCCTCGAGCTGAAGCACTTCACCTAATTAAAACAGCTCTTTGTCCAAGGTTAGCAAGTTAAAAAATAGCAAGTGCTCCATTGTCACAGATCTGCTAGGTGTTGTGAGGGGAGACGAGAGATGTACAACCGACACGTCTTCAAATCTCTTGCTGAATCTCCATTAATCCCCTGCATTCCAGATATCAGAGCAGTCACGCTGGCTTGGGGATCTGCTTCCCGTTGGTCAATAGCAACAGGAAAGTCTTTAAACCTCCTTTTGATCCAGACATAAGTCGTGCAGGATCTGCATCTCGCAAACCAGCCCTCGGTTCTCCCAAGACTGCCTGGTGCAAACCGGAGATACCGGTACTCAGAGCCGGCAGGACTGCGCAATGCTGGAAGTATTCGAATGTCTGGAAGCACCGCTGCCTCCCAGCTCCCATCACTTATTAATGAGCTGTTATTCATTGCTGAAATGCTGCCAATTGGTATTATACAGGCAGGCAGGCAGGCAAGATGATGATACAGGTCCACAGCAGCTTTAGCCTGTGAGTGAGGCGCAGAGCGTAAGCCACGCTGATTTCCATAGGGTGAAGAATTTGGGAGAGTTGCTTCTCATCTTCAGGCATCTAATCACACACACTGACAAGAGAAACGTGGCTTTGTCTAACTCTCAGACATCATGTGATTGCACGGCCCACCGTATCCCATCTCCAGGCTGGTAGCTTTTGCAGCACACAGTGAATCTCTCACAAGGAAAGTCAAAGGAAAGAATGGGAAGTAGCTGTATATATTGCATTTCCTCCTCCTCTTCTGCTAAATGGGAGAGGGAGGGTTTGCAGAATTCCCTTCTTGTGTTAGGCTATACCTCTTCTCTGGAGATTTACTGCTTCTCCCAGAAACACTCAGGTTAGGAGGAATCATAGAATGGTTTGGGTTGGAAGGGACCTTAAAGGTCATTTAGCTCCACGCCCCCTGCCGTGGGCAGGGACACCTCCCAACAGACCAGGCTGCTCAAAGCCCCGTCCAGCCTGGCCTTGAACACTTCCAGGGATGGAGCAGCCACAGCTTCTCTGGGCAAAGAGATCTGAGACGTGGGAGGTGAGGAATATTCAGCCTCTACCCAGTTGTATGCCATAGGTACTCCCTGAGCACCACAGACACACAGCTTTTATACATGGCAGAGCAGATGTGCTTGTGTGTGCGCCATTTCCCCCATGGGTTCTGATAATCTCTCCCAAGCCATTGCACTTCTGAGCTCCTCAGAGCTGAGAACAGGTGAAGATATTTTAAGAAAAAAAAAAAACAAACTTTTTTTTTTAAAAAGAAAAGCACCATTTTAACAAAAAACAACCCCACACTGTAATTACATTTAGGTACTTTTTATAACAATCTAGACTTCGTTTTGCTGCTACTTTGAAAGCCTGCTGTGATTACAATGGGATTCTATGCAAGATTGGCACAGTTTATGCTTTATAAACATATGTAAAAATATATTATTCTCTACCACAATCAAGAATTGCATCCCAGATATGTTCCTGCAATGTCCAAAGTGAAAAAATGTAATGATACCCATAGGCCATAAGGAAATCCAAGAGGCCTGTGGGCATGCGGGCATGTGGGGATTTATGTGCATATAGCAACTCACATTAACGCTGATGGGAGTTAAAGCACATCAATCTTTTCTACAGCCAGATGAGAGCACCATGAACCAATTCTTTCCTGACTTATATCCAGTATTGATGGAGGTGACATTAGGCTGCAGAAGGTGCAGGTTGGGGAAAAATCTGAACCTCTGGCTACTACTCTATTTAATCCTTTTAAATCTGCCCTGCCACCACCAGCAAAAATAGTCTGATCTCATGCCACCAGTATCCGGAGGATGGGGATAGAATATGGGGATCTGTTTTATCATGAGGTAACACTTCCACAAAGCAGGGCACTCTGAACAACCAGACCTTAAATTGAACAGAATAAACTGGAGTTTTCATCCTTCCTCTGAGGGCCCATGCAAAGTATCTATGCAACAACAGCAGACACGGGTTACAACTGGTACTTAGGAGGTAGAAACAGGAACATTTGAAGGAGTAAACATATTTTATGCCTCTTTCACCTGTTTCATAGTTCTGATAAATTCAAAGCCCGGGCCAGTGCCACACAGGCCCATGTTCTTTGCAATATATTGTTGAAAAGCTGAGTAAATTAGCAAACCGCAGAGCTCACTGCTGTTAACTGCTGTAGCTAAACTGCTTTTGATACATGAGCTAGTCCCATACATTGTAATAGGCTTGATTTACCCTATACATGTTTCCAGGGAAATATACGAGAGTTCAGCTATGTTTTCCCTTCCAGCCAGAGCAGCCTCTCTGTTCTTCAGCACCTGTCTTCTAGAGGTGTTTAAAACTAAATGATGCTGCACCGCCACTTGTGACTGGCCTTTAAGAAGTTACACCCCAGCATAGACTGAACACAGCCCTTTGCAAAGCTGTTTTGAGCTCCTTCAGAGACAAAAACTGAGCAGCTTTGGCAGTGTAACTCCATTAAAAGAGCTGATTTGATCAGTCTGGTTTCACACTGAAAATGCTTTTGGTCTCACTACCCCAACCATCTGCTCTCTGTGACAGCAGCGCTGCCACTCTGCTGGGGTTTGCCTTCGCTGCTGGTCAACAGCAGCTTCTCTACAGAGAGAAGAGCCAGCCTCCTTGGGAAGATCTGCCAGGGAGGGACAGGTCAGCGAGAGGCAGGACCACTGATTTGCCTGAAATCCTGGGGTACGCAGACACCCAGCTCTGACACACAGCTGCTGTGCAAAACCAGCAAGTCCCACTCCTATGCAACGCCTCAGTTGCCACTGCTGTAAATCACAGTCTGAGAAACTTGTCTTCCCCATAGAGCACACATACAAAGTACGATGCAGCAATAAAATACCACTGTTCCCAAATGGCAAAGACCTGCAGCTGGTAAGACACCACCAGTATTTCTGCCCTCACATTACATTTCACTGCTCAGAGCCTCTGTTCTCGCTTTGGACAGCTGTGGAAAACACATGCATTTGCAACAGCAGAGATAGGCAAAGCACATACGAAATACATGCAAGTGAAGGAAATGCAAAATCAAATTACATTCATCAGGAGCAAGCTGAGAAATCATCCACGGACAAGCTGTCAGAATGTGCTGACATAACTGAAGAAACCTCTTGGTCGATCCTGGCATCTACTTATATATCGCGGCTTATACACATCGTAAAACTCTGGGCATCTGAGGTACTACTGTATTTCCACCATCATAAATAAACCCAGCCTTGTTTTGTATATGAGCCGACTTTCTATTCTGGGTTACACAGGGAGGAAGCATAACATGGGCTGTGGAATACATGTGACTAAAAGCATTATAAATCTATAGGCAACTACAAAATTACTGCTACTAGTGGAAAGTGAACAGAGTTTTAAGCAGACTCTACCTCAGCCATAATAGACATGTAACTTATAATATTTCTGTGGATTTAACCCCCTGCGCTAAATTGTATTCCTGCCTGCTTTTAAGTCAGTCTTTGCTGGATTTTCCACGTCCGTTGATATTTTGAATTTCATATCCTTTGAATAAAGTCAGAAAAAAACCCATAACTTTAATGTCACCTGGCCTTAAAATGTTTAGCCCTTGTGGTTTTTACTTTTCAAATGATTGGCTCTCTTAGATTTTCCTTCAGTTCTCTATATCAGGAGGGTGGCAATGCATGGAACACTTCTGAGCCAGCCCCTAAATACAGTCAGAGAGCCAACCCATGCTACAACAAGAACCCCAATTAAAATGCATAAATCAGCAATTAAAGAGTTACTAAGCACAAACATCCATCTACTGTTATTACAGTATATCTACTCTTCCAATCTTCAGAAAGAACAATATACCAAAGTAATACCCAAGAAATAACCTTTTAAATTTTCACAAGGTAAAATAACTGATTTTAAAGTCCTTTTTGCCTTGGCCTTTAAAATGAGCAAATTTGACTAAAGTTAATGAAATATTCCCACTTTAACATCAACTGGAGGCAAAGTAGATAGATAATCCTGGAGTCGCACCAAACATTACACTGGTTTTGTTCCAGCAGTCTTACGGGATCATAAACGCTAATGACATTAAGCTTCGTGTTAGTTAGCTGATGAAAAAATGTCCCTTGCGAGAATCGCTCACAGTTTTAAGACTAGGCATAAACTATAGGAAGTGTATTGCAGGCAGTAAAATGAGGGGAGATATTTCTTTCTTTCTTAGTTGTTTTACCCTTTGAACTCTCCTGAACAACTCCTTTCTGCATGCTGTCTGCTTGTAAAGTGGCTGTCGTGTTACCTGTCAGAGCCTGAGTTGTACATGTTGGGCAAAACCGATAAAAATTAAGCATAGGGACAATACAAAGCTCTGCTCCCCCCTCGCATCTCCTGCACCTGCTGCTTTCGAGTGGCACCGCTAGCGATGGACGCAAACCTCGCCGCGCTGGACCCTGTACAAACACAGAACAAAAAGTCTTCGCCCCCCAAAGAGATTGCGACTGAAATCTAAGGCATAAAAGAACAGCTGAACCCACAGAGGCAGGCAAGGCTGGTTTTGTTCTCTCTGCGCTTTCACACAGGCAAGAGGCAGGCAGGGCTGGCTGACTGTATTTGAACTTTTTCAGGAATGAAAAACATCCATAATTTTGCACTCTTGTTTTAAAAAGTTGGGCTGTTTTATTTCCAGGGCAGACCTTTGTTGAAAAGCAATGCTGAAAAGAACTATAATTCTCCCACCTGGCGTTTTTCCTTATTGCTCACTCAAGCTCTTTTTTCCTGTACACACATCCTGCTCGCACACGGAAGCTACTGGGAACATGGCTGGTGATTTAGTTTTGCTTGCGGCTGTCTCTCTTCTTTCCGCCTTCCAGCAATGTAAGATCTGGGGGGGGTTGCGTGGCTGGGGCTCGGGGAGGTTTCCACCGGTTCTGAAGTATTGGAAATTATTTTATGATAAACTGGCTGCTCTGTAACTTTAATTTCTGAGAACTCCTAAGGATTTCTCACCGGAACACTGTTTACCCTCGCTGTAGTCTGACAGGGGGTTGGCTCAGTGGGACAGATTACTTTTCCCTGTGGGAGAAACTAATTTCTTTTCAATTCTATTTTGTTTGCTGACTTCTTGGAATCATACCATTGTGAGAGCTTGTAACTAGCTGTAAAGTTACCCTAAAGCCACATCCTGTCTCGCTTTTGATTCTTCTTTAGGCACCTATACAATTGAAAACCTCAAAAGTGAGAGTAAATTTGTGAAATCAAACACTAATGCTGGACTGGAAGCGCTGAGAAAACTGTTTTGTGAAACAGCGATATATACTGAGTACCTGAAATGAAAGAAGAAAGCAAACCTTTACACCAGACAGTAATAATATGAGATATTCCATATTATGTCCTCATCATTACATTTCTTTAAGATCTAAAATGGATTTCTTTTATCCCCTGCTGATACGCCCCTGAAAATCAAGGACTAGGGGAAGAAGTGGGCAAGGCTGAGACGTTCCTTTTGCTGTGTATCAGTCTAAAAACTGCAGTATCATTTTTAATGCTTGTCATTATTTTCTTAGAAATATATTGATTCAGATAGTTGTGATACATTTTGAAGGCATTTAAAAAATGAGACTAAGAGCAAGTTAAAAATAATTATTTAGCCTTTTTTTTCAAATATCTATAGCACTGCCAACTTATCTGGCAACATGTCTATGTGGCTTCATTGTTTGTTTATTTGTTCTCAAAGCCTCAACTACTGAAATAACATTTGTACCCAGCAGAAAAAAGATTTGAGAATGTGACCCTTCCAGGTTACAAAAAGCCCAACACAGCAGAAGGCCAATAAAAAGCCCCTAAAGTTTACATTCTCTTTTTCTGGCATCAGACCAGCTACAACATACCCCTCTGATCTTCAGGGTATGATCACATACATTTCTATCTGGTGGCAATATTTCCCATTGACTTCTGTGAAAGTTCAGTTTGCCTGCCTTGATTTTTAAGGTAGAAGTGTGAAGGAATAAAAACCAAACATCTGAAAAAGTACTGCAGTTTGAAAACTCAAGGAATTGTCCAGATACTGGAACCACAAAGGGAGGGGGAAAATACCTATGTTCTTCCTGGTGATGTTTAATCCATATTAGTTAATCTGAGTTAAAATCACAGTAGAGAAAAGAAAACCTGGGTTTTAATTTACACCGTCAATCTGACATCAAGCCCAAAGAGAGAGGCATGTAAGAATCTGATCTGATTTAAATCATTGTAGCTTGGCTTACTTTCAGCATGCTTTCTAGCACGGCTAAACCAACAGAGATTCATTTATGTCAGCGCAAATGAACGTTGTGAAACCGGCACCGTAATCGTGTGTTATAACCAGTTCGTGCAAGAGGGGTAGCCCAGCGTGTGACCGCTTGCCGTGGACAAAATACGACATACACAGCGCCTGGGGCTCTGTTTATTCTGCTGAGCCTCCGGTTGAGTTAGGAAGGTGCTAATGGGCAACATGGCCTCCCTGAAGCGGTGCTGGAAGTCAGGTTTCACTTAGCAATCAGCAGAGGTACCAGATTGAGTGTCTCAGAACCATGAAAGAAGAATCAGGTCAGTAGAAGATTCAGCTGTGCAAGAAATGCTCTAGGGTAGAAAGAAAGAGCAGAAACAATGCAAGAAGTGGTTTCCAGTCATGAATCCAGTTCTAAGCAGCTAAGATTTGCTTGAGAGATTAGTGCTTTGTAGGCTGATGGCAAAACAAGGGAATCCAATGAAAGGACAGAATGAATCCCAGTCACTGATACAGGAGAGAACAGGGAGGACAGGGGTCCCATATATTGAAGCATCTCTCTGAACTAGCACCTTTCCAAATCACTCTTAGTAATTCCAGGACCCAGCAAGACATTATTAAAAAGTATTTAATTTTTTTTCTAGAGGTTGTAAGGCCATGCAAATTAACATGCACTATCATACACCGCGCTACAGGTAGCAGCTTCTCTACAGGCTTTTTAACACATATAAAATGTTTGAGAGTAATGTTCCTTGAAAGCCTGCTTTGTCCCATATTTTAGGAGGAAAGACATTAACTCAGTAACCATAAATACCACCTGAAGATGAAAGAAAAAAAAAAAAAAAAAGGCAAACAAAGGCAAGTCAAGCATACTTTGTAACTACCTCAGTCATGTAATTTAGCCTGCTAGAACTGAACAACTTGATACAGGGGGAAGAAAAGGCTGTGAAAATCTTTCCTTACTCCTGCTGCAATCCTTTCTGGAGTTCTCACGACAGCAGCTCCAGTGGGTGGGGCAGAGGAGCTCTCCCATTGCTTTATAGTCTACTCTAGCCCTTGTTAAATCGTAATCACAAAGCTTAAATTTGGTGTTACATTGCTACTTTCCATTCCCCAGAAAGGAACTAAAAGGCGAGTCCTATGCAGTTAGCAAAAAATACAGTAATTATTCCTCTCCAGAGCTCTGTTTGAGTCCCTGGTTGGTACCTGTCTTGTTCTGCACACCGGGCTCACCTTTTCTTTTAAGGCCATAGACGTGACTAGTTCTCCCATTTCCCAGTGCCACAGCTGGGTTTCACTGGCATATAAAAGCCCACTCATCCCTCATTGTAGCAAAGTTCCCATCAATCACAGCGGAAACCGCTAAAGTTTAAGATGGTCAGCTGTACAGTCCTACTAGCACAGCCTGTTTCTGCGTAGGGTTAACCAGAGTCTCCCGTGTGCAAATCTCTGCCCCTCGAACTAGAGCCTTGCTGACCAAGCCACACCAAGGGCAAATCGCATTAGAGCTGAGGCCAGGGTTATACCATGGCCTTGACCATTTGCTTTGGTTAATTGTGCTGAACAAACAAGAACGATTTGGCCCCTACAGGGCCATAATCTTCTTATTTCCCCTGGTAAATTTATTTTGTCCAGCATCCATTCAAGGTTGGGGTTTGTTTTGGTTTTTTCTTCCAACTGATTTGGATGCAATGAGCTGCCATGGCTTGCCTTAGTTCCTCAGTAGAAAAAACCCACTCCCAGACTGGTTGTAAGCATTGCATGGCTCAGTACGGCCAGAAAATGAGGAACGCGTTGCTGGCTAAAAATGCCATTGCATAAAATGCTACGGATCACCTACCACTTTGGCTGATAAGCCAGGCAGGGTTTGCCAGCATGTAGCATTTGTCATAAAAAAAAAAATAATCATTTTGGGGGTGACAGAAGTTAAAAAGCAACTTTTCAGTTAAGTTTTCTGGGAAAATATTTCTCAGAGGTAATTTTTGTGCTTCTACAAGTTTCAGTCTTCTTGAAGCAGTTCCCTAAACCCTCCCCATGACCATTCTTCTCTTCTGAAAGGGCTGTAAGGTGGCAAATAATGGATGAATCCTCAGGCATGACAAGAGATGTGTGGGTGGGAGCGGAGGAGGTCTTGCTGGATGCAAATACAATGAAAGGTCCTGTTAACCTGCCTTACGGAGAGATATCCGAGATGCTCTGACCAGCCTCCGGAAAGAAAGGTTAAGAGGTCACTTGAACACAGCCTGCTATTTATTATGTGGGGAGAAGACAGATGGGAAAATACTTTTTTGGAAAGGGGCTTTGGCCACAAGGCTAAGCTGTTAGAGGTGCACAGGGCAGCACCACTAATATCTCTAGCTGTGGTTTAATGGCACTGCCCCCAGAAGGGAGGACAGCAGGTAGGGTCTATGCTCCTTAGACAGGTCTTTTTAGTGAACTCAGGTGGGTGCCTGGTTTCTGGATCCAGGTGAAGTTTAGGTACAAGGTAGGTAGCGAGCTTCTCCTACAGGGTGGCTATGACACAGCCAGAAAAATAACTCCAGGGACCCAGAGAGCTTTAAAGTCTAGCAGGGTGATGTCCAATAGCTCTGCTGCATACAGAAAATTGCAGTCTGTGTATTGGCGTTTGTCCTTGCGAGCCTCTGTTCAACTTTTAGGGGGAGACTTCTGCAATGAGGACATCAGTAAAATGAAGTATACGTATACACATCAGAAGTAATCCTAGAAATACAGGTCAGAAGGGCAGAGATAGTGTTTGACTGGTTTGGGGTTTTTTGGTGAGTGACTGATATTTAGTGACCATACAGTAGGTAATCTATCTTCTTCATGGCACTGCATCAGTTTTTAAAAATGCGTTTTACAAGACAGGTAAGTACTATCAGCTCCAATCAGTGGAGGTAGAAACAGCACAGGTCCCCTCCAACAGATAGCTCTCAGAGCTCTCCAGCAGATGAGGTGGAGAGCAGGGAAAGGCCACAGCCTCCCCAGTTGCAGCTCTCTGCTCTTTCCAGCGCACTGGATTCTGAGAGGCCAAGACAATAATAGATGGAAAAGCAGGCACTAGAAGATATGGGTAAATAACTTTAAAAAGGTGGCAACCAGATCTTTGTTTACAAAGATTGTAACGCTGCCGCATACTTCAAAGCATCATAGCTCTTAGTGTCACTAAAACAAAAAGACCGTACGCTATTCTAGCAAGCGGGACAGTGACCTCCATCAGCGCCGTGCAGTTAGTGAGATCCTGCTAAGGCAGCACACTGCCACTGTAGAATGACTTAGACTGTGCAGTTTTAGGATTCATGTGAGGTGGAAGGATATTTAAGTCAGAGCTAGTGTAGCAAATGCAAAAAGAGAATTAATATACTTCTGAAATAGCAATTTCCCCCCTTCCTCACAAGCGTCACTCTTGAAGAGAAGATCTGAACTTTTGGAGGGGAAAAACTAGTTTATCTAATATTGGTCTCTTTCTGTCAAACGAAATGGAAACAGCTGAAGAGCAATGATCTCTATTTAAAAAATTACTGATGAGTTAGGGACGCAACTGAGCCAAGGAACTGTGTAATTCGTGAGCCCTTATTTTTGCTTACAGGTCATTTTGCTTGGCTGGTGGGGAAATCAAGAATGAAGCACAAGGTCATGCCCCCAGCTGTCACCGGAGCTGCAGAATTTGACAGAACATTTCGTGCACAGTAAGTCGAGATCATTAAGATGGTGGCAATGAATAACAATTCCATCCAGAAGAGAAGCAAAAACATTATCTTAAAATGTTACCTTTTCTTTGCATCCTTTGCTAAAAAACCCCAGAAAAAATAACTAAGAGATCGCTTTTCAAACGGTTCAGCTATTATTTTAATGATAATGGGGTAAGTTCAGCTCATTTTAAACAGTCACTGCTCAAATTCTGATCAAACTAGGCAATCAGATTACCCAAACCTGCATAGAGGCTGAGAGCTGATTGACTGTAACTTAGAGAATTCAGATGTTCTGGATCTAGCGGGCTGCGCTGTCAGTTCTTGAGCTGTGGTTAACACCAAACACGTGGAAGACAAGAGCACAGAAAACCGCTGTCTTCACAGTGGGTAAAGGTGGAATAGCCTAAGAAGGTAGCGTTTTCCTAAAGGGCTTCAGTTTGTGATTAGCTAATGACCCTATGCTAAAGCATTTATATTTATTTCAAACAATCCCATCTGCTCTAACGGTAGTTGTAGTGGATAACACTAGCGAGACATAGAATACATTAGACAACGTATTAGATAACAAAATATGTTAGATATAAAACGTTGCCGAACTCATTAAAAAGAAATTCATGCAGAACAACCAAGGAAAGATATCCCAACAAAATATTGATGGGAAAACTCATGGTGTCCACAAATAAAGATGTTATGATCCTCACCATAAGAAGATCTGTCGTGTGCTGTCTGTGCCTGATAGCACTCCATAAAGGCAGTTGGCCTCAGCAGAGCAATCCAAGATGCCTCTGCACAGCTCTGTGCTTCCTTTTGCAGTCCCAGGAATGCTGAACCACAAAACTTGGAGTATGGAGATCAGCAATTAACATCACATCCATGTCCTGAATTCCTGACTCTCTCTGCTGTACAGGCACTTGATTTAGGATTATTTGTCCTATTTCTTTCCATGGAGTTGGGGTCCAGATCCTTGTCTAAGTTTAAATACCAGCAAATATCTGAAATAGTTTGTATTTGAGATTACAAAGAAGAGAATTTTTAGGAACAGCTAATGCTGCCTTGACTCTGCTCCCACTGGATTCGATACCATTAACTTCAGTGGCAACTAAATGAGGCCAAAGCCAATTCTCCTTGAAAATCCCACTCACAGTTCTTTCCTGTTCCAGACTAATGTTCTTTCAAACTTATTCTGCAGACAAAACTGTGTGGAGTTTTACCCGACATTCCTGACTGCCCTCTGGACTGCAGGATGGTTTTTTAATCAAGGTAAATACTTTTTTTTTTTATCTCGGCCTGAGAAGTTTTACATAACTTTTTAAAACACTTTAGTTTTATCAGGAGGTAAATGACTGTATACGTCTTTTCTCCTTCTTTTAATTGCATTACGTTAGCATAGCCTTCCTAGAAGAATGCTCAGTGACACTCAAATCCCCACTTAGTCATGGCATTTCACACCGCCCCGACAGCTTTCACTTCTCTCTGCAAACTAAGGAGCCAGCACACGGCACGTTTATCATACACAGTGGATTTGCAGGGTGAATCATTCAGAAAGGCAGCTCCCAGATGCTTCCCACTAAGAAGTATTTGCACGTTACGGGACAATTCTCACAGGACATCAAGCATAGCTATCGTGCCCGGGGATGAGGCAGCCCGAAAAGACCCAGGTCAGAGCGCTCATGCCCACGGCTGGACTCCTGGCTGATGGAGACGGAGCTCAAGCCAGCAACCCTTTGGGTTTTTACATCCCAGATGAGTGACATCGCCGCTGGGCTATGACTCATTTGTTCTTTCTGGGACGTAGCACTGAGCGCTGAAGCGCGGTCGTAACAGCGGCATCTCCAGCCAGAGATGCTGTGCCGCAGGTGTGCGGCGGAGGCTCCTGAAAACCCATGGTGTTTCCTCAGGTGCCTAGCAGGAGGGCAGGTTTTGGCCAAGTGTTCTTAACTCGGATGCCACAGAGCTTTCACACCTCTCCCTCTGCTGGGCTTTCCAAGGTGGGTCTGTGGTATCTCCTAACAGAGCCTAATTTTTGCATTCTGCTTTATTAACCCTTCCCCAGCCAGTGTTTTAGAAGCGTGACGTCTCTGGGCTGGAGAAAGGATAACTAGGCTCGTGCTCACTATGCATCTCCTTCCTGAAGCTTGCTTCTCCCATTTTCTATGTTTGCTCCAAAAGAGTAATTTTTCTGGGGCGCTCTCTTATAGCCAGAGTCCCATCTCCATTGCAAGTCCAATGTAAATCCAAAGTAGCACCACCTAAGTCAACTATCGGATACAAGACAGTACTTGTGGTCACAGATGCTTGAATTGAGGGGAATCACAGCTGCTAACCAGCACTTCAGGCACGCACTGTCATATGTAAGAAAAGAAGGATTTGTTAACCTCCTCTTTAAGTCATTTTTTCAGCTGAGCATCTCCCATAGGTACGTTTACACGAGTTAATCCGGAACACAGCAAAAGCTGTCCTCTGTAATACTCACTCGCACCGTTTGAAAGAACACAAAATTATCCAGCTTAGTCCTGGATAATGCGGCTGACCTACACACCCTGCTCCATCTATCAAATGGAGGTGACTTTATACTCTTCCCACAGGGAGGTCAGAAAGCTAACTTCACTACAGCTTTCTCGCATGTCCTTGGATAAAAGCTGCTATATAAATGCAAAGCAGGTTATTAACAACATAAATAAGATTCTCTTAACAAAACAAACACTCCCCTTTAGCATGAACTGCCACCACAATACAAAATGACAGGGCTGGGTCAAGCCACAGTGCTCCAACCCACTATCCTGTCGCCGGGATAACCACCAGACTGGGGCAGGGGAGAGGTATGGATTCCTGTCAGTTCTTAAGATCTCCTTTTCAGGGAATGTTTTTAGATTTTTTTTGGAGGGTCCTATGCCCACCCCCCTCTGTAAACCCATATCAAGATCCTCCTGTAGTGGATGATTAAGAATACATATATCTCTTTTGAATGATTCTTTCCCAAGATAGCTTCCCAGGGTACGAGTAGCTGTGAAAATCCCCAGACCTATACAACTAGAAAACATAACTAAACTTTCTGTCTCCAACCCTAATTTCTTAGTTTGCTAACTGTTTGGGGTTTTTTTCACCTAATAATCTTTTCTTTCTTAGAATTAGCTTCCTTTCTGGGTCTGTTGTACGTGTTTGCCCGCTACAAGTACTTCCATGGTTACGTCCAGTCTGTGAAAGGAAGGTAAGGAGTTACCAACTGAAGGCAGGTTAAAAGCTCCGGGCTGTGATCTGGAGCTGGGCTGAGAGCCAAGGACTGGCAGTGAAAAGTGACTATAATTGAATGCAACATGTGCACAGTGTCAGCAGGAGGCCTCAAGCGGAAGCCCTCGGGGAAGAGGGCTGGCTGTTGCTGTGGAAGCCCAGGTTAAGACATAAGCGTGCTGCAGGTCACGAGAGAGAAGAGGGCTGATGCTCACCTTGTGGGTGCCTGCTTTGTGCGGAGCATGTTGGCAAGCAGACTCAGAGAGCTCTGAATGCAGCAGCGCGGTTCTGCAGGCCAGGACTGCTGTGGGATGGGAGACTGCTCAGGCAAGGCTTGCGCAGCGCCTGCCTGCCTGCTATTGCCATTTTTCCTCAGTTTGTCACGTTAAGACCTTTACTCTGGCCACACAAAACGCCAGCAAATCTGGCCATGTAGGCTGATGAACTTTCACCAAACAGATAAGAGAGCACAACTGCAGATAAGCACACGTTAATGAATGTTAAGTGCACACCACCTCATAACATGAATTCTGCTTCAACAAACATGCCCACCGGCAAAACACCCCTCCACTATAAACACTCAAACACACAGTTTGCTTCTTGTTTCGCTGAAGCCACTGCGCTACCTTCTGTGTTCTGACCTAAGGCTCCTCTTCCAGCACATGTATCAGTCATAAAAAGAAAATGGCACGATACATACTTGTCATGAAATTAAAAGACTTGGGATGTATATTTCTAGAGGAAGATACAAAGCAATCAGAGTGGTTTTGTAGTGAATAATCCTGCAGCAGCAAAAGGCTGTACTACAGGGATATTTCCCACAGCTCATGTGCTGGTATTACCATTCTCCTTCACTACAGTCTCTACAAGTCCTTCATCCTTTTTGGAAGAGCTGTTGCTTAAGAGAAGGGAGCGGCTATATTTTCAAGAACATATGGAGATACTTTTATTTCTCCCAGTAAGAGATGCAATAATTCAAATGATGCAATGAACACCAAGCAGAAGTCTAGCAACTATTAAGGAAGTCTGAGGAGCAAACCCACGTAAATAAACGAACAAGCAGAGCATAACGGACTTTTCTTTAATCAGCAAGCTAAAAAGTCCTTTGTTCAAGAAATCTTTCCCATGCGTCACTTCAGTACTCTTAGACCAACAGATTCAGCCTGTCGAGGAAGCCAAAAACAGTGGCTGGCTTTACTATTAGCAGAGCTTTACACTCTGGTGAGACTTTAATTTCTATGCACTGAACGGAGGATGCCAAGAGTCAGCCTGGCAGCCCTAGAAAATGGCTTTGCTTAGGCGGCTGCCTCACCCCCAGCTTCAGCTGGCAACTGGTCAGCACAAGGCAGGCACGCAGAACCCAGAACCCGGCCCCAAAACACACGACAAGCCTCCAGCAGCCCTAGTAGCGAGAAGGTCATTAGTCTTCACGCTGAGCCTCAACCATCATCACAGACTACAGTCGTGCCAGCTATAAGGACAAACCTAGTCCGCGTGCTCAAAGAGCTGTTTACAGCTCTACATACTAAGGCACTTGGCGACATGAACGTTCAGATTTTCCAAGGCTGGATTTTTTAAGAACACAACAGGAACATGCACCTTTTACTCGGTTTCTGTGCTGGAGAGGCCTTTGCAAGTGCGCTGTACCCTCCACCCGTCCCTCCAGCTGGCTCCGAGAGATATTTAAAGGGCTAAGCTACAGGCTTTTTTCATGCGCTCCTGAAACTGAGAAAAATCTCATACTTCATTCCCCATTTTCAAATCCGCGTGTAGACATGGCAGGCTACTTACATCACGTCTTCAGGCACCAGGGAGGTTCCGAGGCTCCCCACATCCCCAGCGATTCCCGAGCACCCACCTTCTTCAGCCTCTGTGGGTATGGGGACAGCTGGCTATAAATCGAAGGCTGACAAGCCCCTCAGACCTCTCTCCAATGCTAACACGATGGGATTCTCCAAAGAGACCTTTCATTGCTTGGTGTATTGGTTGCTCAGCCCAACCTGAGCAGAGGTCACGTTTCCCCTGCACTGGCCAACCCCCATTTATATTCCAAGTATGATGTCTATGGTACGGAATATTCCACTGGCCATTCCATTGTTCTGTCTATGCTCTCTCCCAGCTTCTATGGGAAGCTGAAAAAAGTCCTTGACTAGTATAAACATCACTTAGCAACAACTAAAACAGTACGCATTATTGGCATTCCTTTCATGGCAAATCTGAAAACGCAGCAACAACTAGAAAGAAAATTAACTCTGTCTCAGCTGAAACCAAGACAGTACCCTAATCGATGATTTTTTAGGATCAACACTCTTTCTTTCCGGTCAAAAAATCCGTCTGCAAGTCAAAGTGATAGCCAGACCTTGTAGCTCAGGGGAGAGTACCTGACCAGCAGATGTGGATGTAAGGGACATGCACGCCTCTCCCTCGATCCCCACAGCTTCTCTCCCATGCTCTTGCACTTAGAGTTGCAGTGAGGTGCTCAAGTTCGTCTGTGGCTTCACCTACGGGTCTTCATGTCATGGGAAGAGGTAGCTTCATCCTGGGGCAAGTTCCTAACTTCCACACAAATATTTAGAAACACTGAGGCAGAGCTTTTCCTTAGAGAGGACATCTCTCTTCTCCCGTGCAAAAGTCACACGTGGGAATGGTTTATTACCAAAACACCCCAAGGCAACCTTTCAGCAGCGGTCCTTTCTGACTCCACACACTTCTTCTTAACTGGGGTGGGCGAGCAGTTTCACTGTAAACACACCGCATATAGCTCGTAACAGTATTTTTCTGCTTTCCACTTCTAGGTTAACAGGTTTTTATTTGAATCTGATAATTCTAACTTGCTTGATAACCCTGGGTGCAGCTGGGATTGTTAACAGCTTTCTGGATGAATACCTGGACTTCAGCATCATGAAGAAACTACGTAAATTGTTCTGAAGACTGGAAAAACTAAATAACGTGGATGCTTTCCCTGAGCACCAAAACGATGATAAGCTGCATGTGAATAAAGCATCAGAGCTCTCTACTAACAGCCTGTTGCAACGTAAAATGCATGTTTTCTATGAGCTGTTTACGCTTTCTGCTTTCCCTACAGCCTTGAAAGAGTCAGTAAGACAGAGTGTCATGTCACATCTGCATTTGCAATTAAATGTTCTGTTTTCCCGTACCATAATGTAAACCCTAAACAAATTACATAGAACTAAAACCATTAATTCACCAAGTAACTTAGTTGCAACCGGCACTGCAGGCATTACCCCATCTTACCCAACGTCCTTCAGCTTTACCAACGCCTCTGTCGCCTTCCTTCACTCCTCTTCATTTCCCCCAGCAGCGCCATCCGTTCTGCACAAACATAAAAACACGCTTCAATGCAATTTGCTGCTGCGAGATCCCAATTTTCTGAGTGCATCCAGTCCCACCACAGGGGCCTGTCTAAGCATATATGGAAACGCTGCTTTCTTCAGGAAAATGTTTCGAGCTGCACTTGACCCTACTTTTCTGCGAAGGCCTCTTGATTTTATAGGTGCGCTTACAGTTCGACACATGCCCAAACATCCTTCTCGTGGAAGTGGGGCCCTCCTGCAGGCAGATCCCAGTCCTCACACAAAGCCTCTGGAAGGCAGGCTGTACCCACAGCGTGGCACTCGTGAAAGGGAGAGTCAGCCCAGACAAAAAGGCGGCACAGATGCTCCTCTAGCAATTGGGTCTCCTGCATTGTCTCCCACCAAAGCACAGATGGCAGCGGTGTGGGAAAGACTAGACAAACATCCCAGCACAGCCACGGCTCTGGGAATCGTAAAACGACAGTGAAAAACAAACTGACTATGGGAACGGTTTTCTGCTAAAAGGGGGGGGGAAACTCATAGCTTAGCACCATCAGCTCCAAGTATCCGGATGGTCAATACAAACAGAGAAGCAGGGCCATGCCTGACTATTTTGGTAGCTCCTGATAATTCAAACTATTTAGGCAATGCTGAACGTACCCATGCTAGAGCCAGCAGGCAGAAATTTTCCTTGTCATGCCTCTGAAGGCATGATTTGGCCAAAAATGCTGCGTGTTTGCATAATGAACATGCTTATGGTCTTTCTAAAAGTGTGCTGAGGTTGATAACCTGACCACAGAAAACTGAGTGACGGATGGGGTTCAGAATAACCTTTCAGATGACAAAGGTGGACACCTGTGCAGAAGTTAGCTTGTGATTAAATGGCACAACGTAGCGCCTGCAAGCGCCAAAGGCTGGAATAGCATTTGGAACAATAAAATGAAACAAGTGCAAAGGTGCGAGACTTGGGTGCAATAACGGCTGCCGAGGGGAAAAGGGCGGATCGTGATGGTGAATGGCCTGGAGCTGCTGCAGCTGTGGAAAGGGCAACTCTCCGGCGCTTGCCTCCAGGAAGAAAGTACGACAGGGACAGATTTAACAACCACAGAGATCACTGGGAATTCTTCCACTAACTTTCCTCCCGTGGGCTGAAAGGCAGAACACCCACTTCCCCACCTGCCAGTGATGCCTTCAGAGAGTCACGGGTAGCAGGAAGTGCTGCCACCAGAGTCAAAACCAAGACAAAGGTCCAAACTATGTAAGAGGCTCAAAATACACATTAGGAGACGCCCAAAGGTTCACTAACTCTGTTCAAATAGGCCTTTGCCTCTGAAATTATTCCATTCCAAGCTTACCTGTTGTAGTGGTCTGGCGTATTAATAGATAGCTTCCATCTTCTCCTTCTCCTCTCCTCTTCTCCAGAAAGGAATAAACTGCTGTTGTGCAGGGACAATTTCACATGCCAAAAAACGCAGGTGTGAGGCAGCAAAGCCTTTCTCAGCAAGCCCTCTCCTGCACAGGCTGGGGAGTAGCTCTGGCGAGTGCTCTGCTCTGGGCCAGCCTCTTTGTGCCCCATCATCCACATGCAGAATGGAACAGGACTGGGTTAAGAGACGTTAACCTCACCTTAAAGGTTGTTTGTGGAGCCCAGCCACACTGACCCCCAACAGCAAGCTGTGCAGAGATCCAGCGTCTGATCCCTGACCACTCCCTGTTAGGCTGGAAACACGGAGAAATCGGTGTCAAGCCTTGAAGGCTTCTGACTAGTGGTAGTAGGTGTCAGGGAACTGCTCTGAGCACGCATCTTCACGCTTCACCAGTTTCCCCATTTCCTCTTTCCTGCTTCTACATGCAGCCCTGCATCTCCCTTCTTCCGCCCCACCTCGCCTCCCAGATCTCAGCCACAGGACTCCTACACCCTGGGCTCTCCATCTTCTGTCCTCCCCTACTCCCTCCTTTTGCTCCCTGCGTGGAATAAATGCAAAAGTTTGGAGCTGCCACCTCTAATTATGGACCAGCTCCCCCCGCAGCAACCGCCTGAGCGCAGACCTCACCTCAGAGAAAAGGGACCTCAGGACACCTCAGGAAGCACTCCTCGCCATCACGGCAACCTGTGGCTCCGCTGACCATGTGGAAAGCAGCTTGGATGTGCCCGGCGCAGCTAACCATGATGCAGGGGATGGTGAACAAGACCAGGGCAAGAAGCCTGGCCCGGTGCCGGCTATACCTGCCCCGAGTCCGGCCAGGCGAAGGCAGGTGCGCAGGCTGCCACGGAGAAACCCCTGCCTGAAGCCGCATCCCTCCTCCCCCTGGAAGGTCACCCACTGAGGCGCAGGCGTGGGGCGAGAGATCATCCTATAAACCAGCCTTGTATATGACTCAGATAACCATCTTTTATTTGTTTTTTTGTTTGTTTCTTTTTGTCCTGTTTTTTTTTTTTCTTTTTTTCTTTAAAAGTGGTATGTTAACATCAGGTCTTTTTCTACATTTTCAGAGCCTCTGTACAGGTCTTAAAAGGAAATAAGCAATGCTTAATGTACAAAGTAAAAACAGAAAACTAGAAAAATCTGAATAAAATGGAGGAAGTTGCCGTCAGGGGTACAGTACAAATTAGTAAATAGACGTCATCTGAAGTGCAATACCACTGCAGTAAGGATGAGTTAAGGAATGAAATAAAAATACTCTATTNAGAAAGAAAAAAAAAAAAAAAACCAACCCCAAATCTATTAAAATCTACCTCTCTAGTACTTGGTCCCAGTACGGAGTATTTGGAGGAAGCTTTACAAAGACAACGGAGACTCATTCTTCATCACCGTTTATTCGCCCGGCAGTTGTGTATTTCTAACCCCTCCTTCCCCAGTTCTGCGCTGGCAGGGGCACCCCCAGAAAGGGACGCTGTGCCGTCCCCAGCGCTGTCCCCTGTGCAGTGGGCTCGGTACCTCCTCTGCCCCACGGGGCAGGACAGGGATGTGCCGCAGCGGCCCGTCCCTCCCTCACCCCCAGGCCCACGCAGACACACACCTACGCACCCTTCAGGGCACCCCTTCTCCTCGTTTACCTGTCCCCTCCCTTCAGGCTCGTCCCACCAAGAGCCACTTACCCACAAGACGGACCAAGAACTTTGGCTGGTGCTCTCTCCTTTACTGAATTAGGGCCCAACCCGGCTCCTGCCGAAGCAGCGGACAGGCGAGTCCCTATCGGCTTCGGCAGGAACTGGACTAGGTCTTTGTGCTGGATTTTAAAAAGGGGTTAGCTAAAAGAGATGTAACTAAAGCATTTTTCAAAAAAATCATCAGTCGGGGCAAGCTGGATTGATAGCTCACCTCGACCAGCTAGTCCATGTTAAAAATGCAGCTTGTCCTGTCTACATTATAGCATTTAAAACAGATACTTCTTGTCTAGGTAAGCCCGGCGAGGGAACCGGAACGGGGCGCTGAGATGGTTCCAGGCCCATTTTCCTCCCACTCCTCAACGTGATGCACGTCTGTGCTCCATAGGGAAAGGCAGGACTTCAAAATGCAAGGTGCCAAGTGCCTCCGCTCCCGTGGGTTTCAGCGGCTGAGCCCCTCACATCACCAGGCCCAAGGCGAGCAGCACAAAGGAGGTAATCGGTATCTGGGTAGTTGGTACTGGCGGTTGTACACAAGAGACATTTTCACCACAGAGCACATCTTATGACCCATGGAGGCTAGCATTAGGCCAGAGGTTCCCAAATTTTTTGGACTGCGGATCTCGTTAACATTTTTTATGCACCGCTATATACCCTGATAAGCAGCTCTCAGCTGAAAACACTAAAAAGGTGACAGGTTCGGGAGGATAGCTTGCCTCCGCCTCGGACTGCAGCTTGGGAACCGCTGCTTGAGGCATTCAGATCGGCTGGCATCTCAATATCGCGCAAGACATATCACAACTTCATCACAGTGCGGCTCAGGACCGGTCCGCGCAGTAGAGACAGTGATACGTCACTATCATCTAAAAGCTTATTCGGGCAGACCCCATGTTTGTAATAACTACAGCAATTATTTTACCCACTCACGAATGATCTTTACAGTAGTCCTCACTGGTTCCTCTTCTTCAAACGCTGCAGTGAATTTTACTCCAGCAAACCAGAGGGATTAGACCAAACATCTGTTTAAAACTGAAGACTGGGTTGCACGTAACATCACGTCTAGGGCCCAGACATTTCAGGGTCATGCTACCGGCCGACCTGGCGCTTCTCAAGAGGAGAGAAGAAACTCACTCTGGGTGCCAAACCCTCCCTGTACGTTTTCTCAGGCCTGTTTTCTCTTCCCCTGCCTGCCCCTTCGTGGCAGTTGTTGCTCACCCAAAAAAAGAGTGCAGTCAGCTCACCTTGCTGAAGGATAGGAGGGGAAGGAAGGGAACTGAAATCATACTGGGGAAGAAGAAGAGAGAAGGACCCGCGTAGGACCTGTGCTGATGTCTCTGGGTACCTCTTAGCCCTTCAACACCATCCGAAGTCGCTGTTCTGCACCCCAGGCAGCAGGTACATGCCAAAGTGCTCTGACAGGGAAGCGCTATCGCCAGTCCCAAGGGGACTAAACAGCTCATTAAGTTAACCCACCCACCTAAGGCATCTCCAGCAGCACTCCCCTCATAACTGTCCTCACCGCACTGACAAATTTATGGTATCTCACACTTTTATTGGGTTTTTTTATCACTCTGCAGTGAAAATGGTGACCCGCCTGTGACTGGTTAGGTTTGTCACGTGTGTGCCGCAGGTTCCCGTGTGACAGCCCTGCGGGCCTGGCCGTGGCTCACTGAGACCTGCTGACCCCCGGGGGTTAAGCCCGTTTCTGACCAGGGCCTGTGCAATCGCCTGCGGACAGCCTTAGGCTTTGCTTCCGGCTTTTTTCATCTGCTCCCCTAAAAGCTGCAGCGTTTACAGTTACATGAGGTGGGAGATATCGGGACCACCCCATACCGCTGTGCAACGAAGCCTCCTTTCAGCAGGGAAAGACCAAATTTTCCCCACCAGAGGCATCACCTGGCTTTTCCAGTTTCCCCATCCTGCCCCACATGCACACACAGCGGGTGCTGCCACGCAACGGAGGTTGCTCTGTGGAAGTCTTGGGATGCCGATGTTTTCATCGTCCCCTGATTCTTCCAAAGTTGGCTACAGATCAGCTCAGTTTGCACGATTAAAAACAAAAGAAAACAAAATAACCCCAAACCAAACCAATTCAAACAAAAACCCAACAATCCACGGATGGGGAGAACACCCAACTCTCTCTTTGCTTTTTTCAAAGGGAACAACCAAAGCTCTAGACTACACAAGCCCATTCACTGGGGGTTTCCAAACAACTCATCAAGTTCTTGTATCCACTCGTCCCCTGGTCCGCTCTTGATGATGGAGTCCACGAGGTCTGCGCCCTCTGCCAAACTGGAGAACGACCCCCCTGCTCCTTCATTACTGTAGTTGTAAGGTATGTCCTGAGTGGGATTCCGCTCGTAGGCCTGGCCTTGGCCGCTCTGAGCAAAGGTACCACCTGGCATCTGCTGCGTGGGAGGCTGACTGAAGCCGGCCATGGTGGGGACCCCTTGGCTTATTGCAGGCATTACCATGGGCCTGGCCTGGCCGGCTCCTTGTTGCCCAGGGAGTGGCTGCAGCAACTGTCTCCCCAACGCTGGGTTCAGGGCTCTTACTGTTCCACTCGTGTCCACAACTGTCTGATTAAGCCCCTGTGGGAAGTGTTGCTTGGACAGCCGCGGCTGTCCAGACTGCATGGGGTATGTTGTGCCGTTATTGAAGGGCCCCATTTCACTGCTAGTCCTTCCGGGAATACCTTGTAAGCCTCGCTGCTGCCAGTTCTGTGTTCCTTGAGGGACAGTCCCCATCAGGTTTTGAAGCCGTGGTGCCTGTGGCCTGGGTAAGACCTGGCCCACAGCTCCTTTCATCTGCTGCTGATGCTGGGGAAGAGCAGAGTTTACCAGCATGTTCTGACCAAAATTGCCCACCATTCCCACCGCTTGTCCAGAGGCAGGCTGCCTCGTTCCCTGGCCTGCGTTATGTGCCATGTTCATGCCGCTTTGGTTTGGGTGCTGCAACATTTGGCTCATCCCTGTGCTCACGCTGTACATTCCCGGCTGGCTGGAAGAGGCGTTGCTGTAGGGAGCCATGCCCATGTCTGACTGGCCTGCGGTCGTGGGCAACGTGCTCGGGTTCTGGGAAGGACCCATTGCCATCATGCTCGCGTTCTGGGCCATCATCCGGGATGTCCTCATGCTCTGGAGGGCTGCTTGGTTTCTCACAGCCGCGATATCCTGGGGAGAACCTGCACCAAAAAAGGGAGGAAAGTAAGAAAAAAACCCACAACCCTGTAAATCATAATTAACACATCTCTGCATAGGAGAGAATCCGTAGGAGCCTTCTGCATCGCAGCAGGATTTCAGATTGCTGTGCTTTCTGAGCAAATAAATTATTGTTTTGCGGGAAGGTCAGCAGAGAGCTAGAAGGTCGTCCATCCTTGGGAGACGTGCTTGCTGCCTATCGCTAGCTGCGTTTCAGAGATGATGTGTCCCCCACCTCACTCTGGCTGCAGCCTCTGCCCTGCCCTGCCAGGTCCCCTCTCCTTGAAGGTGACAGCCAACACAGCTCAAGTGCTACCCTAAACGGGAATCGCCGATCCTGTTCAGTATTCCATTTGTGAAGCGGGATGCTGTTCGGCAGAGAATACCATCCTGCAGGCCTAAAATGAGGCTGGCAAGGTTAAAAGGCTAATGATTTACTCCCTCAGTAATTCTCAATTATGACAACTTTGGGATGCGTACCCAAAGGAATTCACGGCTTGGGATTCTTGAGGAATCGAGGCAGCACAATTGCATGCGTGATGCCATTGTGGGCTCCCTGATAATAACCTACTCAGGTAGCTAAGCCACACGGCCACAGGAGCTGCAGGGCTAAACCAGGCCTGCCTTTCTCTTACTTTGCTGGGACCAGAAACAAGATCATTAAGAAGCAACCTGGGAGCCAAAGGCCCCTTTCAAAAATAAATATGAATCTTTCTTTTTGTGTGTAATTTTTTTTCCCCTAGGATCGGTGACAAGGGGCACCCTCCTCCATGAAAAAAACGAGTCCCTAAGACTTCAAAGTTGCAGACACACTGCGATTCGGTAGCACTTATCTTCTTCAGATAAGCTTAATTCAGCTTCTAGCAAGCCAATGTCCACTGGCCGCCTTCAATGGCAGCGAAGCGTCTGAAATTCAGTTTGCTGTGTGAAGCTCTCTTTTAAATATCGCCATTGTCTTTCAAAAGTAAGCCTTGAAAATGGAAATGTCAGGCTCAGAAGGCCAATCAATTTTTTAATAGCTCAGGAGGCATAAATGAATGGATTTTCTATATCATTGTTACTGATTAAGTCTATGGAAAGAAGAAAAATTGTTTTTTGTGGGCATTTAAAGCAGGGAGAGTGTATTAGTGAATCGATATTATAAGCACATTTTACTCCACCTTAGGCCAGTGATGGAAAACCAGAAAATCCTAACCTTGTTAAATTCCACACTGCGGCAGATAACTGAACCATGCTTCTGTCTTCCTTTCAGGGGTGGGGGGAGCTATCAATTTCTGGGAAGCCAATACGCTTCTGTATTTACTATCTTTATTTAAAAACAATTACCGTAGCTCTGATTATGCCGTGGGTTCACTGCGGGTTTGAGTCACTACCATACCGAACGAAACAAAATACTCCGCAGGTGAAGCTCCGAGAGTGAGAGGCACACAATTACCCCTATCCCAAACATTATTAAATGCAAGACATAAATATAAAATGGTTGCTTTAAGAGTTGAAAACTGTACACAACAAAACCTGAATGTTCTTAAATCAGCCCTCACGTGTTGTCCCTCGGTGGCAGACAACATACCTGAACATCTGTAGAGAATATTGGGCCCGGTTATTTGCGTTGGCTTGGTTTCCATGAGGGGTTTGAATAAAGAAAGTGTCATCCCTGTAGTTTTTGGACACGTGATGCAGAGGATGGCTACTTTCTGCTGCTGCAGGAGAAGCTTCTGGAGGATGCTTTTAGCTCAACTCTCCAACATGCGGATAAATGAACCAGTTTGTAGCATGAAGAGAGACCATCTGGATCTCACTCGCGCAGGGCAAATGTAGCGGCTGCTTCTTCTTTATCTGTGCTATCAATTAAACTGGTTTCTTAATGATTGGCACTGGGGTCTCCTTGAATTTTCTTAATCACCTCCTTCTTCCACGATTAGAAGCTGTCTCTTTTTGCTGTGATTCCAGCAAGTGCTTAAGTGTACAGATAATGATAAAACTTAATGCATTTTTTGCATTTTTTAATTGAAAATGGCAGTCGAAAGCTTCCAAAGGAGTCACTGACAGCAAGTGGTTCACATCCTGCTTTTGTGAACTGCCGTGCTCGGCGTCAGAGGCAAGGGTTCAGACAAGAAGCAGTTAAAAGAGAGACTCAACAGATCTTAAGATTTTGGGCCACCTTCTGGTCTCACTTACACATAACCTACTGCACTGGATTACAGTCTTGTGACTAAACAGGAAAAAATGGTGAAATACTTACATTTAAATTAGCTCATTTATGAAAATTAATTCCTTGCTCTGTCAGATTAGCCTAAACTGTCTTCTGCAGGTCCTTTAAATAATACATACGAAGGCAAGGCTTCAAAAAAGCATTAACGTAGAAAGATTTTATGTTTGCTTCTCATGGTCGTGTGCACACAGGTATATTTTGATTTTGCAAATGAATTCTTGGGAAAAATTTCAGTTCATATAGAGTTTGTGCTGCCAAGATAAGAACAAACAGGCCATTACAGAAGGCGCCGCCCCGATGCGTCACAGCAGCAGATTGGGCTGCCTGTGCATTTCCTGGGTTGCCTCCCTTGTTTGCTGCTGCAGCCACACGGCAGTGGCACCAATATATAGCACAACTGCACATTTGTTTCGTGTATATTTAGAATCCATGGTTAGCGAAGACATTCAGCTGATGCTTTTAACCTAAAAAGCTCAGAATTAACTTGTTTTCCTAAGCCACAAGGATTGTCCTTACATTCGACAGTTAACTGCAAGCGCGGGGAAATAATGCTTGCTTTTTTTGAGAACTTTAAAAAAAAATCTCCATTTCATCTCAGATATTTCACCGTGTTTCCCACACCTGACATTTTTTAGACACTTCTTCAGATAAAGATGACCTCTCTGAAATTCCCTGCTCATCAAATTAGATAAAAGTGGGGAATGAAGAGGAGTGAAACCAAGATGCAGTGAGAGACGCTAGCCGAAAAAAAAGGCATAATGAGAGTGGAGGCCAGCAAAATAAATCCATAGAATCCAGACGTCAAAGGGGCAAAACAAACGTCAAATAAAAAAATGCAGTTGAGGGGAGCAGAAAGGAAATGAGAAACTTAACTAAATACACGAACCTGGGCATTCCCCTTTGGTAAAATGTGTGGTATGTGCAAGTGTGCAACAGCCCCGCTTCCTATTCTGGCACCCTGCTTAATCCCTGCTCTTCCCAAAAAGCAGGAACTTTCACGTGCCTGCTACAGCGGCATATGTTGGCTCGACATGGGAAAAAGGATTTGGCTTTTACCTTGGAACTGATTGACCTGTTGCACCGGATACGGGCTCCGCTGCTGCTGCAGGTGCTGCCGAGGCAAATGTGACTGCTGCTGCAACTGCTGAAAACGAATGAGGGAAAGAAAGCAGAAGAGAAGAAGATGATTAATTAATTAGCGAGCTGAGTGAGGGGCTGGTGGCAAAAGTACCGCCGCAGAACTGCAGCATTTCTTATCTAGCAAGCTGTGCGGGAGAGACAAGCGGAGTCATCTGGAGAGTCCTCCTGAGAGCACTCGACACACGGGCTCCTTTTGGTTCGAAAGGGAATAAGCACCGAGCATCATCTCTCCTCACTCACAACCACTTCATCTCCACCTCTGCAGCGTGAACTTAACAGGCGGAAGGAGTGGGAGGGATATGAGACGACTCGCCTCACCGCGGTCTAAGGGCCACACACCCTTCTTCCTTCCCCCCAGCCCTGCCAAGGCCTAGAGGTTGGTGTCGCTGGCACGAGGCTCACCTCCACCTCCGTGCTCAAAGCACTGGGCCGCAAGGAGTGTGTTTTTTTCACCTGAGCACTGCCACCTGGGACCCTCCTCTAGCCAAAGCACAAAGGGCTACTAAGGCACGTTTCCCTCTTGCGCTTCAGGGAATTATATTTGGGGAACAGGGGATTGCAAAATGCTTCCCGCTCCCTTGATCCAGCCCACCGGCCCAGCTCCCCTGTGGTTATTTTCTATGAATACTCATGCACCTGAAACAGAATCAAGGGCTGATTATAAAACCAGAGAGTGCGTTTACCAGAGCTCTCAAAGCCTAGTTTATACTTGACTAAGCAATTACTAAAAGGCCAGGATCTTTTCAGTGGTGCCCAGTGACAGGACAAGAGGGAATGGGCACAAACTGGAGCACAGGACGTCCCACCTAAACGTGAGGAGGAACTTCTTTCCCTTGAGGGTGGCAGAGCCCTGGCACAGGCTGCCCAGGGAGGTGGTGGAGTCTCCGTCTCTGGAGACATTCCAAACCCACCTGGATGGGTTCCTGTGCAACCTGCTCTAAGGTGGCCCTGCTCTGGCAGGGGGTTGGACTAGATGATCTCCAGAGGTACCTTCCAGCCCTGTGATTCTGTGATGTATCTTGGTGCTTCATCTGCAGCTGTAACACGCAGTGTCCAAAACCAAGGATGTGTAACAAAGGCCAGAAAATGGCAAAGATATAAAGAAGAAAGTACAAATCCCTGTGTTCATAAATATGTGTTACAAACTATCAAAAAGTTAACAAGAACCTTGTTAGGCACAAAACACCCAAAAGCTAGGAGCCTGAGGATTGTGACTTTGTCACTTTTCATCCGTGCCAGCACCCTTGACAGCCACAGGTCTGCAGGTTTTCAACACCTTAGGCTTGCCCTCAGCAGCCAGGTCAGGGACGGGCTCTTGGGTTTATGCGCTTGAAGTGGCCTAATCCACGATGGGGAAACAGTACTGCATCCTCACTCCTCCGCACTTGTTCACCTCTGAACCAACTCATGCATCTTTACCCTCAATATTTCTAGGAGCATCCTTCCTGTTCAGTGGGGGTGAATTTTTCACCTTCTCAAGAGGACCATGAGGAGAGTGGAAGGCTATTGGTATTTCTGTGGTTATACAACACATGCAAGCTCTAACTCAAATTAAAGCAAAGTCCGGGTCTTAAACTGCCTTTGCCTAAGTCCTGACCTATCAGAAGGTTTTCTAGGCAGCGTTAGGGGACTGCAAGCTTAAACTTGGGCACGAGCTTACAGGAACTGAACAGTGTGACTTTCCGCCGACTTCCTCCTGGGTTGCTTTTAAACTGCAGCTGAGTCAAACATGCAGAAAACATCCCCATTCGGGCCGGGCAGTTTAACACCTGCACTGCAAAGCCCGAGAGCTCCAGAAGCCAGGCTGCAGGCTCTCCTGCAGCAGTTCCACACCGCCACCGCGAGAGCTGGTTTCACTCTTCTCCCGCTTCAGCTTCTGGTTCCTCCCTTGATGCCGCCTCTCCCTTGTGCTGACACAATCCCTCCTGCTGGTATGTGACAAACCACACGAAGGAACCCATCTGGGTCCACACTAACTTTTTTTCTTTGCTAGGTTACATCTAACCCACGCCAGTTCTTTGTCCCAGATCACCGCACGGCTGAACGTAGCTTTTGCCAGTGCGAGACCACAGTCAGCGGCAGGGGAGAGGACCAGCAACCCCAGCTGTAGCAGAGTCTGCTTCTGCCAGGGTAAACGCACCGGGAGACACCAGGTTAAGAGCTAACTTTTCCAGGGTCTATAATCCCATGCTGCTGTCAAACCCGCTGTTGGGAACATGGGTAATATTCGCCAAGCTAATGGTAGGACTGAGACAGATGCCTCTTCTTCGATTTCGTGCTGAAATACCACGATAGGAGCCACAGAGAATTACCACATGCAGAAGGAAGGGCTGGAGTCGCACCGACTCCAGTGCTCGTGCTCTCGCACCAGCACACACTGCGGCGCCCGAGACGAAGGGATGCTGTACCTGCTCCGCGAGGATCTGCTGCTGCTGCTGCCTCTGCTCCCTTAGAAACTGTTGTTTCTGCTGCTCTATCACCTGGAGCTGGGCTCTCTGCTCGATCAGCATCTGCTTCATGATGGCCGCTTGAGGCTGGTTTCCCAGGAAGGGACCCCCAGAGCTCGTGCCTGTCACCACGCTGCTGGAGCCCGGTGGGACAGAAGGCTGCATGGGCCCTGTGGTCCGAGACAATCCCACTTGATGCTGCTCCTGTGCAAAGAGAGAGGAGAAAGAGGGCCTCGTTACTCAGGGTGCTCCATGGGCGAGGGAAATGATGGCTCATTAACAAGACGCATTGAGTCTGTGGGTGCACACTGAAGCTTGAAAAAAGTCCTGGAGAGATGGTCATTGACTGTGACCAGGCCAGGGGCTGTTCCCCACAGGGAGCAGGTGGCAGGTTCCTTTCTCTCCCAGAGTTCAAAGCCCTCACAGATAAAGCAAAAGTACTTTACAATTCATTAATAATAAAATAATAAAGTTAGGTACTAGGTTTGTTTTCATTCGGGTTATGTAGCTTCGGCCACGTTTTTCCAAACTTTTCCTCTCTCATCACAGAGAAAATAAATACATTTTCTCTCCATTTCCCTTTCTCTGTGACAGCAGTTTCACACAGTCCCCTGCAGTGAGGAGCCAAAGCTTTAGGTGCACACAAGGAATAGTGGGAGCTGGCAGCATCAATTCCCCCTATATTGCACCAGAATTTCAGGATTTAACCACTACTGTGTTTAAGATTTTCATCCCAAAAAAATGAATCACAGAACCATAGAATGGTTCGGGTTGGAAGGGACCTTGAAGACCATCCAGTTCCACCCCCCTGCCCTGGGCAGGGACACCTCCCACCAGACCAGGCTGCTCCAAGCCCCATCCAGCCTGGCCTTGGGCACCTCCAGGGATGGGGCATCCACAGCTTCTCTGGGCAACCTGTTCCAGCACCTCACCACCCTCAGAGTGAAAAATTTCTCCCTAATATCTAATCTAAATCTCCCCTCTTCCAGTTTAAAACCGTTACCCCTCATCCTATCGCTCCGCTCCCTGACAGAGCCCCTCCCCATCCCTCCTGTAGCCCCTTTNGGGGAGCGTTCGGGGGGTCTGCGGCGGCCCCCCCGAGCTGGGGGGGTGTCCCCGGGACCCCCCCCAGGCACAGTCAGCAGCGGCAGGATGAGGCTCTCCCGCTGCCAGGGGAAAACAAAGCCCACGGCAGCCTCCCTCCCAAAGCCAGAGGGGGCCAGCTAGGGCCAAATTAACACAAAATAATCACGCGCGGGGGTTTGACGGCAAAGCGGCAGGTGTAGCGCTGCTTCCTCAGCCCTTATTCCGGGGACTCCTTGGCGTAAAAGAGCTGACGGATTTTCTCTTCTCTCCCACCTGCCTTCCACGTGGTCGTACCCAGGCCCCCCGCAGCCCCCCGGCACGGGCCACGGTCACCAACATTGACTTGGCAGGAAGGACCTGCATCACTTTAGGATCCCAATCCTCACCCACTCCAGGGCGAGGTCAGATTCATCGGCTTCATCCACAGTCTGAGTTATGCCAGTCACTGGCTGATGGAAATATTACCGGGTGGCAGAGAAAAGCAATCTTAGGACAGCCACCCCAACGCAGTCACTGCAAGGGTTAAAGCCAGTGCTTGACTGTAGCTTGGGAAATTGGGACCAGCCTTTCTGCACGAAGGTCAGGTTTTCAAGGACCCTTCTGAGGAAATAACAAGGAAATACAATTTGTCCACGTCTCTACTTTGCACAGATACTCCCCCAAGGGCTCTCTGCTGAAAGGCAGCACTCCGATGTTTAGGTTCTTTCTCTTCTCAACATCTGCCCTGGTTTGAGAGTTCCCTCCCTGCTCCTCTTTCCACTTTTCCCCCCGGACCCATCTCACCCTGCACTTCACCACCTGGTCAAGCGCGGTCACGGCGAGGGCTGCGGCAGCTTCCCCGCGCCAGGGCCAGGGAAACGCACCCTCTAACCATCCCTCCGCTGCTCCGAGCCCTTTCATCCGCCCCTTTGCTTTTGGGGGACACACGCTGATATCAGCCGCCTCCAGCAGAGCTGAGGGTAAAGGCTTTTTCCTACCACCACNCCCTCGCCTTCTGATGGAGTCATCAAGCTACAGATTGCATAACCGACGCACAGGACTATCTGGTGTTATACTGGGAGACGGGCCAAACGCTTCCATTTATAGACAAAAGCAATGCCAGGCTGCCAAATAATGGAGCCTGTGCTGCAGCCACTACAAGGAAAAAGAGAAGAGGGGGGGAAAACCCCCGAACCCCGGGGAGCCAGAGGGCAGGCTGTGAAGTGACATCCCCGGGAGCTTCCTCCGCACCCAGCTGCCTCTGGGGCTGCAGCCCAGGCCCTCACTGAATCCCCTTCAAAACAATCCAGAGCTACCGTCCTGGCTCCCGGGGGGGCTGAGGGACACCCCCACCCCACCCTACCGCCGCAGAAGGCACTCTGTTCCTCACCGCATTGCGTTATACCTTAATTCCAGATTTTACAAAGGAAGAAAGCTCTGAGAGGAGCCCCGCCGGCTGCCAGGAGCCCCCTGCGCTGTGCGGCAGCTGGAGGAAATACGAAGCTTAGCACAAAGGTGTTACTTCCAGCGCCGTGCGTTTAGCCATTTCGAGGTACAAGAGGACCCACTCATAGAGGTGACTCCCAGTTTTAATAACAGGTTTAAAGCCAGGCCGCCTTCATCAAGCCAGAACACCACCCTCCCGCCCGGAATATTTCTTCTCCTTTCCATTTTATTTGGCTAAAGCTCTTCCCAGCCAATGATGAAAGGCCCCGCTGACATCACCGGGAGCAGCCCTGGGTTACATGTCCCAAAAACAGGAGCACGGCCCAGGCAAAAGGTCTCCGCAGGCAGGAAAATGCTCCCTCTCTGCCAGGAGCCGCCCTGCAGCCCGGCACCGCTGCTGTTAACCTCTGAGGGGAGGCTGTACAGCCCTGCCAAATCCCAGCAGTGGCCCAGGGCCACCACGCCGGCTTCTGGGTGGCTTCAGCTACCCAGCCATGGCTGTGCACGCCCACCCTCCTTCCGCTGTTCCCTCTGGAGGTCCGTCATGGAGGTGAAACCGGGAAGTGGGCTGGGGGGGACACGCATGCGGCTGGGAGCTGGTGATGAAAGAAGCAACGCCGGGCTCTACGCGGCTGCCCCTGCCACGCCGTACCTGCTCCGGGCCCAGATGCGGGCTCGCCACAGGAGCCGAGCACAGAGTCCAGCAGCGTGGGCTAAGTGCAGCACTTACACGGTTACAGAGCTTCAAATCCAAACGAATCCAAGCTTCAACGAGAAGCCAGCTCCCTCATCCTCCTACTGCACCCTCAGCCTTCCTGTACCTAAGCTTCCCGTTCCTCCTCCTCATTCCCTTCCGTCCCTCTCCCCTCCTTACGCCTTCTGCCCTGTTTTCCTTTCTCCATCAGCCGGCACCGCTGCCTCCTCGCTCCCCAGATGCCCTCCTGGCTGCGCATCGCCTCCGCAGCCGGCAGCGCTGGTACCCAGCGGCCCATGCCCACAGCCTGACTCACCGGCTGACTCAGGCTGCCACCGCGCCGCAGGGATCCCCGGGGATCCACAGCACCGGGGGACAATCCCAGGGCCCTGTGCTCGTGTGGGCACGTGCAGACAGAGGCGCCCTGTACAGGCGTAGGCATGACATCCCCGAAAAGGGTGGCAAGGTGCCCTGGAATGGGAAACACGTGCTGTATTTCTCATCCTGCTGCACCTGGGAGGACTGGTACAGTGTGACTTCTGATTTTTCACTCTATTTTCAACAACACTCAAAGCCACCGTGTGCTACTCGCAAATGGCTCTCTCCTGATAACGGTGGCTTGTGCAGAGTTACACGTGCTCCAGTCGGGATCGGGGAAGCTGCAGCTTCGCTGTGACATCCTCACTGGGGGACAGGAGGAGCCAAGAGGCCGGTTATGGGATGGGGGCAGTGCCAAAGCCCCTTCCCCTGAATTGGCCATGCCACAGAGCCACTTCAAACACGCGCTGGCTCTGGCTAAGCCTCCTCAGGACCCTGCCGGCACCCCTCCTGCCTCTGCAGCCTATGCCACCCGCTTTCAGAGCAGCCCAGGGACAGAATCGCCTGCTCAGCCCCTGGGAGCAAAACCAGGTATCGAAAGAGCCGTGCTGCCGTTTACAGAGCCAAAAAAAAAGAGCCACAATTTCCAAACGGTCAGCGCTACGTGCCTGGACGGGTTTGTATAGCTGCAGAGCAACTGAACTTTTGCAGGGACCCGGCTGCTTAGTTAATGCCTACATGGGAGTTGCCCTCTGTTGATAATCTCATCCTCAGCTAAGCTACAGGAGGATAAATCCCTTGTCCCCCCAGTGCATTTCCAGGGATCTACTGGAGCGAGGGGATCCTCTGCAGGAGTTCAGTGGTGATGCGTGCGCATGTATGTACAGTTATGCACAGTGAACATAAGTGACTTTAAAAAGAGAACAAAGGGGAGTGGAAAAGGTATTTCCCTCTTTGTCTCAAATCTTACATGCCTCTTCCTTCATACGCGGTGATTTATTCCTTCTCTGTGTCATTCACTCTCCCAACCGCAGCTAAAAGCAGTCACAGGAGTGGCTTTCAGAACCAGCGGAATGGCCACCAGCGGATGCACCAGGCAGCTGGCTGTGGGCAAGCACAGGCAGGGACCGGCCAAGCCCGCTCTGCCGTCCTCCGTGCACCGCCTGATGACCAGAGCCCTTGGACGTGGTGAGCCAAGGGAGCAGAGCGGGACCCCAGGGAAAAAGAGGCTGATCCAGGCAACTGCTGGCAGAAATCGACAGGGGATGGGTATTCCACATCTGGGAACAAAACGTTTCCCAAAAGCTGAGGGAAGCGGAGAGTTGAAAGCGGGGTCTTAATGTGCAAAACGGACAATCAGGCACGAGCTCGCTGTGCCGTTCCGCGGTACGTGAACCAATGCAATCCCTGAGCATACAAAGAGCGGAAGAGCAAAGAGAAGCCAGGAGGTGGCTTATCCTGCGTACTGCATTAGGGGAACGATGCTAGAAAAATGTATACAATCACACGTCTACATTTCAGACTCAGAGCAGAAAAAGAAGACACAAAAGTGATTTGAGGGAGAAAGCGTCTGCCAGTGAGTGACTGAAAGAGCTCGATCCATTTAGCTTACCACAAAGAAAACTGCTTTGACCATGGCGTATAAAAATACCTTCACGAGGGAAGAAAACTTCTAAAGAGTTCTTTTATCCGGTGAAGAAGGCAAACCCAGATACGAGGGCTGGAGGCTGAAGGCAGATTCAAATCCGAAAGAAGAATCAGATTTTTTTACCCTGTGATTTCACTACCCGTCAGAAATGGCAGGTCTCCGCGTTTTGATGTCTTCAAGGATGACAGCCTTTCTGGATAAACACAGACTGAGCGGTGTGAAGGAACGGCCGGCACTGTAGGAGGCTCAGCTCTGCCCAGCTCCCAGCCGCGGCTCCCCGGCACCGGGCCGGTGCCAGCGGACAGGCACTGCTCCTCCAGCGCGGGGCTCTTCGGCACCGCCTGCCTCTCTGTGTGTATATATGTTAAAAAAGGGGGGCTCCAACCTATCACTGGGACCAAAAGTATTACTCCATGTCCATATACTGCGTCACAGTAAAGCATCACCTCTACCCAGCGGTTTCAGAGCAGCCTGAAAGCACGTCCCTACCTTCCCCCGGAAATATTTCTATTAAATTCCTTGTAATGTTGTTCCTTATTGTGTCTGGCAGGGATCTTAATCCCTCTCTCTAAACCAGGCTGCCCAAAGCAAAGCCACCTTTCGCAGAATGGTACCAATCTGACGGACTAAGGGAATTACAAATCCATTCATTTCAGACTTTGGGGTTTTTGCCCTCAAAGAGCCAGCGTACAGGAGGAAGGGACGGAATATGCCGGTTTACAACTGGGACTCCGGCAGCAGGCTCTGCAGAGCGGATCGAGCGGATTGCTTCACCTATTTCCTCTGCCACCCAGTCTCAGGGAGGGGCTACCAACCTCTCCCCGCTCCCTGGCCCCCCGTTGCCATGGTCTTTCGTACAGTATCTGAGCCAACAAGATGCCTCTGACGTTTGACACCAGACCTCCGCATGCAGCCAATTTGTTTTCCTTTCACCTCCCTTCGCCTGCATCTCTCTCCTCCCCCTGTTTTCGATACAGATTATTCTTCCCACAGAACAAACAGGATCCGCCAGGCTGTTACTTCTGTGCATTTTTGTTTTGTTTGTCGGCGGGGGGGGGACTAATTTCTTCCTTTCTGGTGACCAAGTAGATAACAAAGGGTTCTAAAATGAGCAACTGCTTTCCTAATGCCACTTAAGAGCTAAAGACGGTCAGAAGTTCATCTCCACGAGGGTGGTGGCTTTAGTGGGTGGCACCAGAAGCCCTGCCTCCCCCCGCGTGCCCACTTCTGCTGCAGCACAGGGGGTTGACTCCACAGAAATCCCCAGCAGTGCTGGTGGGATTCCGAAACGCAGCTTTTCAACACCACGGTATCGAACTTCAACCAGCCTCACTCAAACAGGCTCAGTTCCTCTTCCACAAGTCACAACTCCGGCATTTTCTGCCCTCCCCCAAGAAAGAAAGCTCCTGCTTTTCAGTTTTGTTTATCCCTCAGCAGCTAGTTCCAAGGTACGGAGCGTAACGCTATAATGGTTGGGTTTGTGCACCGTGGACGAACTGTTCATTTATCTCAAATAACTAGTTTCCTTGTAATTGCAATTTTTTATTGGTCTTATTATTTTTAGGAGGGGAAAAAAAAAGTGTATCAGCCCAAATTAAACTCAAAATAGCTTCTTACAGACATTTCTTTAAAGAAAAAGGGAGAAGTAAGTACACACATATAAAAATATTCGTGAAGTGTAAAAGTAAGATGAGCTCTTATTTGTTTTAACGAGTCACAAGTCCTGGCTCAAGCAGAGCCTCTTGCAAGGTGATGGTTACCACCTAGTGCCTGCCATGTCACCTACAGGACACCAACCTCGCGGTCCTGGGCAAGTCCCCAGGGATATGCCCATGCACGCTGCTTCCAGCCGGCCCAGAGGCACAGAGACCTGAGCCCTTGTGACTCCGGCAGGTCTGAGAGGCAGCCAGGGCTACTTCTGATGCTCCCACCCAGCCCCTGCAGCGGCAACGAATCCTTCCCCCTCTGCGACCTCACCTGCTTTTGAGCCGTTTGCACCAGCAAAACGGTATTTTACATACTTTTCTTGGAGGGATTGAACTGATGGGGTTAATCAAGCCACTAATTTGACCGGCAGCGGGAAGGGCTGTGCGGACACGTCCCTGTGAGGCAAGCCCGGGTGCGGTTTTACAGCGCATCGGTTACTCAGAGGTTACTCCCACGGACGGCTCCCACCCCGCAGGAGCTCGGACCAGCCCTCCCCTCCCTGAAAAGCAGCCACCGGGCACTAGTATCCCGGGACAAGAGGTCTGAGGGGGCTGCTCAGTTGCCACAAAGCCAGTCCCCAAGTGGCCTCTTGGCCACCGTCTCTGCATCTGTGCTGGCTATCACCCACCCGCAGCCCCAGCACCCTGAGCAGGGCTGGCGGCACGCAGGGAAGGAGGGCGAGGATTTGAAGCAACACCAAGTGCCCAACCTTGTGTTTGATGTGTCTGATGAAGGCTGTAATTACTCCCCTCAAAGACTGCTTGCATGAAGCCAGGCCGTCACGGCGTTCCACAGCGTGCCCTACCACACGGAAAGCAAGCGGCAACCTTCAGGGCGCAAAAGGCAGGGGGAGAGAGCTGGAAAAGCCAGCCCATGCCATAGCTTTTCCACACCTCGTCCCCGCTGCCTTCTACCACAGCCAAGGACTTTCAAAGGTAGAAATCAGGCCGCTCCGCAGGAGCTGCAACCGCCCTCTCCGTGCCAGTTGGCCTCGACTTGTCAAATTCCCCAGGGCTTCGGAAGCTGGTTCGGGAGCAAAGCGGAGATCGCGGAAGCAGCTGAACCCCGAAGCCGGTGCCAGATAGAAATTCTCCTCCTAAAGGTTTTAGCCTTAATGAATGTCCCGTTCGGGCCCATCCTGGAGCAGGAGGGAGAAAAGCTAATGCGAAGTGTAGGGATAATCACGGCTAGAGAGCTGCCAGGAAGGGGGAGAGGAGAAAAATGGAAGATGAAAGCAGGCAAATGGTTTAAACAAACAGTTGCACAGTGCCAATGAAAAGGGGGAACAGAGGGAAAATGACACAATAAAAATAAATGCTGTAAGAGAAAGAAAAGCTTCTAGCACACACAGGGAAAAATGGGGGCCCCTGGAAAAAGCAAAAGTAGGAGGAAAAGATGCTCTAATGGAGTGCACTCGCAGCAAACACCAACCCATTACCAGGCAGCCCCTTGCCTTCTAATGGCCCGAGCCTGTACCACATTATCACCTTGTACCCCACGGAGTTCGCCGGTTGTGGAGGTATTTCACGGAGCCTGGCTCGAGCTCACGCCTGGCAGAAGCTGCCTGAAGTCTCCTGTGGACAATTGCAGAGTTTGTTGATTCCTTTTTTTATTTTTTTTTTTCGACTCTAGGTGAAATTTTGTTAAATTTCCCCTCGGTTGTTTTGTTTGAGCATAAACAAAAGGTATTTTTCACACTTAAGGGTGTTTTTCAGATCCTTTTCAGTGGGCTGTGATAAATGAAATCCCTTTCATTTTTAGAAATTCAAACTTGGCACTGGCGTTGCTCCTCAGCAAGCGGCATGTAATTTGCCAAGCCTGAAAGAATCCTGGCTGAGAAATAAACACAGTGGGCCATATGCTCTCCTTCCCATACGCAGAAGGCACCTTACCTCAAAAATCGGGAAGAGGCTGAAAGTGCCCCATGTCGTTGCTTCTGCCAAGGAAAAAGAAAAAAAAAAACCCAACAAAAAACCCCAAATCCACAGAAAAATTTAGAGCAAAGGTTTGGGGCTCTCCACAAAGTAGCACATGCCTTCACGGACCTCCCCTGCACTGTCACTGGCGTCCCTGGCAGGAGCGCGGCGCGGGGTCAGGGAGTGCGTGTGCCATGTCCCCAGTGCTCGCAGTAAAGCTGCGTTATCTTCACGGGTATTTTCTGGCACAACGATCTGCAGAGCCCAACGATCTGCAGAGCCCAATGGCTCCTTTAATACTCCTCTTTTCCAGCCCGTTCCCATCGTGCCCTCCTGGGAGGAAGATCACACACCAGACGGAGGCGGGTGAAGCGAGGACTTACTTCCTTCTGCCACATGCCCATAAGAAACACAGAGGGAGAGCCTGCCGTGTACGTGCCGTACCTCAGCTTTCGAGTGGGTTATGGCAGGTGATAACCGTGCCTGATAAAAGCACCGAAGGAGACGCATGGTCACCTGTACAAATTCATGCACAAATTCCACAATCTTCCCCGGTCTGACACCAACTTCAAAGAGGTGGGATAACTCCCCTGTCTATGGTTGCAGGCGTTTGTCCATGCAGCCTCTCTGCAGGTCTATTGCAGTCTAAAACTGAGAACCAAATATTTCCAAAAGGTAGCCAAGGGAAGTGGTCTTCCACTGCAGCTGCCCAGCAAAACCGCATTACCTTCGCTGTGGTTTCAGCTAACTAGCTGCTGATAAGGTGAGGCGGCTGGGACAGCACACCAGGGCTATGATTTCATCAACTACTTCCTTTAACAGCCTTGACTCCAGGCTACCCGGATCACCTAGTTCCAGTACTTGAAACTCTGTGGATTTTCTCCCACCTCGGACATGGTCTTTGTATTTCCACTAGCCACCTGGCCTTTGTTTTGACATTTAATCTTATTAGCCCTAGTGAAAACTGAGACAAGGTATTCTGATTTGGGCTATGCCTAGGTTGTCTTTAACCTTGACACGCTCTTCACTGCGTGGTTCCTCCCTTGTCTCTGAAGTCTCCTTTATTTATATGGCTTAGGAAAACTCCACTATTAATTTCTTTTGCAAGGCCTAGCTCAGCCCTGCTTTTGGCAGTACTGATGTTATCCCTAGGTTTCCTTTGCTGATCTGGTCCTTATTCATGCCGCCTGAGGCTCTCTGGATATCCTTGATACCTCTTCTGAGACAATTACTTACCGCTTAAGCTTCCAACTTCCTTTTCTTTTTCTTTCTTTTTTTTTCCCCTTTCTTTTACTTCCTCCACACCATGAATGCTTTTTTGCCTCTTTCTATCCTGCCACCTTCCTGACGCGCGCTCACGTTCACCAACTTAACCAGCCCTCACAGCTGCCATCCCCGCTGCCTTTTGGCAGCCTTGGAGTCCCTCCTCAAGCCCTGCCTTCTCCCGCCTTCACTGGAGACAGGTCTTTGCACGGGATTGTCTTGATCTCTCCCATGAGAGGCTTTACAAAGCAAGACATGACCTCCCTTTCTCCCCCGGCTTGCTTTCCTTCGTGTCCTGCCCAGCTCTCCCCTCCTGGCCACAGAGGCGGTGGCCTCATCAGTGGTCCCTAGCCCTTCTGCTTGTCCTGGTGACCTTGCTGGGTCCCGGCTTCTCATCTCTCTTGCCCCCATCGGCCTCCTCCTCCTTTATATCTCGCTCTCCTCTCGCAGCACAAGCACGCTTTATCTCCGTGCTTCAAAAAAATAAAAATAAAATCCAAACAGCCCTTGACTCCAAGTGACTCTCCAGCCCTCACCCTATCTCTCTTCTCACTGTCATCTCGAAGCTTATCGACTGTGCTGCCGATGATTTATACGATTTAGACTGAATTTAAGTCTCCCTCTCCAACACAGATTCTTTTCCAAGCAGGCTTTCACTTCTCGCCTGTCAGAGAAACCGGTGTCACAGAGTCTCCAATGTCCTTTGTCTGGCTGCAGCTCCGCGCTGTTACGCCAGGCTGGCTGCCACAGCCTGTCAGCTCCTTCCGGCGCCGCCGACCACACTCCGCTGGAAATCTGGCCCACCTTTCCCAGTGCTCCTACTCGGCTCCAGCACCTTCAGTTGCTTGCTCAGTGTTTCTCGGGCTGGTTTGTCACTGCTCACCCTCCCACCCGCCGCCGTTCTGTGGGCCTGCGTCCTCCTCTCCTTTCCCTCTCTCGCTCCAGCCTCTGAGCAAGCTCACTCTCCGCACACATTCAAGGACCTTCCCTACATCGGCAGCTCTCAGACCCGCCTCTCTGTCCCCAGCCAGTTCCCGTCTGTTCCAACTAAATTCATGCCCTGCCTCTGGGATCACCTTGTGGATATCTGTCAGCTCCAGCTCAACGTAGGCTCTCATCCTGCTCCCTCAGTCTCCTCTCCTTCCTGTTTCTTCCCTCCCCGTGGACAATGCCATCACTTGCCTGTCACTCAGCCCACAACCTGGTTGTCATCTTTGCCTCAGCCCTCCCTTGCAGAGTCCCACAGCCCGGCTCTCATCGCCTTGCGCCCTGACGGCTGCACCCTTACCCTGCCTGCAGACAGCCAGAGTCCTGCTGCCCAGGCCATTTCTTTGCCGGTCACCTTGACTCTGCCACCTCCCTCTCTGCAACCCGCTCTTGGCTTCCTCTTCTTTTGGGTTTCAGCCCCCTCCCCTGCTCTCAAATCCAGCTGCGGCATATGCCACCTCAGCGTCACCTCTCATTAACTGCTGAGACTTCTCGTCACCCTTTCCTCCCTGCTGCTTTTCAATTTTGGGAGGAGATTCTCAAAATCATACAGATCTGACCCTGAACTCTGCCCCCAGTGTAGTTACATTTGTAGAAGTCTGTAGAAATTCCTGTCTCCTTGATGTCCAGCAGTCTCCTCTGTTTCCTTGCACTCCCCGGTGTGTTTGTCTCCCTGCGTTATCTCTTATCTTACGCTTAGGTTGGTAGTATTTGGAGGGAAGGAAATATATTTACGTCCTGCATCAGCAGGGAGCCCAGCACAACGGGAATCCTAAACTGCGGCTACGACTCGGAGGTGCTACTCGCCATAGTGCTTGCATTACAAATGCAACTTAAATCTGCATATAGCTAAATATGCTATTTTATATTCTGTAGACGCAAGGGCATCAACATTTCAACGTGCCCTTGCTCCACCACTTCTTCCTTTAAAGGACGCAATATTGGGATGAGCTATTATATGCTGGAAAAGCCAGGAAATGCTAAGTTACCGTTCCCACGGCAATGGTAACTCAGCCCCATACGGCAAGGCACAAAGGTTATCACCGCACACAATAACAGAAGGTGCTGAACACATGCAAAGTGACCAAATTACTCTCATGGCAGATAACCAGGCCTTTGAACTTCTGTGCAGGTAAAATCTTAGACATTTACTGGGCTTTTAGCGTTTATTTCTAGAAATCTGAAGTCCAACACCCTATAAATAAAAGTCACGATTACGTTGTATGGCAAGTAACCGGCCCCAGCAGTAACTTGTAGCCCTTTTTTGCAGAAACACAGCTAATGGCAACAAGAAATATTTCCATCACTTTATGAGCTCTGGTAGCTGTCAACTGCGAGCGGGATCTGCCGATCAGAGAAATCTGGGAAGACATCAGTGTGTCAGAACAAGTGAAAAGACTTGACACGGAGGGCACATTTTTGTTGAGCAATTTGCATTAGCACTTCTGGACAAATTCTACATTTCACATGCAATTCGCAAACCAGCAGCAGCACTGCTAATTGGTGCAGTTGCCACTCAACTGCGGGTGCCTCGTTTGAGCTCCCACTAACGGAACGAAGACTACAGACTTCTGAAAAAAAAAAAAAATATGCAGCAATTATTTTGCAGGCTTTCAGTTGAGCTCCCCCTGCCCCCGCTTTCATCCTTATAATTTCATTATCTCAATAACTTAAAAAGGACCTGGAATAGAAAAAATGCAAACCTCCGAAAAGTCTTGTTGAAGTTATTAAGAAGAAAAAAATCCTGTTTGTGAAGAATTACGCCCTTCATTAACATAACCATTAGCCCTACCATCACCATGAATTTGACCATGTCCCAGAGTGCCAAGGCAAAGCCTTGTTGAGCCAAAAAACCCAGCAGTAAGTGTCAGAGTCCTGGTGACTCTGAAAATCCCAGCCACCGAACCAAGGCTGTGCTCTGCTCGCATCTAAAATGCTGAAGGGATGACAGAATCTCTCTGCTTCCTCCTAGGTGGTATTAGAAGTTATTTAACTGAAAACAGGGCACATCTCTCATCCATCATTCTTTATCCTCTGTAAAATCCAGTCTCCTGAGATAAGGAAAGAGCTTCCATACTGCAGCTTTCTATTACCGCTGCTCAAAACGCTCCGGCAGCTGCGGCTCAGCTGAAGGAAGGTTTGGCTGACTCCTTTTCATAAGTTGGATGGCTATTTTTAGGCCATATTTCCTTTAGGCTCCGTACGGTGCAAAATCCAAAGGAGCTAACGGGATTGGCAGGTGCATAGATTATTGGTGACCTCCTCTAGCCCAGCGTTCACATTTCCTTACTACACTTTTTTTTTTGGAACACACAGTGAAAAAGGGAACAACCTACAACTAAAGATCTTCCTAGCCAGCCTCGATACCTTTTATATTCAAATGCTTAATGAGAAACCAATGGGCAATAGCGGAAGATGGAACAGCATGAGAGAAACTATACGGATGCACCTCGATCTAAATAAATCTAAATCTGAAGAACTCAGTTTTTAATGGAGTATTTTGGTTGTGTCTCGACAGACAAATAGGCATTTGTAATGTACTTTAGTCTGAACCTGATCTGCATGCAGCTGCAAGAATCCCATCCCCTTCCTTGCTTCCCTTGAGATCTCCTTGGCCCCACCCTACTTCTACAACATCCTCACTGTTATAGAAGTCCCTAGCAAAAGCCGTACCTTATCCACGGCTCCCAGCTGTGCTCTCCTTGGAAAGAACAAGAGAAACTACAGTTAAGCTAGCGTAACTTCCATTCCTAATCACAAGCGGGGCTGAATCCTGGATACGGATGTCATCTGCGGCAAAGCACAAACCAGACTGTTGGGCAAACTCCTGCAACGCACCTCTGTCGTGTAAATAACTCAGCTTGGCCTTCCTTCTGCCACACCTCGGGGTCACAGGCACAGCAGTCACATTCCAGTGACTAAATCCTGATTTTCCAGGCCCAATTAAAATTTTGAGTACGGCTGCACAGTCTTCTTGGAAAGCACTGCTACGTACAGCCCCTGCTCCCCGGGCCGACTCAGTGGCGTTCGGGGAAGCAGGGGCTGGCTGGGAGCTCTGTGTGTGCCCCGTCCCGAAGCGGGGACACCCAGCACCACCTCTGCAGAGCTGCTCCAGAGCGCGGCTCTCCTCCCTTGACCCCACTCCGAGCATCCCTGGCGAGGAACGAAAACAGAGAGCCCCTGAAATCCCCAGCGATACGGGTTGCCTCCTTCCTTCCAGCTACTTTATCCTTTGCCTGTATTCAAAAGGCTTTGTCCGGAGAGCCGATACCTCAATCCCTTCACAAAGGCAGGCAAATGGTGCCCTGTGTGGAACCACAGGCTGTACCTCCCAACGGTAGAGCAGGGCTCCAATTTACCAACACGCGGTGTGGCCGTCAGCTGTGATTCTACAAAAACTGCAGAAGATAACTCTGGACCCCTTAATATCTTATTTCTGACATATGGAGGGACTGGGGAGTTTGCAGCTTCCCACCTGCTTAAATATAATTCGCTACAAAACATCAAACAGATGCATTCAGCCCTTTGTAGACATATCATTACCTTATGTGTTCCTGTAATGCACATCTGTAGCACGTTGGCAGTACACCTAGTTAATGTGTGGGAGACTCCTAGGTTCAAAGCCTCCCCTGTTTCTTTTGTTCTCTAATGAATCCTTCTTTTGTTTAGCTCCCCCTCCCCCTAGGTTGTAGCTGTAACTCTATCATTAGCATCTTAAAAATCTTTCCCCTCAAAACTACCTACAACACTGCAATAAGCTGGCAACGTACTAGGAAGCGCCTCAATGAATCACGGTTCTTACTTAAGACAGATTGAACAGGTCTGGGTCACTGTTCTCAGCAGCACTGTTGCTTAGTTAGCAAAGTCGGTAATCAAATATTCCCCTAAAACCCAGGTGAGGCGAGATTCCCGTGCCATATCCCAGCTAGTAAGCCAGGTTCATCATGATTCAAACAAAAGATGCATTCACAGCTTCTAGGAGTGGCACAGTTTTTTGGGAGTCTCTGCAGACCTGCGTCTGCTTCTCAGTGTCCAAAATTCAAAGCACTCGGGCACCTCCACGGCAGCCCACTGAAAATGCCGAGCTGTATCCTTTGCGTAGAAACATTTTGTTGAATTTTCACTGGACTTCAACCCAATGAGCCCAAACCTGATTTTCTTGATATTATGGATGAAAACACACACGTAACACTCAGATATCGTCTGCAAGACAGACCGGCAACTGTGGTGTCCACCAAACTCACAGTCCCTCCTGGTGCTGGCATCTTCCTGGGCTTCACCAAAAGGGACTAACTACCAACAAGTTCTGGGGAGCAGGTAGCAGAAGATGCCGCTAAGGAAATGTTGTCACAGATAGGCACAAGGACCGAAAGACTTTACAGTGGGGATTTTGCCTTTAGAATAATGCCAAGCTAATATTCACCGAGACACTGTGTTCTTTCACTCCGGTTCTTTCCCAAAGCTGTCAGACCTCTTCTCCAAGACAGCTGAGGGACTGCTAGAGATGGCCAACAGTCAGGGTGTGATCTGGAGAATTCCCTCTAGGAGAAGCCCAGCGGCAAGGCAGGCAGGCCACAACACTGGCAGAAGCATCAGGACTCCTGAGTGCTTTCACCTCACGGACACCTCTGGCAATTGAACCGCGGTGCTCGCGTTTCCACGTGCTGTTACCTGAATAACTGTGCACCCTAGTAAGACAGCTCAGCTCTGTGATTCTTAGCCAGCAGGGTGACATGTGCCTAACTTTGTCAGACAACTCCACATTGTAACGCGATCGGCAGATTTCAGCATTCAGTTTGTGACTGTAAAAAAAAATAATAATTAAAAATCAGCTCCTTACCAAGCACAACACATTAGCAATGTGTATTGTTGCCCTATACTCATCAATTAGCATTATTCTCTCTATTTAACTGTAAGTGGCATGTTTTCTTTGCTGGCTTCCTTCCAAAATCGTCTGTTACTCTGAGCTGAGGTAGTAGCATGTGTTCTCGCTGCTTATGATGAGACATTTCTCTCTTAAAAAGCATAAACACACCATCACCTGAAGAATGGTGTCGTGACGATGCCCAGGAAAAAAGACAACCATAAATAAACCAGGCTCTTCCTCTCCCTGACTTGTCAAGAAACAATCCTGCCGCAAACTCCTTTGGCTGGCCACTACAACCAGCAAAGATACGAGCCAAGGCAGAGCCCCCAGCCTTTCAAAAGCTGCCGGGAGCAGTGGTTTGAGGAGCTCCCGGAGTGTCCCTGCCTTCCTGCTGCTCCTCCTCACGGCAGAGCGGGAACCTCTGTCCCGTAGCTCTCCGCAGGGACAGTAAGCACAGCGACAGCCTTAGCTCCTGGTAGCAACCTCCCCTCTGAAAACCGAAGAGCAAGCTCACACAGACCCACGGCCAAACTGCAGCTGCAGAAGAGGAAGGCCTGCTTCATCTTCAGCAGGTGCTGGGCATGGACCCATCTGCTTACAAGAGGAAATGACTACAGATTTACAATGGCAAATGCAGGGAATACAACCTGAAAGACTAATTGGCTTTTTCCCTGTCCTCAAAACATTTTCTTATGGCCTAAAAATACATCCTATATCTTATGCGAAATGAAGAGGAGCGCATTGACCGTTAACAGCCACATCATCATAAAATCACCCCTAAAAATTCAGGAAGCAAAGATATTCCCGTTCCCAAGCTTGTACTTGGAAGAACCACTCCGAGTGTGTGGCACTGGCAGTAGGAAGAGAAACGAGCCAGTGTTGTGTGTCTCATTTATATGTTTTTACTCTTATTTTCCCTCACTAATCTTGGACTGCTTCAAAATTAATTTTCTCCCCTTTCTTGAAGGCTGTGGCCATGCTGAGTAGTACAAGTGAAAAGCTACAATGTTCTTCTGAAGCCAAACAGGCTTCAGAAATCGCCCAAATTGCCCACAGGATGAAAACCTCCATCCACAACGGGCTCGGTGGTCAAAGCTGAGTGCAGTGGTGCAACGCAGGTCGTATGGTCTTCTCTACAGGAATACAAATGAGATTAGCGCGGAAAGGGGTCCAAAGATTATTGAAATGCCAAAACAAACTTAATTGCCTAATTAATTGACCTAGGCCCCTCCTCCTGCAGAATAACCCGACTTGTTCAGCGCTGGAAAAAACTCATGTTGACACTGCCCTTGTTTGTTTGGCTGCGTGTCAGGCCGGAGAGGGTATATTTAGCTTCAGCGCGCTTGCAGGATTGCATCTTGCAGCTCAACAGGAAATCTCTGGAGTCAAAGCTAAAGATATCGCTGCACGCTCGGAAATTTACGGCCAGCTGTAAAAGTGGAGCTGTGGCGGTCAGAGTGCTCAAGAGCCTTCTTTTAAATGAGCGAGGAGGCCGAATTAAACACTTCACTGTGCCGAGTTCATGGCAGGCAGGGTGCACCCGCCGAGCTTAAAATAGCAACAGAAGAGGCTCTTCTCTTGCTGGGATAATACTGAATTGATACATCCCATTCCCATTCCCATGCTTGTGCTCACCAGTAAGTGGGAGGGGGAGAAATCTGAGGAAGGAGGGCTGGGGACCACGCGTGAAGGGCTGCTGAAGGAGCACAGAGACCTCTCCTCCCCTGAAGCTTCCAGATATTGGAACAGTTGTCAGATCCATTTCAAAAAAGATAAATCATAAAAGAGAACACGCACCCAACACAGGATTTGTTTTCCATTAAAAAAAATCTAGACGTGGGTTGAGGCACCAATTCCAGGGCAAGCGACCAGACCGAGAATCCTTTTCTTTCATTTTCGCCTGTCCTCGATGTTTCCAAGTCCCATGGTGCCTGATGCTCTCATGGCTCCTGAGCACACCCCTCCAGCGCTGGGTGAGCACAGGGCACCTCGGCTGCCATCTCACCTAGCACCTCGGTCTCAGAGAAACGTGTTAGTCAGGGGGAGAATTTACTGAGGTGACTTTTGTGCTAGAAGTTGAAATGGTTAAAAATTAACCCGGGTATGGAAACTCACGCCTCTAAGGTCTCTCCCACGAAGTCAGTGGTTGCCCCAAGGGAGGTTTAGGATGGATATTAGGAAAAATTTCTTCACAGAAAGGGTTGTCAAACATTGAAGCATTGGAACAGGCTGCCCAGGGAAGTGGCTGACTCCCCGTCCCTGGAGATATTTAAAAGATGGGTAGACGCAGTGCTGAGGGACGTGGTTTAGTGCTGGTTTTGGCAGTGTTAGGTTAATGGTTGGACTCGATGATCTTAAAGGTCCCTTCCAACCTCACCGATTCTATGATATGCTGGTGCCCACGGCGTCAGCACACCAGGCGAGCACCTGAAGTGGTACCGTGAGATGATGCCAGCCGTGGGCCCGAACAAGTCAGGCCACCTTGCTTGGTTCCGTCACCCAGAAGGTGGAAAAAAAGCAACCACCACCACAGAAGAACCACCAGGGAAGACAAGGTCTTGGAGCAACCTGTGACTCACAGGGAGCTGTTCTGCATCGTCTTCTTTGCACGACCTAATCATACAAGCTTCATACGGTGTTTTTTAAAGCGCTGGACTTCGTTAACTCAGTGAAGCTCCGTGGTACGCTGAAGGATCAGGCCCTTCTCCTTCACCACAGTCAAGGCATGAACATGACCCAGGACCCTTCCTTACCGAGATAATGAAAAGGCAGGATGTAAAACCAGCTCTTGTTTTCTGTTAATAAGTGCTTGCTTTCTCTATCTTATCATTTTCTCTCGAGTGACGGCTAGCTGACTGTTTGCATTTCATCTCAGCTCTGGGAATGCTGTGTACGGTCCAAGTAATCCAAGTAAGCTGGAGCACGCCTCTCTCTGCTCAGCGACAGGACAGCTATGTGTGTTTATGGAGCAAAATCAAAAAGGAGTAAATGTAAACAAGCTGTCCCTCTTTGAAGAGCTCCTCGGGATACAAAGTGTTCTGTCAATAGCTGTGTACGGAAGTACCGCGGCCTTACCGTCTTTGTATGCTGTTGATACCAAAAAAGGCAACTTTTTAAATCTAAATAAGATTAACCTGTTTTCTTTCAAGCGAAAAACTGCATGTGCCGCCCTGCCTACAGCTAACTGGTCTCACAAGAGCGGACTAATTTCTTTGCCTCCAGACAGGTCGTTACCTGGCGGAGAGGGCGTAGGTAGGTGGATGTGGTCCTAGGAAGCATGCAGAATTTTTGGCTTTATTAACCCTACGTGGGAGAAGCAGCAGCCTGATGGATTCAGAACGAAGATTTTGGATAATCACTCCCCTGCCTCATGCCTCAGCATCCCCACCCCTACGGCCAGTTCCTCTGACCTCACCAGATTGCCCTGAACCCCGCGAGGCACCCAGGGAGCTACAGTGCCAGTGTGCTCTACTCACACCCTCAGAGAAAATGCTTTCTTCAAAACAGACCAGAACTGTATTCCTTGTCTGCACGCACCTGAGCAAACCAACAGGCAAAAATCTTACTCAGAACAGCACACGCAAGAAAAGAAATTTCTCTACCCAATTTAAATCCAGCTTCCTTTGAGTGGTGTAACTAAAAACACAGGTTAAGGAGCAGGTGGGAGAAGGAGAGCAGGCTTCTTGGCTAAAAATGAGGGATTTGCTGTGTCCCAGACAGTGCTGGCTTTTCTGGATCCTAAGACAGGCCTCTCCTTATCTCCAGACGGAGCGGCAGAGCCCGGTGAACCTGCCATGGCTGTCAGGAGCTCACAGCAGTGTGCTTCCCCTTCACCCAGATGCTTCCTCTTCCCCAGGGGTTATTTGAGTGCTGCGCACCACCAGGCACACATTCGGAGGTGCCAGAGGAAGGCTCGGTGGCCATCGGAAGATTCAAGGGACGATGCTGAAATGGGGGCAGCACTGCTTGCTGGAGGATGTGGGGTGCCTCTCGGGCCACCCCGGTGTGTTACCCTGCCAGCACGAGCGTATTGCTGAACCCACGCAAGGAAGCAAAGTTCCTCAGTAAACAGGAGACCCCTCAGCAGGGAGAAGCCCTGCCGATTTCCCACGAGCAGAGCTCGAGAAGGTGTGGAGCCCTTCGGCGCCGAGGCACTGGTCCAGCCGCCTGAGCGCACGCCAGGGCAAAAGGCTGCTCAGCATCCCGCTCCCCCGGGGCGGCTCTTCAGGGTGCTGACAGCTCCGCCGAGCAACGCGCCGCGATCCCAAAAAACGTGCTGTGCCAAGCCGTGACCCGCCTGGCAGATGACGGGAGTCAAGCCACAGTCCCCTGAGTAGGCACCAGATGCTTAGACTGCAAAACCGCCGCTTTGGTTAAGCTGTCTACGCTTTCTATTTTGTGATGTACTTTGAGCTAAAAAGGCTCTCCTTGGATAATCCCGGCGTTTTAGAGCTTTACCGCCAGGAGTGCTCTCTCAGGGCACTGTTTAGAGAAGTGTCATGAACAAAGGCCAGAATCAGAGAAGGCAGAGACGGAGAGGATCACCCAGCCCGTCTCTCAGCCTGTACGGGGTTGCTCCCATGAGGACTCTTTAGTCCAACACACAGGAATTACTGTAAGGAGAGAATCTCACAGCACATCAATGCTCCTTAACAAACAAGGAAACGCCGGGGAAGAGGAGGCCATCAAGAACTGTGTGATATATGCCCGTTAGCAGACAGGTCCTTCTAGGGACGGCCTGGAAAGTGTTCTTGTTAAAAGCCAATTGGATGAGTGACATTTAAAAATTAAAAAAAAAAGAAAAAGCGACGTGTCACTTTTCACCAGGTTCCCCCTGGCTCAGTTCAGACAATTACAGCTTAACTACCAGGGTTAAGTCGAAGCCTTCCACGGTGTCAGAATGTAAGAGAGAGAGGGACACTGTCAACTTCTCTGGCTATTGAAATCTCATTTATGAGAAGGGAAGGCATTCTCTGCCAGCTCTTTCTTTCACATCTGAAGGAAGCAAGTCAAAGCAGTTACAAAGGAAAAATGTGGTGGGTGTTTTTCACAGTAGCCTTTACCTGTGGTCTTTCATTTGCATGGCTGCTGCAAGAGGAGCCTACTCAGAGGCTCTCTGGAGTTAAACTGTTTTGCCATTTGAGAAAGGGGGAACAGTGCCTTCCCCACAAGACTCCTCCTGATGAGCTCCACCAGAAGTCTCCCAAGCGACTTTCCAGCAGAGCCATCACCACGCCACCCGGAAGCCTGGTGTGTCCACACCTAAGGACAACACGTGCCTGTGGGTATGGACCGGCAGTGTCACCACCCTCGAAATCACACCCCTGCATGTGCAGCGAGGTGCTGCTTTATACCATCCGCCCTTGAAGCGCTCCCTGAAGCTGCCACTTGGCACTGGGGGAGGGGAACTGGGAGCTTACCTTTAACCAAAGGTGCCTACTCACAGGCACGAGGTGCCTCTGAGTTTTGTTCTGAAGTGCTGTTGAGGCATGGCAAACATCTCTCCATGGGAAGGTGAATGACAAGGAAGAAAGTGGTCTGGATGCTTCTGCAGCCTGGGAGGCAAATGCCCTTCTCATACTATTGAAGAGGCTAAGAAAGTAGTCAGGCTTCTAAACAACTTGTAACGTACCAACTAACCCCAAGCTGTAGGTACCACTGGAAGATATGGCACTGTGGCAGTCACTGCTTCTGCAAGAACCCCTCGAAAGAACAGGATGCTCCTGTTTTGTGGAGTTCTACAAATCTCAGTGCTGCGGTTCTCAAAGTCAGGAGCTGGTCTCCCCTTCCTCCACCAGACAGTTAAGGAGATAAAATAATACACCTGCAGTTAGTTCTGCTCCAACTTAAAACTTGACATCCACAGAGTACAGAAACTTGCTTAAAAATATACAAGAGCTGAGGTGAGACATTAAATCACCTGACTCCAGGAATCAAAGTCTTGGGACAAAACCCAGTGGATAAAATCCCAAGGTGTGAGATTACTGCTCTGCTTCCATGTGGCCGGGTTCAGCAAGGGATAAACAGAAGAGACACGTCTTCCTGTGAAGAAGACTGGGAAGGCAGAAACTCAAAGCAAAATGATGTAGAAAGCTACTAAATTTATTTCGAGCATTGCCAACATAACTAAATGCTATGATGGCATTTAGTTATGTTTAAAAAGGAAAGATAGTTTTGCTGTTTAAAACCGTTTCTTAAGACTTCCCCCCCCCCCCATTTTTAAGTAGTTATGTGGAACACTAGAAGGCCAAGGTATCCAAGATGGAGCCCTTCGCTTGCCCAGAACCCACTATCGGATCTGAGCGTATCTATACACTGGGGATAACATTGAGACACACCTGCAAAGTACTATTACTTCTTCCACGCACATTTCATCACCTTCAGAGCAAAATCAGTTTTTGGACACTTGCACAAAGACCATGCCAAAAGGAATGGACGCGCACGGACACTTTCAAAAAACAGGCTTTGGCTTCCTGAAGGGAAAGTTTTTGTTGTTGTTTGGTTTGCAGCAAAGGCCTCTTTCCAAGGGCACAGGGAACCACCCTTCTGCAAAACAACAAATCATGAGTGTTTCCCTCAGCCACACACGCGCTCCGTGCAAACTTCAGAGGATTCACCGGGAAAAGCAGGGAGGGACTGCACCAAGCTCCGGGAGGAAGGCTTTATTTCTTTTTCTCGTGTTGCTCATTGTTAAATGAGCTGCCACTCCTCTAGGCCATAATACACAAACCATAGCTTTAAGTGCTGCCCACAAGCATGTCTGCTTGGGAGGTTTACTTGGCTACATCATTTCAGGAAGCAAATCCCAGGCTCCTCAGGCCGGTGTGGGACCCTAGGGGACGCGGCAGCAAGCAGTAACCCCCCACCAAGAAATGGTGCTTGTGAGGAACTTTACTGCCGTGTCCGCTTCCAATGCAAAGAAAGGGAAGGGGCAGCCAGCTGAGGGAGGAGGGAAGAACAAATTTACACCTTCTGGGGCAGCAAAGCCACAGTAACCTTTTGTTCAAATCGTCTACAAGTTGCTTCTTTATGCTGACTACTTTCCTCTCAACAGCTCCCTGTTTTACGGCATGGCCCATCCTTGCCCTCTCCTGCTTCCCACATAAAGCGCCCCAGGATTCTCAGCTGCAACACGTTCCATTTTTTCAACAGAAACATCTGTTTTCGGGGATTTAATATGCAGGCACGCACGTGGCCCGCTCCTTCACACCAGCTCTGAAATGGCATCTTATGCACTGAGCCGAACGAAATCTGTCCTGGACAAACCAGTCCGGACAAAAGCCAACAATTTTAGACACCGGAGACCTCAACAAGAATGAAGATGGCAAATGACCCAATAACACACAACTATTGCTGTCACTAAAAAAGTCTCGACTCTCACAATTTCTACCATTTTACTGAAGAAAATGTGGTTTCCCAGAAGAGGTCACTTCAGAATTTGAGGTGCCAGGAGGGATGGGACAGCTCAAAGTCCTGTTGCAGTGCTGGCATCTCTGACCTGCCCGTCTTGAAATAAGAGTCTCACTCATTATTCGTGTTTGTGCACATCCTTAATCACTGGGTACAGTGTTAAGGCCTTTAAATAAGTATACGTGTCAGAAGACGGAGCTGTGCAGCACTGTGGTCAGGCCGAGGTTACCGAGAGGTTCAGCAGCAAGCGCGGTATGAAAAACAAGCACCAGCATTTATTTACAGATCCACATACCCACTGGTTTGATTTTATTTTCACCCACAGTGGGATCTTCCATCTATATAGGCTCTGAAATATGAATCTGTAACTTTATGTTGGGGGACAGTCTTCAAAATCATTTGTTACCAAACGTCAGGCTCTTGGAGCTTATTTCAACTACTGCTCCTTCCCTGTGCTAAAATAATGAATAATAAATAACGGTGGCAGCAGCAGCAATAGCGGCAGCTGCAGGGAAACATCCAAACCCAATCCATACTACAAAAGGCAACAAGTCATATCTGTTTCTCTCCTTCTCCTTTAATTTCTTTTCCCATTTTTTACCATGGATTCTGCTGTCGTTATTGTCCACTTTATCTTTTCCTTCCCCAGCTTCTTTCTACCAAGGAGCGTAGAGGTCTCTGAGAGGTCGGAGGATTTCACAACATCAGCCCTCTGGCTTCTTTTAGGGACTGACTGTTACTGGAATACATAATGAAATCCTAACAACTAGGTAAGAAGAAGGTGCCCCTACCAACCCTTGCTCTTACTTTTCCGTAGATCTTATGCCTTTTGGGCCCATCCTGGACAGGGATGATAAATGTCTGCTCAGATAAACGTTAGTCAGCATACCTACCCCACTGGACACCAATTTAGTTTATTATTCTTCCCTCTGTCACCTCGGACGCTGCTGAACTGGAAAGCACAAGTAAAACAGTGCCTGAGGGATGAACACACACCACGCCACCCGATTCCTCCTCCCATCAGCGCTGGGTCTGTTCTCCGAAGCGCCTGGTCTGCTGACAGGTCGCTTTTCCTTGGCTAGTCACACAGGAAACCACCAAGGTGGCACTGTGGTCTCTTCTGGCTGACTTACCCCTCACACCACCACAGGACCAAATGGCTCCTACCAAGCTAATAAAAAACCCCCATGTACATACACGTTAGAGCTCCGAGAGAGAATTACAGCCTGCGGAGGCAAGACAAAATATTTAATAGGTCTGAAAACGCTGGTGAAAGAGCAAAGTAAAGCGTAGGAAAGATCTATCTGTCTGTGATCAGAGGCTGGCTCCAGCCCTGAAAAACAGCCATCTATCCTGCTTGCTCCCCACTCCAAACTTGACTTAAAAAGTGAGTTTCGAGAGAATGGCTCAGCGGGGGCTTTTAGTGACTGAAATATTAAGTCTGTGACTGTCCTACAAGATGCAGGAACAGTCCTATGCGATCTGTACACCAGGCTGATTACCGGATCTTTGTTCCCTCGAAACAGCCACGGCAAGGAGCGCTACGAAGCTCCCATCTTGGAGGAAAATGGGAAATGATTCACTCTGACCACTAAACGGATAGCGCTTGTGGCACTAAAAAGGCAATGCACAATCTTGTTGGCTGGGAAAACAGTGACATTATTTCTAAACCGTGGCCTCACAAAGTGCTTTCACAGATGGGCAGAACTCGAACACAGAGTTTTACTTAAATACTGGGACCGGGTAAAAAGTTTCTTTTGAGACTTCTTTTCCCAGGAAAATTACCATTTCAACTGCATAACATCCATCACAGCAGGTTCCTCTTTTCAGGGGGAAAATTAATAAGTTTTGCCAAATGCTGGGGGAAAAAAGTGCTTAGAAAACACAACACTTTGGACAAATCTTCCAATTTTCAGCAAAAGACTTTTGTGTTTTTCAAGAAGAGTTACTAGTTTCTACAGAAGAAGAAAAACCTGCACTCTATCCAGCAGTACTCGGTGCCAGTTTTTGTCCAGTGACACTCCCTTAAAGGCAACCTTCTGCCCGGAGTCCGACGGGTGGCTCTGCTGACGGTTCAACATTTAACTGGATAGATCACTCTATACAAAACCAGCCCAACAAAATACCCCTGCGCAAACTTCTAGAAGTGCTGACCACTTCTAGAAGGTACAGCTTCTTTGCAAAAATCGATTCGTTTTGCGACACAAGTGGATCCGTTCCGTAACAATTTATGGATACTATAAGTTGAACTGGTTATTGTAATGCTCGCTATATAAACGCACTCATTTCATTTCATTAAAGGCTACCAAAAAAAAGAAACCAGGAAGGAAACCAGTAGTCCTGACAAGCCATCTGTTAGGAATCACAGGTCTGCTGAGAGACAAAACTTGCACTATTAGCACTGAAGATCCTACCGCCTGCCTCTTGCCAGCTAACAAATGGTGTGGAGAGGACTCCACAAAAATCAGGTGAGAACAACAACAAAAACTAAGGAAGTTCAAAAAGGGGCTCTACAAAAGAGAAAAGGACATGCTGGGGGAAGACGACTGGGAAGGACATCCGCTGGGATGTCCTGAAATGTCTACCTAAGGTACCATCTGCTGGGCAGGTAGGTGCGCATGTGCACCACTGATTTCAAATAGGTTTTATCCAGGGGGTCTCTCCCTACCGTTAAAGTAAAGAAAACTTTGTTTGCCACTGGCCATGTGTTCCAATGAGGAAGAACCAGATTTGTCCAAATTCAGTCCCATCCAGTTGACCACAAGATAGTACATAGCCTACAGCCCAGTGTAAGAGTAGGAGGGTGTCAGACGCGAGTCTTGGGAAAGATAAGGGATGCTCAAGCCTTGCACAACAGACTTGAGAGTCCAGGGAGGGACCAGAAGCGTTCCTAGCTTCTGCCTCAAGTCTCACTTGAGATTTGGAAGCTTCAAAGAGTTGAATTCATGACACTTAATAAACATACAGAATAATCTGAAGGACCTGGAGAAAGGGAGACACCAGATGCCTTCTGAGGTACACCAAGGGACCAGAGTCCTACTTTTGCCATCGTGCGTGGCTTTCTTTGTACATTAGGAAGGCTTGCAGAGGTGGTTCCTTTTCTAGATACAGAACAGCATTTTTTGTGAACTGTATTTTTTACAATGACAGTAGTCTGTAATCAAGTTATAGTACTGATAATTTACTTTTTGAAGCCAACCAATGCAGACAATGAAAACATGTTACACTGCCCCTTGCTCTCCCTCATACGCTATTCTCTATAGACACACACATGTGTGTAAAAATACGGCAAAAAAATATGCTCCTAAACTTGAATTTTTTAACCATCGAGGTAGCGGGCTTATCCAAGGGCACTCTGCTTATCTGGAAAACGCTTGAGCTGTTTGGTTTTTATTTAAAACAATAACAATAAAAAAAAAGTAACGTGTCTGTGCAGTAGAAATTATAAAGACAGTCCTCCAGAGCAGACAGTGAGAGACCTGGCAGTTCTCTCTGGCTGTGTAGCTCAGTGTGACTAACACGACCAAGTGTCAACACGCGCTCCCTAAGCCCTCACCCGCACTAATCTAGCAGTAACTGTCCCTGGCGACAGGGAGTTTCTTAAATCAAAGTTCCAAGCAGCAGCTTGATGGATGCGCTGCTCTAAGCGGTGCGGAGCACGGCCACGCTGGGCGAGCTGATAAACAGCCACGCGGCGCTGATTAGATCTACCCGCTCCTCTCCCTCTCAGGACGCAGTGTCGCATTCAAGGTTCACAGCCCGGGAACATGCCGCAGAGCCCGGCGCCGGCTTCCTCCCGCCTGAAGGGAAGGGCTGTAAAAATCACTTTGCCTCCTCATTTGCAGTCAGGCTCTGCTTGCGACTGCTAAACACCTACGTCCCTGCCTGCCGGGCTTTCCGCGATGGGACATCCAGCATTGACAGGCGTCTCTGCGTGCGGCGCAGAGGGGAGCAGCTCTCAGCTGCCAGGAGCTACAATAGGCAGGCAGCGTTCGCCAGGGTGGCTGGTGGCAGACCTCTATATAACTGGAAGTGAATGGGGCTTCTGTGCGCCTTTCACGCCATTGTGTCCAACTGAAGCGCAGGACAATGAGAATGGAAACATTTTGCCTGTTGTTGACATCTAACTGCCTCCTGGAGGATACAGTCTCCACCAGACAGATGGCTAATTTCTTTACCCTAACCTCCTCCTACAGCACTCCAGTTGTTAGTATGATGTTCTGCCCCTGGAGTGAAGCCCTAATTGCTGTCAAACGCTCAGGGACAAAAGTGGTGTCTACATATCATTCATGCAAGTGTTGTTATCAGGGTGTGAATTAAACAGCAGAAGCCACTTGTCAATTGACTCCAACGCCAGCCGTTTTGCTCAAACGCTGGCTCGCATTTTAAAGGATCAAGGTTGACAATTTTTATTTCAGCGCAGGCAGGGACCGCGCGCACCAGAAGACGCAGCATCTTTCACTGAAGGACCCTCAGCCGCTCTGCCTCCATCAGGCTTACAAAGGACGCGGGGTGCTCTTTCCCCCCGATCATTCAGAAATCCTCCCACTGAAGAAAAATGTTCATTTTCCTTTGTCCTCGCCAGCTAAAGCCAAGTGGCTGTTCAGCGTGAAATGGGCGCAGAGCACAAAGCCAAGGCACAGAGTTCCTCATTTGTCTCGTTCACACATGAGACATATTTTGGGACCGACAAACTTCTTGCTTCCTGGAGACGCGGCTGCCATTGAGCAGACAGGTAATACTAATGGCCAGACGGTGACAGTCAGCTATTGGTAGGCTGATTGGATGCACATTCATCTTCAAATTATGTTGTGTGACAGCACAGGCTGCTGAACACCATTTTAACATGCAGAGTAACTCCTCAGGAGGCTCTTCATTATGCATTCAGTGGGCTATTTTCAGACTAAACAGCATGTCAGTGGCTGTGTTTATCCCTTTCCACCTGGGCAGAGGAAACAGTTCGATGTCCCTCCGGGGAATTAATATATATTACAACCCGCACGTCGATTCTCCTCAACAGACAGAAATGGCCAGACATAATACATGTTTCCAGAAAACATTGAAGTCCTGACAATGAGGGATTGCTAGGGGAAAAAACGCGTTCGAGCAGAGATCCTCAGTTAAAAGGAAGCCAAATTCCCCAGGATCAGCATGAAACGCTCCCACCTCTCCCTCCAAACACACACACAGACACCCGCGGTCTCTCACACAACCACTTCTGACAGCGCATTGAGAGGGGCAATGCTTTTCCTGCATCTGAAATGGTGTTGGGAGGCACGGAGCCCCCGCAGCCTCCTGAGCTGCCCCCGGCCAGCCAGGAGGAGAACCACATCAGTGTCCACCCCGGGATGCCGCCGGGCTGAGCAGGCAGCATCCGCAATGAAGCTCAGGGGAACCTTCCCTCTCTCTCTCTGTCTCCTTCCCAGCGTGATTTACTTCCACTCGCTGCAAATACTTCATCTCGTGCCCTTTAACAAATTCTGCTGGTGGCTTCCTGGGAATGGATTCATGCCCATGCCTGTAACTCCACGGCGGTGACTGAAGAATGTAAAAATCAGTACTCTTCTTTTTCTTCCTACACAGCTTTAAGAAAAAATGGCACCTGCAAGAAGCTGCTCTCCCTAAGCCTCGGGTAACACCTGGGACTTTTCCTGGATCTAGCACCACCAACAAAGAGCAATAACAATCGTACAGGGATCTTTTTGGTTTTGTTGCTAATAGAGCAAGGATAGGGGGATGTGGCTGGAGATGTGCGAGGGCGGACATCAGTGCCAGAGATGGCAGGAGAAGGGTGGGAGGTGGGCAGGAGAGTGGTGCCAGGGACAGCTTTGGGGGGACCTTTGAGAGCTCATGGCCTGGCACGGACCTGGAGCTGCAGAGAGGTACCTGAGCCCCAAAGGCAAGGCCCCGGGTCTCAGCCCACCTCAGTCCCACCATGCCAGGCTCCTCGCAGGGATTCAAGCCATGACGCCGACTCTACCATTTATTTATTGCCAGACTTTAAAGGGTCTGCACTACAGTACTGAGCCTTATCAAGTTTGGCACAGTCCGAGCTCAGAGCAGAGTGTGACCCAAACTGAGCCGCTGCTAATTAAACACCTCTAATTAAACACAGAGACATGACTGGTGGTTCTGGAAGTCCCTGAACCGCAGACTGTTGAAAGCTCGGAGAGTCTCTTGGGGGAAAGCTCCACAACCCTCTCCTGCCCTTACGCTCCTCCCGAGCCATCGGCTCACACCCACCGCCCAGGACAGGACACCGGGTCCATGGACTCAGGCTGGTCACCATCGGGTCCTTAATGTCCCCCTCCCATCATTGTTTCCAGCAGCGTGTGCAGGAGGGTGGCGAGGGAGGGAGTTACATGTGTTCAGTGAGCAGCCCTGAGACGGGAGATCAGAAGGTCAGCAGTCCCCCCCTCGCCACCGGTAAAACCTAAACCGAATTTGAAGTGAAAGACTGTTTATTAAAATCGACATTTCTATGGTGCCTGCCCAGCTGATTAGAAGTAACAGCTGTGAAGCCGGCAGTGAAGAGGCCTGATATCCCAGAAGCTGCAAAAGCACTTTATATCCTGCTTCATTACTGATTTAACAGACAGAGGAAAAGATTTAGAGCCAAGTTTCTACAGCCTGCGAGGGCCGCGCTGCTCAGCGTAACCACCTGCAGTGCCAGCTGCCCAGCCCCGGCCAAGGGGACCTTTGTCACCGGTGTCCCGGGTTGGGGCAGATGCTGGGGATGCTGGTGCCAGCATCCATGTGTGCAGGGTCCAGCAAGGGTCTGCTGGCAGCTGGAGAAGGTGGAGGTGGTCCCCGGCAGCAGGGGATGGAGGTGTTGCCGGCAGCTCCTCGGAGGCAGGGCCGTTCCTCCTAACAGTGGCGGTACAGCTCATTCGGGATGGCTTTCTGAGGCAGAGGAATATGGAATTCATTATACTGCAGGGAAAAACTGAGAGGTTAAAATAAAATGGCAGCAGGTGCATCTAATACGATTACAAGGTCCCCCTGGGAGGTACTGGGAGAGCAGTTTCACTGTGTATTTTAAACCAGACTATACTGTTGAAATCAACAGGATTTTAGTTGCAAAAGGCAAGCTAATTGGGAATTCAGTTCATGATTATCCAGGTATAAGGCATAACACAGCCAGAGACGTGCTCAAATAAAATCTGCTTGATCTAAGCTAGGAAGAACAAAGTAGATGTAGCTCATGAGTACAAATGTATGAGACCTGAGCATGGAGATACGGGTGGAAGTGTACCTCACAGAGATTTCTGTACTGTCATTAAAAAGACATTCCAGTGAAAACAGAATGAAATATATTGTGCTAAAACACCACTTAGATTCTGAGGCTTTCTGCTTTAATACCTTGCACAGACTCAGAGGAGGGGCTAGAAGTGCCAGCGTATCACCCTGAACTAAGCAAGCTGTTCTCAGATCTGTAGCTTACAGATGACCTCATATAATTAACTGAAACAAACCTTAAGCTTTATTTTAATATATCTGTAAAAAAATTAGAGACAAACTGTAATTCTGCTGTGTTGCATCTAAACAGTACCTGTACAGCCACCTTTCAGATGTGCTCGTAAGGCAGAACTGACAGCCTGAACGGAGGAGATGCTCCGAAGAACCTACACGACCCTTCAAATAAATCTCTGAATTCCTATTTGAGCCAATCAATCCGGCTCTCCAAGTGTCAGCTGCTAAGACACACATCTGTCAGCATCCAAGCGCTGCAGTCACAGGGTAAGCTGTATTCACAGCTGGAAACTTAGCTTAGCAATTGCTTACATTTAAGTAAAAGATAACCCTGGATTATGCATTTCACACAGCGGAGGTTAAAAACGAGAGTGGGGCTTGGGTTAATGGCAGTACAACGTTTCTATCTGACCCCGAGCGTGTATAATGCCGCCTTTAGTAATGTTTCCTCCCAGTTCCACCTTCTGTGCTGTCCAGGGAAAACAAGGGAAGACCCCCACTGCAGCTGGGACTCACCTGCACAGCTTGTAGATTCAAAAGGAGTCAGCTTTTACTATCAAAAATCCCATCCTATTCTCTGTGGGCAGCTTCCAGCTCCTGCCTGGGAGCATAGACTTGCTCCCTTTTATATCATTACATTAGCTTGCATGTTGACAACTGCTATTAATGTCTACACAGGTATCTAAGAGCCCTGTGGGATCCTACCAGCCCTTGCAAATCTTTACCTCTAGGGCTCAGGAATAGAAAGCATCTCTACATGTCTCACCTGAAAAGATGGCAGTAAGGGAGACATTTCAGCTAGCTAAGAAGAAACATGTAATCATAGAATCATTTAGGCCGGAAAAAACCTTCAATATCATTGATCCCAGCCATCAGCCTAGCACTGCCAGCTCCACCACTAAACCATGTCCCTCAGCGCCACATCTACGCGTCTTTTAAATACCTCCAGGGACGGTGACTCAACCACTTCCCAGGGCAGCCTGTTCCTAAGATCCAATCTTTTTCCTAACATCCAATCTAAACCTCCCCTGGCGCAACTTGAGGCTCAACGAATGTGTTTCTCAAACAAGCTCCAGCTGGGCCATCCCAAAAGGCCTGCAACATCAACAGCTGGCTGGTAACAGACCTTTTAGCGGGTGATGGATAAGGAAGGCTACTCTCAATGTCCTGAAGACCCAACTTCCCAGGGGGCTTAAAGAGATGTGCCCATTTCTGACCTGTCCCTGGAAATGGGTAAGGAGCTACTGTAACACAACCGGCACCGGTGGAGGTTTTGCTCACTTCTGAGCCCTCTCTGCTGGCAAGCAAGGACCTTCCTCCAAATCCAGCTCCACTGGCTGAAAAGCTCCCTCATCCCCACATGGTTCCTACACTGTTTTCCAGTGCCTTGTAAAGAGAAGTGATAACTCGTTCAAATCGTCCACTGCAGAAACTTGTGTAAGCGCTTTCTACTCTGCTGCAGTACAAATAGAAAGGGTTAAATAGTACAAAGAGCAAGTCTCTCCTAACCTGCTCCTTTTAGCTAAAGCAGGTCAGGGAATATTCACAAGAGCAGTGGTGCCGGCACACTTGAGGAGGAGCAATGAACTCTTCCAGTCACCGCAGCATAGTCATCGGCAGCCTGAGCTCCTACCTGCAGCCCTCCCCAAAGCGGCAGGATCCAGCTAGACAAAACCATCGGAACCTTGATGCCTAGTTATGACGTGTCAGAAAGAGAGCTTAGGGTAGACCTTGGGTAGAATAAGAGGAGTGGAAATGAGAAAAAGTTGCATATTTCCAATAGTCTGGAGCATCTTTGACCGAGAAGAGAAGCCACCACCGCCTTTCTTTTCTGAGTTATTTCTCAGGCATGAGCAGTCCTGGGAAACCTGCAAGGCTAGCCCTTAACTACACGTGCTCCCTGGAAGTGATCAATCCCTGCTTCTCCTTCCCAAAAGAAACAAAAGAAGGGGAATAATTTCTGGCACCTCAGAAATGGCACGGCTCACACAAGACGATCCATCATAAGTGACGCGTCTACAACGTTGCATTAACCTCTTCAGTGCCACCCATCTATCACACCTACAACTCTGCTGTTATCTATTAATATTGTGTTGAAATCTCTCTACCCATACATTTCCTAGTGCATCCCTCACACGAGTGTTGATGAGCAAACTAGACCCCTAGTAAATTCTACAGGAAGACATGAAGATTATTTTAAAATCAAGCCATTAATGAAACAGCTTTACCAGAAGCACTTCAAGGGGCTGGAAAGTTAACAGAAAGATAAACACAGATTTGACTGAAAAAAAAAACCAAAGATGTAAATTCTTCTATACTTTCAGCCAAGGTTTCCCAGAGCTGCGTTCATAAAGGACTACTGGTTTAGCTCTCTGGGAGGTACCAGGAACACTGACTTGAGCAACCAGGGTATCAAGAGGGAATCTGGTCCAATTTTCTGGATGGTCACACTACGAAGCAGCGTCCCTCTATTCAGCAGATGCAACAAATGAAGAGAGCACCCAGCAGCTGGCCCTGGGGTTGCTCTTTGGAACTGCCAGGAGGAAGAGCTGGGCCCTTTCTCCAGGCCATCCTCCTTTCCCCTCCGACTGGGGACTCCCATGGCCCCTCACCCTCCTGCTTTCCCTCCAGTGAAACCAGAACCATTCCCGTGCCGTCAGTTAGAACTGGTGAGGGATGCAGTGACAAAACGGCGCAATATGGCACTCCACGAGGCTACTTGAGGAGCTGCGTCAGGGAGCGGGGACAGCTCACCTTCCCCTTCTTGCATGGCCCACAAGCCAGCCCACAAGATCGATGAACCACTTTGCAGCGTGGGAGTGCAGCTCTCGAGATGACAGTCCTCACTGAACGACGCAAGGGCTTCATCACCTCCTCTGGCAAGTGCTTCGGTGCAGGAAATCATCCCGCCCCTATCACTCCACACGGGAACTGCCTTTTTTTTTTTCACCAAGTCAGCAGCTTCCTTAGAACTGAGACCCGCCGTGAAATAGGGTGCGGATGGAGATATTTTAATTCCATTTACGATTCTTAACATCTTCACCTCAAAGGCAAGGTGCTTCTAAACTCTGGTTCATTTTTAAACAGCAGGAAATGAAGTTTAATATGTTTTTCAAAAGTGGTAAGAACAGAAAGGGGAAAATACAGGCAATTGGGAGAATAAATGGAACAGGAAACTGAATGTTGTATCTGCAAGACAGTATGTACTTCTCATGCAGAGCTGATTACCATGAACCAAGGGGTTTAGGAAAGCAAGAAGTAAGGTACTAGAGAGAGCAGGATGCCATTGCTAACACAAGGGTCTTTATCCCTAGCACTTCACGTCCCTTATTCCTGACCCTCGTCCCTTTACATCTTTGTGTTCCAGGTTTCCTATAAAGGGAAACCACAACTGCTTCCTTCCTAATAATCAGGAGGACGACCCCGTCACTATCTGGCACTGTCAGTACACCTACCGCTGACCGCCGTGGGGGACCTCGGCCAGAAAGGCTTCCCGAGCCTGGCCCTACTGCGTAGGAAGCAGGCTGAAATCCTCCCGCTTCCCCGCAGCATGCAAACTCACTCCTCTTCACTTTGACAGTCAGCTCTCAAGCGCTGATGGATGAAGCTGGGGCTGTGTCCATCCCACTGCACTTCCACAGCGGGCTACCTGTGTGGCAGGGAGAGCTTCGCTGCTGGAAAAGCCTCTCTTGCACGGCTGCAGTCCATTAAGGCAAACTGCAATCTGTGCCAGTTCACCTTAATGTGCTGGGCTGTGAGCTGTGGCAGCTCAGGAGCCGATTCAAAAATGATTAAGCTGCTCTCACTGCAAGGGGAGCTACTTGGGGACCAGGAGCGGGTGACGGCTGGGCACAGCAACCTCCGCCACCGCTGCACGTTAACTCACAAACATCTGCGGTCCAAGGCCCTGAGAAGGAAAGAGGGTCACCAAGGGACTCCACGGGTCACGATCTGCTTTAACACAGACCCCGTCGGGTACATACACGTGCAAGGCCGTGTGCCATCTCTTTGAGGTTTTGCTGCCATACATGTTGTCCATTTCCCACCCACATACAGGGCTTGTAGCCCACAATTTTTTTTTTTTCCTCACTGCTGCAAATGCTTGTGTGTTCACCACCAGTTCTTAGAGAGGGAGGAGTGCCTGCAGAGGATGGAAAGGACAATCTGAAGAAGGGAGGATGCTGCTGGCTCCGAGTGCCATGCCCAGAGACTGGCACTTTGGCTCCTGGGAGCCAGCAGCAGGAAGGCGCATGGTGGGCACACGTTTATTCCCACTTCTCAGCCTGGAGACTCTGCTGGAAACGGTGCAAGCGACTTGTCCGGGAGACTCCGGCTGCCAGTCAGCCACGCTGGCTGCACTCCTTTGTTTCTCGGTCTTTCTCTTAGGGCCCTGCACAGAGGGAGGCTGAAGCGTGTGCTCAGCAGCTGGGCTCCATGCCCACAAAGAAAGAAGGGAAGGAGATGTCTGAAATACTGGCAGAGCAGCTTGTTTGCAGCAAGGAAAAGAGGCAATGTCAGCTCCGGTGCTGCACTGGAAATGGAAGTGGGCTTCTCCTGTGGAGACCACCAAAATAAGCGGGAGCTGCGGAATCAAAATGGTGCAAGGTTGCACTTCAAAACTAACAGGTGCCGCTATCGAACAGCCTTTAACAGCAGTACAGGACTCGCTAGCAAGACAGCAGGCAGAGGCTTTTTGGGGAGCCGGCAGCACCCCTGTGAGATGCTGAGAGCCAGCGTGTTGCTGGGTGCCACAGCCACGGCTCTCATGCAGCTCTGCTGCTCGGCTCACGTATCCCCCCACACATAGCCCGGGCTGCGGAGGCTGCTCCGGCCAGGCTCCAAGGGATGGTGGGCTCAGGAGAGAGGACCCTGGCCCTCCGTGGCCCAGTGGCAGAGCAGGAACAGGAGCCAGACCTCCAGGCTCCCACTCTGGTCCTCCTCACCCCTCGCCTTTAGCCCCCTTGTTCACATGTAATGATTTTACTTTATATACAATTTACATATTTATTCTTAGTTGCAGCTATGCCCCCAAACCTACTCAGGCCCCCGGGGTTCGATGAGTGGTTAAGAAAAGATCATTCTGATAGCAGCATTTACAGATCTATATTAAATACAATAACAACTACACCCCACTGCTTCTACGGTGAAAGCGAAGGGGTGAAGGAAGAAGCGCCCTCTTCGTTTGGATTGTGGCTGGTGGCTGCTCCTGCAGTGCTGCTTTGGAGCCCTGTTATTTTATTAGCACCATCTTCATGACCTCCCAGGGAAAGAGCAATCGCAGCTTTGCGGCTTCCCGGAGCAGCTGTCCTCCTGCACCGCTGCAGCCAGCGAGCTGACACCAGACCCTGCCGCTCGGCTTTTTATGGCCATTCCACTTCTCACCGGAGCGACAAGGAGCGCGCGGAGTCACGCACCCACCCAAGGAGATATTAGTTAATTGAAATTGTGCCGCCAGTGCACTAAACGCTAGTCACTTAAATCAATCTCGCGCTTCTTCCTCTCACCTNATCCCTTCAGGGCGATTAAAGCAGGACCAACAACAAAGGGAAGGCGACAGCAAACCCTATTATTTATCCTCTGCGGCACATTCTCCCTTTGGGCTGGCAGCACCCAGCCCTGCTGCAGGTAGGAGCCCCCCCAGGCCTGGGGGGGGATGCTCCCCACCAGCTGGGGTACCTGGGGTGCTGCGCAGCTGCAGCGGGCGCCTTCCCCCCTCCCCGCACCGAAGAGGCACTCGTCTTTCTCAGAGCAATTACCACGAATGATTTATGTGGCCAGTCAAGAGGGCCTGCCAGGGTTCTTATTTCATCTCTGAAAAAAAGGAACTCTGCTGGAATTTTATCAGGGAGCTTGGATTAAATTGACAGCTGCCTTTTGTTTTGTTTTTAAAGACCTTCCCTTCGGAGCGCGGCATTCTGCCTGGATCTGGGGGGGAAATCCAACACCAGGCAAAGAGCACAAGCCCCTCCTGTAAGAGAAAAGATCCATTTTCTTCTCTCCATATACATTTTGAGTGAGGCCGTTTTTAAGGAGCTGACATCTGAGAATGATCCCCACTCCCACCGACTCGAACCAGCATTTTATTTCACTTCACTGAAGCCACCAAGGCAACAGCTTTTCCTCCCCGGTACAAGTGTCTGTTCAGCTGACAGAGGGAAACGATGGAGTCTCCATCTCAACCAGAGTCACCGAATTCAGCTTAAAACCCACGCACACACAGCCTCGGGCGTACCGTCCTGCGGCCAGGCGTGACAACACACAGGGGCAGGCAGTGGCCGGGGGAGAGATGTGTGCAGGCAGACGCCCTGGGAGATGCACGTATCAAAAGTCAGGGCAGATGCCGGCACATCGGCTGGCTCCCAGAGTCCAGAGCAGCCAGGAAGGCATGGGCAGACATGCTGGGACACACCGGAGCAGAGCCCGTATGCCGCACACAGGCAGACAGAAGCCGAAACGAGGCGCACACGCGAGAGACAGGCATGCGGCTACAGACAAAAACTGCACGGCACAAAACTGTGCCGACAAAAGCAAAGGCAAACGCAGAAGGCAGAGACAGACACACAGACAGGGCTGATTAAAAACTTCATGCTCTGCCAACAGCAAGAGGTATTAACGAGTATTGAACAAAGTCAGCTGCCTCTCGCCTTCCTTCGCTTCGTGGCTGGTTCTCGCGCTCCCTTCGAACATATTTGCAAGCATTTGTTCTCAAGATAACACAATTTGGGCTTTGTATATATATTTGTGAGGCAAAGTCTAACAGGAGGACATAAAATCATTGAGGATGCCAGCGGAGATTACAGCATCAGCGCTGAGAAGTCTAGATCTGCGTGTATTGTCTTAAAAACAATTCTGGGTTTGATACAAAGCAGCAGTCTTTCCCTGTACCGCAGGGTGGGAGGGGGGAGGAGAAGAGTATGTCCATTTTCTATTTAAAAAAAAAAAAAAAAGTGAAAAAGATTACAAAATAGAGATGAGCAGTCCAATACCGATGCTAAAAAGGTGACAGAAAGGGGATGCAGGGCGGTGTAGTTCACACAAAGGAGAGGCGTGTCTCCTGGCAAAGGACTCTGTCAACCTGAAATCCAGGCATTTCCCAGGCACAAGTTAAAAGTATTTCCAACCAATTCACCTACCCAGATGCCTGCTCTAGCTTCTGGCTTTTCCTACTGACATTTTCATACTTTCAGATGATTCTCTGCCTGCCGTCGCTTCACAGAAGAGCTAAACATGCATTTGGGGCAATGAAGCAACGACACAGAAAAAACACGGACACCAGCTACACGTGTGTGCTGCTCAGTGCACCAAAACATCAGACAGGAGGAAAAGAAAAAACACCGCTTTCCCTCCTACTTTCTCCTCTTGACTCCTCCATCAACAATAGTAACCCTCATCGATTTCAGAAGAAAAGGCCTTTTAAAGCCAGTTGGCATCCCCTTGAGGCGCAAAGCCTTTCAGATCCATTTGTTGCTTGCTACTCTGCCCACCCAAACCGCTGCACACCCTCCAGGCACCGGCGTCAGAAGCTGGCCCAGCTAGATAGGGCCAGACTTCTCCTTTCAGAGATCTTGTTTGCTCTTCAGCTTCTACCAGAGACCACCAGGCTGCCACAGCCACTCTCTGCAAAGCAAACCGTCTGGCTGCGTCTCCTCCCCTGGGCACTTGCCTATTTAGGGACACGGAGGAACACAGGGGCAAAACGAATTTTGTATTTCAATGCTCATAGAGCAAAGCACGTTAAAACCCCCCTGAATGCTCTTACGTGCAAAGAAAGTGGCCACGGATCAGAAATTCTCCACGGTGGGCACGGGATGAATCACAGCACTTACTGCCGAATCCAAAAAGCTGCACTTTGTGTTGTTACTTCATGTATTACAAAATGGCCACATTTTCTTACTCTACTCCTTCCTGCCTCCCATCACTACTTCTCCTCTTGAGTGGGCATGTTTACAGAAGCTTAAGAGCTTCCAGCTCCTGTGCCCTGGCTTCACTCTCCCAGGCTTTCTGCTTGTCCCCAAGCAAACCTGGCAACTGGAGAAGTGATATGGAAAAAGGACCGAGACAGCAAAAGAGAATACAGCCCCTCTGCAAAGCGGCAACACGCCTTTGTCAAGTCCCCGGCTCGGCTGCGCTGGCTTCTCTAGCTTCCCAATGGAATGGCAGCGATCGGTGCAGCTACAGCCGTATGGTACGCTGGATGACGTGCAGATGCACCTTCTTTGGCTGTTGCTGGGGGAAAATAAAGGCTGACACAGGCAGGACGTTCTTTGCACTTGTAGAGGCAAGCGGAAAATGAAATCAATGTACGGAGCCAGCAGAAGTTGACTGCTGTGGATCCGTCCCTTACCGCACTCTCAGTAAATACGTTTGCCGGGCCAGGCCCTTTGGTCGTCCATGTGAGATGCTGGGAGCACCGTCATCCTGGTCCAAGCAGCACACTCGGCCTGAATCCTAGCCCTGCTCTCAGAGCTAACACAAGAGCAGCCACAGCTCAGAGCCCATAATTAGGCACCTGAGGAAAAGCGGTGGATTTTTCCAAGCTTTTAGCATCTGACTGATAAAGATACTGCTGCTCCCGGGACTTGCATCCCTGACAAATCAGGCTACTTATGTACAGACCGCTAGCTAACGCTGGAGACCTCTGTTTGAAATGGTGGCTTTCGGCCACCTGCTGCAGAACGGTTGCCACCTAAGCGTGGAGCTGGCAGGGACACTCTCTTCTCCTCCTGAAGTCAGGGGTGAAGGCCTCAGCATTCCAAGACCAAGTCAGCCTCTTCACCACCGATCTCTTAAAGGTCTCACCCAGACCACTCACTCCTCCCTGCCTCTGGTCACATCACTTGGATAAAGGAGGAGAGCTGGACACACTCTGTTAAACAAAGAGGGTTATGTTAATTTTATGCTAATTAGGTGCATCCATACAGCCCTGCTGTAGAATTACTTCCCTCTGCCCAGGCCTTCTCCACGGCGCAGGAAGGATGACAGGGGGAGGTGACAAGGGGAGCACAGCAAGGATGCAGATTATAATGCAGGGAGTCCAGCATCGCCGAGAGAAAGAAGGAACCCCTGTTACCTTTGGTGGGCTTTGCTCCGTTTGTGGCTCAGTCCCCTCCCAGTGCAACCCTCTGCAAGGCTGCCAAGCTCTCAGCCCCAGAAATAGCACGTCAGGCAGCAGAAAAAAAAACAGAGGGGAGGGGGAGATGCAGATAAAAATAGAGAGCAATGTTGATTGCATTGTTACTGCTTCAATTAAGCTCAGACACTTCAGCCTGATGAGTCAACAGCAATGACAAGAGGGCACAGAAAACAAGAGACTGCAGTGCAAAACCAGTTTACCAGTCCCATTATTGTGGAAGGCACTAAACTCCCAAACCAGCCACTTTGATAGGGAAAGGAGGAACAGCTCTAACATTGTCCCCTCGGCGCGAGTCTGACAACAGCAGCAGAAACAACAAAAAGGCCCGGAGTTAATAATGACCGAGCCAGGAGAGCCGATGGCGGTACAAGCGGGGCACTGGAGGCCAGCTCGGCTTGTTCAAAGGAAGCCATTGTGTTCTCCAGGGGCTTAAATCACACTTGCGATGCTTTGTGTGGTTCTTCGGCGGCGGCGGAGAGAGGGAAGTAACAGATGGGTATAATTACAGGGACCAAGGCGCAGTCCCCTCTCCAGCACCCTGCACGATGCTGTATTCTCCGCAGGAACAGGCTGCCCCGCGCCCCGCCGTGAGCAGGGGTGATCCTGCCCCCTCCCCGCATCGTCGCTGCTGCTGGGAGCTGGCAGAGCAGGGATTTGGGTCACGGCAGAGGCGCAAACGCGACACGTGCTGAGTGAGGGGGAGCACCAGCAGCGCGATGGGCCGAGAGGTTTCCACGGGAGGGTACTGTGGTGGGGTGGGACCAGCCACCAGCTGCCCCCATCCGTCCCTCTCTATGGCTCCCGGTGGCAGAGGACAGGCACGGGGCTGAGGCAGGAGACAGAGGGGTGGAAGGCATGCAAAAACTCCCAAATAACCTTTGGATTAAGAAACTACTGTTGTGGTTGTCTGTGTCGCCCACTACATGAAATCATCTCCGAAAAGAAAGGAGGAGAAGCAGTTGGTCACAACTTCAAACAGCCTGCCGCTTGGCCTTGCCACCCCCCCGCCACCCTGGGAAAGGTTCATCTCTCTCTGTGAAGTGGTTTACAACACGTACAACATCAGCATTTACTGCGCTCTCTGCCAGCCCTCCTCCTTTGACCATCCCCATCAAAGGGATGCTGAGAAGTCACGTATGGGACTGCTTACAACCAGCAGCAGCTCCATAAAGCTCTGTGGCCTGGACTGCCCAGGTGATGCCACCATGTCCCGACACGGCCGTTCGTTCACCCCTCCCTTGTCCTGTCAGCGTAACATAATGGCCTTACACATAGGGGTTTTCTTAGCCCAGTATCCGGCTTCTGACAGCAGCCAGCCACGAATGCTCAGGGAAAGCATAAACCGAACAAGGACGAATACGCAGCGAGCCTTCCCCTGGGATCCCTCCCAGCTCCCAGCAATCAGAGGCTCGGGAGCATCCTGTGCGAGAGACTGCGTCGATCTACCACGCTCTCGTTCTCAAGTGCAAACCTCTCCTTCGTGCATTTATCCACTTCCTCTTACACGCCGCCTTTGGAACAGCGTGCAGCAGGGAATTCTGCACATTAAGGAGATGTTGTGCAGAAAGCAAAACAAAACATCCTTTTGCTTTAAACTTGCTGCCCGCTCCTGTGCTGCTGGAGTGCTCCAGAGACGCTACAAATCCTGTGCTCTTTTTCCTTGATGGTGGAGAGACCTCATGTTTGGGGCAGTTCCCTGGGTACCTGGCTGCCTCCTGAAGTTCCAGCTGTGTCCCCTTTGCTGAACAGCTTTTCAAGTGATTTCTGCCTGCCTGTAGCCATCGATTGCGGCAGGGATATACAATTTGAAGGCGATGTCAGGCTTAGGTTAAAAAGATCGCTTTTGAGACTAGAGGCCCATTAATTTGCACGGTTTGGGCTTGCTGTCCCCACTGGTGTTTGAGAAAGCAAAGTGCCAAGCAGCACCTCCAGCTGCTCCTTTACTCGGGGGAGGAGGTGCCCAGCGGACGCGGGGTTGATTGGGGTGGCATTTGGGAGCAGTCTGGAAAGGGGCTCCCATGCCCAGCATGGCACAGCCTGTCCACCACCAACCCCCCTTCCCACCCCAAAACACACGCAGAGCACGCCGGGCTTTGCAAGCTGAAACGCTGGCAGTTGAACACCACTTAGCTGAGCTGGGATAGACGCTGCTGCAGGAGAAGGGGAATGCCGACTACTGCGAGCCAGGACGCTCCACAAGCGCACCTGGGAATTGCACTTTACCTACTCAACCAGGGTGGCGTCTGACCGAAAGGGAGCTGCTGAAAGGAAAATTAGCGCACCTGGAAACACGCAATAGCACCTCGGGTGAAAAACTGCATACCCCCCTGCACGGTGGGGATACAGTTATCCGCTTCCGAGGCATGAACCTGCCCGAGAGGAAAAGGGCTGGCACAGGATTAGAGCAAGTAAAGTTCGAAAGTCCTTAGATCCTGTGTTTGCACACGCACAGGGCCAGATCCAAGGTTCACAGTCCTTCTGGTAGCTATTCATCAAAACATTTGCATTGCCAATTTGGACAACGTTCGTTAAAATCTATGTTTAGTTTGTAAGGCTCATGCCAGACTGTCCAAATAAATGACCTACCAAATTAATCTCTTTTCCTAGTGTTATCTCCCGATATTTAGGATGACTTCATGCCAGATACCTCGCCAAAGAGAAGAGAGTTGGGTTGGTGGGGGAGGAGCGGAGAGGGGGCTGCTCAGGGGAAGAGCCCAGCCCATATTCATTCCCTTTCGCTCCCCTGTGAGTCCCTTTCCATCACACTACTGAGCCCAACACAATTAGTGAAAAGGGCCCATTTTTCCTCCAGGAGCCAAGGTCCCAAAAAGGTACAGCTTCAACATCATTAGCAGTTCATCTTCTTAAACCTCCGGGCAGCCCCTAGGCAGATCCCCTCACGCAAACCCCACACCCCTCCCCCTTTTTGGTGTCTGCTTATCAAACTAATGAAGCACAGCTAGACTGAAAGGTCTTGGGTAGAAGACAGCAGCTTAACCATGATTCAGTACGTGTCCTTTCCCCTCCTCCTCTTTATCAAATAAAGCAAGCAGAATTTCCTACACTTAAATGGAAGGGAGGAGGAAGGAAGGAGGGTAAGGGGAGGGAGACAGTTTGTCTAGTAATTCCCTGCAGAAGGAGATGTCTGTTTACTTTCTTTGACTGAGCACTTGCATATTAAAAAGGCTCGGCTCCTTAGCGAACAGGATTTATCAGTGCCACATTTTCTACTTGATAGGGCAGAGCTGGCGATGCCTGCTCTAGGTAGCCAGAGAATAAAACAACTTCTTGTGACCTTCTCCTTGCCCTTCTCCGAGTCCACTCCATGCAGGGGAGCCGGAGGGGGATGCAGAGGGAGCTGAGAGCCGAGAGTGTGTGGTGGGGAAGGATGCTTCGCATGCTACAGTCCTAAAACAAGAGCACCACTGCAAAAGCAATGAAAGCACAACAAGGCTCCATTAGCTTTTTTCCATTCAGTGATATCCGGAAAGGCAATTTCCAGCTTTAGGTAAAAACACATAAACATCTTTCATCATGTCACTGACCTAAATATAGATGATTACTTCAAGGCAAGTGGAAAAAAAAAAAAAAAAGAAAAGGGGAGGAAAAAAGAGCCCTATTCTTATACCTTCAAAAGCTATGAAGCCCTACAAGCAGACTGCCATAAAGAGGAGCAATAGATAACCAGTCAGATGTGAAAAAAGAGAGAGAGAAATGCATGTTCTTGAATGATTGTCCTGATGGACCATTATCCTGCGCCCAGCATTCATCCCCCTGGCTGACACAGGCCCTGGTTCTGCCCCCTGGCAGCCCAGCCCAGCCCAGCCCCAAGGACCTTTGCTTTGGCACAAAGCCTCCAGGGTTCAGATTCACATTAACCCCCTCTTAGCCAGGCCCTAAAGGGACATCAAGCTGCCCTGGGACCCAGGGGCACACTTTTAAAGGTGCCCGAGTTGTGTCAGCCTTCGGTGGCACCTGAGCACCAACCTAACTAAGAGCACTTGAGCATGGTTTCTCCTGGGTCACCCTCACACCAAAGTAAGGTCGTGCTCCTTTTGCCAAGGGTAAGTGGGTTTGTTCACAGTCCCGGTGCTGGTTTGCAGCAGCAGTCCCCGACACCTCAGTGTCATCAACCCCACCACTAATTAACAATCGAGAGGGTCCCTGTATATAAACACGCACACACACTGCCAACTTGGCAGCACGGGGATGTGCCGGCAAGCTCTTCCCACTAACTCACCTCAAACATCAAATATCAGTGACAAGCCGCGATCCTCCACGTTTAATGTACATCCCACCATTCAGACCCACAGAATCACACTTTGTGTCCCTCACTGGCACGTGCTGGGGACAGAATGAGGTCCTTAATTGCTCCCTGCTTCAGTTTACCCCCACACATAAATGGTCTATCAGCAGTGTATACAGCAAAGCTGCCATCCTGGGACGGTGTGTGAACCAAGTCGTAGGGCTTGGAAAGATATCCATACGTGCGTACTGGTGGTGACGTGCTGTTCATTTTAAGTCGAGTAACATACACTTAAATACTATGTGCTACGAGTGATAGCTGATACCACAGTTTAAACTCAGTCTGTGTTCTGCTGGGTCAGCAGGAGCTTTGCCTGAGAAAGGACTGCAGGAGCAAGAATGCTATTGTTTACACAGTAAAAAATTATCCTTGTCAAACAAACTGGATATATTTTTACAAAGAGTTTATTAGGGACACCTCATTGTCGTAAGCACTTGTTGCTGTACAGCATCTTCCCAAGTATTGTGCAATTGCCTGCTGCTCGGGGTCTGACAAACCGCGTTGAGGTTAGGCTGCCAGAGGCTGCCTTCATTTAGAGCCAAAGAGAAACTCTTGCTCCCTAACGCTAGACCATCCTGCATTGGCGGCACTAAGCTTGGTTCTTCTGAGACAAGGCAAAGGAAAAGCTCTGTTGATCTACTGTGCCTGCTTTGAAGACTTACCCTACTGGAAGGATTTAACAAACCCCAAGTTTTGTCTCCAGAAAAGCAGGGACCAGATGAAACCAGGCAAAAATACTGCATCAACCTCATCACAGACCAACCACGCAGACCACAACGTCGGCTGAGACCCTTTTTAAGAAAGTGGGAAAAATGACAAAATGACAACACATGACAAATTTTTCCCTCCCATTAATGTAGCTTAACGAGTCATTTCCCTCAATGCAGGTGAGATCAACATGTGGATTTGAGTGTCAAAAGAAAAAACAAACCCAAACCAGAAGCTGGAAGCAGATGGCTCAGGGAAGTCCTCCCTAGCGGACAGGAGGTTTGCAGGGAACCAGCCCCAGATGCCACTTAATGGAAACTTGCCTGCAGACACCAACAGCTCCGCTGAGAGTGACACCCCCACGCTCAATCCTGTTTGCAGATCTTCGGGTCAGTCGGTTTAGCGAGGTCACAGGCCTGGGCTGCACTCTCCTGCCTTCCTCTCTCCCCTGTCTCTTTGCTACGCAGCAATAAGCGGTGACCAAAAATAGCAGCACAACAAAACCAACGTGGCGTCAGACGGCAAGTCACCCGTGGCGACTGCACAAATCTTTCTCCTCGGGATACCGGTTCCAGCGTGGGTTGTGCCACAAGTCAAATTGAAGCCGATGCCTTACTCTGGTCTTGTTTTGTCCGAAAGACCCCAGAACTAGTCCCGGCTGGGACTGGCATCCTTCCGAGGGCCCCTGGCCAAACGCAGAGATAGGTGTCTCCTGCTGGGCCCCCCAGGTTTGCTGGGATCCCGGAGCTGGAGAGAAGGAGACCAAGCGGTGGTTTGCAGTTCAGCTGCCCAGAGCCGTTCTTGCCCCAGGCTTTCCTCAGCACTGTACACAAGAATGGAAACGGACTAAATGCTTTTGTGGAACTTCACAATATCACTACAGATGATAAAATACACTGCGTTGTATGTGCTGGGGCAGACCTGGGAATCACCGGGCTTCTTCCACGGAGGACCCATGTTTAGTGAAGAGTCTTCTCAACTACCGTTTCTCTTTCTGATGCTGCTTTTCGACCACCATTTCAATTGAGAGATGAAGGCTACAAATAGTGCTGAAAACCCATATTCCTTGTCTCCAAATACCTACTGCTTAAACTGTCAGAGGAAATGAAAAGCCACACTCTCAACTCCACAACAAAATTTGCTTTATTTCTTTTTCCCTCGGAAATGCACAGATATTCTTGCACTACAGGCTACTTCTCGTGCTTCATAACGTGGTCTTTGACACGGAGGACTCCACACAGTACCGTGTTTATAAAATCTGCTGCCAGTCTGATGTGCCTCTGAAGACTTCTCCAAAACTGTCAATCCTGTGCACGTACCCAGCTCACCTGAATGGAAAGACTGCTAAAAAAGCTCTGGTGCCCTCCATGATGGCTGCTTGCAGGGCTGTTAGGTTCTGTCCTTCCTGACTTTCAAGCCAGCCTGGGAGTTGCTCCGTGCACGTGTCCACACAAGCGAAAAGAGCTTTACAAGCACGTGGTAGGGTAGAGAAACCCACTGCATGGGGGATTTCCTTCTGAGGGCTGGCACCAACAGCATTGTTCTCGTGTTTCTCTCTCATGTTTGACTCTGGCTCATCTTCCTGTGAAGCATACGTGAAGCTGCAGACCAACCCCAAACGCCTGTGTCCTTTGAAATCTTTAATCAACTGCTCCGTGGGTTGAAGAGAAGAGCTGAAGTCAGCACCAGGCTAATGCATTGCCCGCAGTGTTAAACATTGCAGAGGATTATTCTGAATTATGATACCGTTCTCGGAGGTTTAACATACCCAGCATATTTACACTCTGCTCTCCATTATCACGCTGCTTAGCCTCTTTATCGTTTTAGCTCCAGGTAAAAACTTACTCCTCCCGACACAAAAGACCTGCTTTCTACCACCATTTTTGAATGCATCTCACCACCGTTAACACTCGGAAGATGTGCAAGCTGAAGTTAAGCTTGCTGGGCCAAAACCAGGGGAACTAATGGGAACCTTGTCATCAAACCTGCCCTGGGGAAACGATGCAGCTCTTCAGGAAATGTGCGTGAAAATAAACCGTAAATGCACACAGGCATATGAACAGACACACGCAGAGGGACTGCATACATCATTTGACTCACAGTTGATGTAATAATATGAGCGCCCTGACATACAAACTTATTTGTACAAGGAAAACACCCAGAAGCACCAAGAACACAAGCATATCTTTTCCTTAAGTACCCTCCTTGTCTGTGCCACCATTAGGTTCCTGCCACTGGTAGCTGGTGCCTGGTCATGGTGTTTAGCGACTCCGTGGCCTGGCTGAGCTGTGAGCGGAGGCAAATTCAGTGCTGAAAGCCAAAAGCCAGCCTGCCCAGCGGCTCCCCTTGCTCCCAGCCGTGGTACGGGGCACTGGGTAAAGCAGCTCAGCTGGAGAGCTGCAAGCGATAAGATGTACAGGGTTCAGGAGCTGCACGGACACAACGAACTAAAGCAATGGAAAACCTGAGTAGATACAACCTGAAAACATGTCTCAGGAATATTAAGGGGGGGG
>VXBO01012225.1:451913-505144 GCA_013400135.1 Rhinoptilus africanus | reverse complement strand
AGAGAATGAGGAGGAGGCCTGGCATCATAACAGTAATTTATGATTTTACTGGTGTATTATCATCGGGTAATAAGAGCAACCTGAAACTGCCAATTATCTCATAAGAGGGGTATCACCTTTTCTATTTTGAATGACTCCATCGATAAATGCAGGTTCTGCTCGCTAACACTCCGTCACATAATCAGTGGCCTTACAGCAGGAGAGGGGACTGCATGAGAGAGAAAAACAAACCCGCAAACACACAAACACTTGATGTGAGCTAAGCCCTTGGCTGGCAACAGAGAGAGGGGAGCGGGCCGGTGGGGGGGGAGCTGGGAGGAATCGCCCGGAGCAGTCGGCAGGTCACACACACAGAGTGTGCAACAGCAAACTCAGTTTACAAAGAGACATCTGTTCCATTACTTCGATGCATTGTGGCTAATTACATCCTGGCCCGTCTGTGAAATGACAGCCACTTATTCTCCAGTGAACCGTAAAATCTGTACATGTTCGATGTGGGCAGCGGGGAGTAGGAGGAGTGCAGGGGAGTTGGGGGGGCTGGGAGGGAATGGAGAGGGGAGAATGGGAGAATGGCACAGGCCAGGAAAACGAACCGCATCTCTCCTACCAGTTTGGCATCAGCCAGGAAAGGGCAAGAGCAAGCAAGCCACTCTGGAAGAAAGGCCCTAGCAAAAGCACTGCCATTTCGATGCAGGGCTGCAATTGCTCTAACCCGAAGCTCCTCACTCCCCAGCTTTGCCCGTGCAGGGGGGTGAGACGGTGCCAGCAGCAGAAATTACACCAGACCTGCATGCGTGTGCTTCACTTGCAGATTTCTACAGCCTTTCTGCCATTGCTGTTTATACCTTCCTTACCTGCTGGTCTTACAGCTCTGTTAGAGGCTATTCTCCAATTTAATTTTAGGCTTAGATGAATTAAAACCAAGGATTTCTCATCTCCCACCACCTCCCACAGCTTTTCAGAAATCTGAAGGAAGCTGCAAGAAAATGAATCTCGCCTCAACTTTTCTACATAACAGAATGTGCCTTGCATTCAAGCGTGACCGCAAGCCACCGAGTCAGGTATGGCAAGGCAAATCACATTTCCAGGGCTAGAGTATATAAGCCAAGGTATGGCCTTCAGCACGGGACTGGCTAACAAGGGTTAAATCCTGATCCCAGTAGCTCTGCCAAAAAACCTGCAAACCTTTCAGCAAAGCTGGGTTAAACATCCAATGAGCCAAAGGCTGCAGAGGTTCAAAAAGTAACTTTTGTTAGGGGAATAGTGGCTTTGCTGGGTGCTAGCGCAGAGCTCTTAGGGCAGCGGCTCTACCAGCAGCCACGGGCTGGTGACTTCTGATCCCATGTCCAGCCACAGTCCCCGCTGCGCAGGCGTCTGCACATCGCATGTTTTGGTGGCTGTGGTGAACAGAGCGCTGGGGTGGTGCAAATGGCCAGTCAAACTGATAAGGTGGCCATTAGAAAAATGGCTGTGTGGTTAAAAGCAGGGGACAGACTAGTGACAAAGACCGGGCTGCTCAATGCCAACCGACCAGCTCTGTAACCAGGGGCACCGCGTTTGTTCCAGGATTTCTGGTTGAAAGCGTCACTTTTCCATTAATCCCATCGCAGCTCGTGGATTTGGGCAGAATTTGCTCAAGTGCGATGAACTGCTCATTACCGAAATATAAGCAAAACTAAGAGTACCAGGAAGAAGGGTAAGGAGGATCGCACATATCCCTTACAAGCCAAAGCTGTAGAAATCTGAAAAGTCATAAAACAGTATTGCAACAGCCAAACTAAAGAAAGCTAGGATGCTTTGGAATGGGATTTCTTCTTGGATTGGGCATATGGGACATATTAATCCATCTGAATCCCTGACTGTACCATATCCTGCAGGTGTTATGGCCATTCAAGATGGTCAGATCTAGAGGGGAAGAAAAATACAATTAATCTAATGTTCACTTACGTGATACACAAAGAGATGCAGAAAACGGGAAGCACTCTAGGCAGCTGATGTGTGTTCACAGCTTAAAGCAAAACCACCTGAGCCTGAAGCATCAGGAAAAGTAGTGCAAGCATGATGTTTTTGCTCCAACTTAAAAACCAGCCTCTGTAGCTGTTGGCAAACCAATGTAAAAAGGGGCAAAAAAAAAAAAAAAAATCGGGACCTAGTGTTCCTGCCAGGTTGGGAGTAAAAGTAACTGGAAAATTTAATGGATTTTTCATTCAAACGGTCACCACTTCTTTCAACTTTTGGTCTGCATTCTGTGACTTCTGTTTTAATCCTCCTTTCCTGACAAAGGCTTCAACGCTTCTTAAGGCCAAAATGAATATTTACAGTCACCTCGCGTGAAACGCAGGTCACTGACTCGCTGGCAGTAGCCTGTGCACGAAGTTTGTAATGTCTGGTTGTGGTCAAACAGGGATCCTCCAGCACAACCTTGCAGAGAGCCCTGTGCTGTGGCTGGGGCAGCTCCAGCTGTGGTCCTTCTGCTGGGACATGAGGATAATGGAAGAGTGGTGTCTCCCGGCCAAGCTACCTCTCCTGCGTGAAGGCGGCAGCAGCACCTTAGCTCTGTGTGGAGTAGAGAGGTATCTCTGTAACAGACAGGGCTTTGAAGGGTTTCTCCATGGGTAGATGCAGAAACCCCTACACCTTTGAGCTCTGCCAATGGTTGGGATATACCACAATTTGCAAAAACATGGAGGTAAAAGCACAGCTCTTCCGGAGCACCGGCTTTGACAGATTTAAAGCAAGGGGCTCAGTAACACTGTGTGTACTTGACAAAACCTGAAAAGCTACCGAAAGGCATCTGGGCAACCGAACGGTGTCAGTCTAACTCCGAATGGATGATACATCCATTTTACCGATTTCACTGCACAACAGGCAATCGGAGAAGGCAAACCAAGGGGAAGGAGAGGGCTGAGCGAGCTGAATTCAATCTTGCAGTGGGTTCCTCTGCTGGAACAGCTGGTGCTTAGTCTATGGATAAATACAGGATTTCATTTTCCATGGACATCAGGCTGCCTTTCCTCACCAGCACTAAACTCAGGCTCACAAAAGGAAAGATTAACAGAAAAAGAAGCTCACAGTGTGTAACTCTACAAAGAGCTTACAGGAAGGATTTGTAGTAAATTAATATCACCAGCAACCATACAGTTCAAAGAAGCTCACAACCTTTTGGTGTAAACTGTGATTTAGTTGGCTAACACATTAGGCGTAAGATCCAGCAACCTCAATTATGCTCTTCATTCCCTGCCTGTCCAGAGGGACCTCCTCCCCACACTGCCTTAACGATGAACTTGGTTTCAGCCATGTTTTTGTTGTACATATTGACCCGTCACTGCTGATCGTTCACCTGGGCGGGATGGTCTGCACAGCGCCTTAGCCTGCTCTTGTGTCTGAAGCCTAAATGTTTTACAGTAGGTTATCACGAGTTCAACTTAATGAGAATCAAGAAAGCATATCAGATGCAGGCCCGGGGTTGATCCCGAGTTCACTCTGATCTGAAAAGATTAAAAGATATATTCCCCCTCCTCTATTTTATTTTTCACTTGCCTTTCACGTTGTATACGGACACCCAAGGTGAGGTTCTCCTCTCTTCTCCAGCAAAAGCTATGACAACTTGAGAAGCGCAAACGGGTGACATCACAGGAGTCAAAAGGGAAAACCGAAGCAATGGGAGAAGGCAGGGGTTTTAATCATTCCATTTAAAATGCTGCTTCCCCCTGAGTTTGTGTGGTGTGAATCCTTGCTCATATCTATTTCAATAAGGAATGAAAAATTTGTAACAAAGGACATTTGTTCTGTAAATGCAAAGCTTCCAGCTCTTCAATAAAGATGAAAAAAATGTCTCTGAGACTTTCAGGAGTTTCTCTGTCGGAAAGCAGAGATATCCTTGAGGCCTATACGGCAAAGTGAAATCTACCTGCTCTCTTTCAGAATCCGTCCTTTCTCCCCCTACTGTTGCCTGATGTGAAAGCCTTTTTAAACCATTTTCCCCAACTGTAAAATAAAGGTGACCAGCACAGGGTTTCAAAGATATGGCTCTACGCTTCCACTTCGGTAAATTCTTCAAAGGCAAGGGAGGTATGACTTTGCAAAAGCTGAATGCATTCCCAACCAGCAGCTGGAAAGAGCAAAGTGCGAAATTCCTCCCCTGAGAACCGTCCCTGTTCACAGAGAGATGCCACTGTTACGAGCCTTCCTGGTTATAACCCCCCCAGATTTCCTGAGCTGATGACGCTTATCCCTAAAGTAGGGCAGATGCACGCACTGGTTTTTCTTAGGGGAGAAGACAGCAAGCCAACTGCTACTTATTCCCCCATTACCTGGTTACAGTCTTGCTACCAAGGTGATTAAACAGCAGTGCATTAAGAAATCAGATGAAAAGAAGGAAATAATCATTTTGCCTTAAAGGAAGAGACTGGAGGGGGATATTTGTCTCTAAATTCGAAGAGTGACACAGGCAGCATATGGACTAGCTTTAAAATATTAGTCCCTCACCTACTAGTTACACTGGTAGAGAACTGGTGAGCTTGGGCCTTTGAAAGTTCAGCATAAAAGGGCAAAAGTAGAAAAGAAAACTTTGGGAATATCTATTCATTAACAAGCCAACAGGGGAAGAGTTTTAGGTAAATGAATGCCATGCTAACTAAGGAAAACAAAACCTGGAAGAGGCATTAAGACTCTGTGTGTGCGTACACAAAATATACAGGGCCACTATGTGCGTAACTGCTTGGATCTCTGCAATCAAATGCTAGGTCTTCTGTGCACTAATGCTACCTGTAAGTAAATCTGAATAGGAACTGCTTTTGAAAACGTAGAGCAAGGCAAATTACACGTACTTTACAGATGCATGCAAAGCGACAAGTTCCAGATGCTTCAGAAAAGCCATCCCAGGAAACAAATGAAATGCAGACACAAGCCATAGCAGAAACGCCACTCCACAGGCGAGCCTGTGTGTCCCGAGCCGGGGCAGAGGGGAGGAGGGAAGTAGAGGGTCTATATTTTGAGAGAGGACAGGCTCAGCTTTCCTTTTCATAAGTACCCATAAATCCAAACTGCAAATATGACACACGGCACGCATATCGTAATTGTACATGCAACCACATGGCTCAAAGTGATGCCATGTACTGAGATTATTTGGCTGGCAGCTAAGCAGAGCAGGGGTGCCAAGTGGTCTAACGGCATGAGCTTACCCATTGGGAAAGTCAGTCCTTAGAAAGCGTATTTCAAGGAATTCAGACTGTTTAGCGTTATTCAAATAAACCCAGTGTGACTGTGGTGGCTTGGAGGAAAGGGCTGATATGCAGACGGGGGAGCGGTGGCACCGTTGGGCTGCCCGGGGTGGCTGGAGAAGCACGGGGAGGAAGAGCTGGGAGCTCTGCCTCCCAGTCCTTGGCCACTGACCTTGGCGCTTAGGCTTCCGGAGCGTAACACTCAATTACGGAAACGGTCGCTGGCAGAATAAAAATCGTGAGTTTAAGTCCCTCCGTGAGGCTGGTTTACAGTAGCTGCGAGTGCCAGCTCCTGGAGACAGAGCAAATACGCAGCGGGACCCTGAGCGTGCGGGGGCTGCTCACCAGCCCTCCTTCGGCAAGTACATGGGTCCCAGTACACCAGCCCTCTCGGCTGGTCACAATTAGCGCTGCTTGCTTGTGAGAGACCCGAGTCATTAGCTGGCGTAGAAAGTTAATCACCTGTCCGCCATTACAAAAGGGATGGTCCCTTCAGGAGAAAGGTCGGTGGCTGGGACCACTCAGGGGACAACGTCTGTTCTCTAAATGATGCCCTATGAATAAATCACTGTCCAAATCCCCGGGCTTCTAAACCTCTGCAAACACAAACACGCAGAAAGTATATACATTAAAAAATGATTCCAAATAAAATCGTCTCCCCCTAAGCCCCAGCTTTCCAATGCCATCTCTCTGGTTAACCCCTCCCTGCCCAGGTGGATCCTCTCTGCCTCGCAGAGTGTGTTCTGTTGTTCCCATAGTACATTATTTGTTGAAATAAATATGGAAATAAGGCTGAGCAAGACAGGCAAGACAGCCAGACTGAAATAAATTCATCACTCACGGGCTCTCAAGGGAAGAAAACCGCGCATTTTTTCTAAATGATTATTTCTGAAGCACTGAAGGAATGGCTATATCACTAATGAGGCCAGTGCTCCATGACTGCTGATTATAAATGACCTAAAAAGAGACAAGGGGATGGTGTATGTGTGTATAGGGGGATGGGGAAAGAGATGAATTGTTCTTCCTTAGGATCTGGAATCGTCTCCCCAGGCTCCTCAAAAGTCTGAGAGCATTTGTGGTTCACCACAAAGGCAGGCCTGGCATATTTACAGCCACGTGAGGAAGTTCGGGCTGCAGTGTTGGGCTATTCTAACAAGCAGGCACGCAATGCCTCTCCTCCCTTGGTAGGTCACCATCTATTCACTGCAATAATAATTAAAAAGGAAAACGAGGTCTCTCAGTCGCCCCTGGGTCTAAATTATAGGTCCTGCAGGTTGATGCAGCCAGACTCGAGGCAAGAGGAGGCTAAAGCAAGGAATAAGATTCACTTATGTCTTCTCTCACCCGCTAATTCCCATGGAAACAAGCAACTCACGACAAATGACTCAAATACGCTTGCAAAAAATCTTACTCATATGTTTTGCTGGCTACCTTCCCCCACACCTTCAGGTTGAATGATTACAGATGCATTACACATGCAGCAATCCTCGAGCAGGGCGGGCTGTGGAACAGGGCAGGATGGCCACACATGAACGTGGGCAGGGTGCGAGCCACAAGCAGCGAGATCAGCAGCGTGAATTCAGAGAATAATAAAGCAATTTGGCCATAAAAAGCTGCAGCCTCCCGATTCCTAGCAGTATTATTCATATCACATGATATGTAGAAGCGACAGCATCCAGAAGTAAAAGAAAATCTAAGGGACAGCCCCTAATGCATAACGTGACCGATTACCCAAATCTGAGGGTACTGAGAAGATGGGATTTACTAATTTATTTAATGGTTTGGTTTTTACACAGAAATTACCCAGCACACCTTGTGGAGCAGAGATCTGAGAACGAGCTTCTGCAGAAGCTCAGACAAAGGAGCCCTGACAGATATTAGATGGATTATAGTCACGCACCGCTGCCAGAGGTTTCCAAACACTTTCTGAAGACTGTCCCTTTCTGCAAGCAGCAATGTCCTCTTGCAAAAGCTGGCAGGGTTTGGGAGATGCAGCTTTGCTTCCATCAGAACCGTTCCAGCGTGCGTGTGGACTTACGGTAGCAAATGGACACATCCTCAGCACAGAGGCTGAGGCCAGGGGTCCTACTCTTGCCTGTAGTCTCTATTTCAGCTGACTGCGGCAGCTCATCACACAGTTATTGCAGTCTCAGAGGGGAACTCCAGAAGACTGGGACCCCTCACTGATCTCCTCACAGACACCCATCTTTACAAAGGCCAAGAGCACGCCTGGAGTTAGCCCTGCTGCTAAATCTAGGGGTGGAGGCGGGGAAGAAAAGTTTAACTAAATTTCCCTCCTTCTCCCAGGTCATTTGTCACAACCCTTTATAGCTAATAACCTCCCTGTAAAATTTATAAGCCAAGTTAGAGAATTACAGAGCGGGGAAATAATTCACTAATAGCCTATATAAGGTGGTTTAGAAATCTTGTAGGAGAGAACTCCAACATATTAAATGCCCCAAGTTTCAGAAGTAAATGCTTCAGTTGGCACTCTTTTTAACTCTCTTGAGTTCAGCAGGCCTAGACCTGTGCAAGATCTATTTGAGCCTAGCCACCACTGCAGCTCTTATCTCAGACACATCCCTGCTGAGAGCCGGGGCCACCGGCCAGCTCATACCACCCGTGCTGGAGCCTGTTTCCTTCCCCTCCCTCAGGGGTTACAGACAGGGTTCCCTTCCCTCTCCTCCTGTAAGCACACCTGCAGACAAATGAAGCACCTCATTTGCTTTTCCAAAAGCCTTGGACTACTCTAGTCACAGAGAGTAAATCTGACAAGCAAGTGCAGACCGTCCACTGGGTTACACTGACTCTCTCCCTCTTGCTTGGAGCAGGGAGCATAAAGAAATCGGGCCAGATGCTGTATCCGTATCGTTTCTGAAGTACTCTAATGAATCTGACCCCAGGCTGAAGCTTTAAAGGAGTGTAGTGGCGTGTCAACGTAAACAGCTAAAACTAGTGTCATGTCAAGTGGTAACAAGGCCACTGCTGTTTTTACAAGCACCGTGCACTTAGCAGATAAAAATGAGCATCCTATCAAAGCCCGCCACAAGTCACCCTTATCGCCAGCGAGAAGAAACAATGCCCCCGCACGATCGCTGTTACTCGGTGCCACTGATAGCAAGCCCAATTTCTTACAAGCTGTCCATTAGTATGATGAAGAGACTAATAACCACCACACATGGGTTTTTATCTTTTCTTTTTCTCGTTGTTGGTCCACTGGCAACTGCTAATAGCTTTCCGGGGCTCCTTTAAATAAACAGAACTAATTACTCCGCACAACGACACCGTGGCTTACAGACAACTAATTATGTCATGGAGGGGTTTCTTAACATGCACGTTTATTTGCAGAGGGCCACGTCTAACATGAAGCAAATTTATTCAGCCTTTATGCTATCAGCTGGTACCAAAATAACACCGAATACACAGCAGATCCAGATTGCGGAACTTCAGCAGGCAAGCTCTCCCAGGAGGCTGAAAAACAACACATGGAGTAGGCATATTACAGAACATGTGTAGCCGCGGCGCTGCTAGCCTCCTGCGCATTCCATGCAGTGCCATGGCACAGACTGAAACTGTTGTGTAAATAAAGCTCTGCTTTTTCTTCACTCCCATTTGCTATACGTTGAGCAGGCAATAACCACTTGCTATGCCTTATGCCCCGGCTGCATGCCTTGCTGGAGGAATAATGGAAATCCTTCTCCAAAAAAGCACAGAACTGAACAGATGGGCAACATAAAAGACAGGATACGCTGGGAAACTGTTCTACCAGTTAAGAGAAGACGAAAGAGAGAAGTGAAGTGACTCACTGTATGTCATGCGGCCAGCTGTGTTAGAGGCTGGAAACAAACGTAGGGTTTCCTGACACCCCCTCCCCCTTTTTAGACAGGAGAGAGTGTCAAACCAAAATTAATTTTTTTTTAAATAGACTTTGCAGACAGATATCTAACTGAAAAAAGACAGGTTCATACCAAATTATTCAAAATGGATGTGACTGAATGCCTTTTTGAGCTCCTGCAAACCGAAAAGGACTTTGTTCTTTAAAGCAAGATGCCGGGTGAGAGCATTTTTTAAGGTGTGCGGCCCCCCTCCTCTTCCTCCCCTGCATAAAAAGCAAAGGAAAGCATTTGATTTGCAAGCATTTCTGGACAGCCACGTTGTACGAACAGTAACTCCTTCTCCTCAGAGACAATATCCTGAAAGGATGCAGCAAGGACATCTCTCCACACACACTCATAACGATCCTTAGAATTAACAAGACTTATATACATAAAAAGCAGCATATACCTTGCTAAGCATGTCTGAGTGGCAGATGAACTGATATAAGAGGGCAGAGTATCTTATTTGGAGCTATTAGCTGACTGTCTGGTCAAAATACCTGTGTAGAAATGTATGCCAAATTATACATGTATTCAACTCTCATTCACCTATCGAGCCCACCTACACCTCTACAAAGAACATGGTCCTTAACTTGCCATTTAAAACATTTGAGTCAATGGTTTTCATGAGAAAATGGGAGCCTTTACAAACAGGCTTCAAAAATCTCATTTGAGATGGGGGCCCCTGTTTTCTGCAATTCTCTGAGGCTCCACCTTCCCCCTCCAAACAAGAGGATGTGTTTTTTTACGGAGAGCAAACTGAACTGGAGATTGCAAGCTCAGTGTAAAACTGTACCAGCCGCAGGAGACAGGTAGTTTTCTCAGTAACCATGCTGACCTTGACGAGCAACGTCAGGATGAAAGCTACAGCGCTTGGTCTCCCACTATGATTTTCCAGAGGTGGGTCACTTGAATTATGTCCCTCGCTGTAGATACAGACAGCCCTAGCAGAGATGACATACTCTCAGAGGGCTCCCCCCCTTTACAAAAGGAATCATTAGAAGATGACAAGATATGCACAGAAAACTCTGACACGGAAGTGGAGGGGAAAAAACGTCACGAACGAGACAAAGAACAAGGGTGCATGATGTCCTCAGTCCCTCAGCGTGCCCCTACAGGACAGTGCCACGGAGAGGGGACCTCCCACCATGGCTTACGTGAGCGAAGCAGAAGCCTTGGCCGTGATGGCTGAGCGGTGCTGCAGCAGGTCTTGTATTTATTAACTAGGCAGAAGGTGGCCAAACAAACCTGTTGAGAATCGTGCAGTGTCAGGCATAGGGAGGTCATGTAAGGTCCTCATTAAGGTCCTCATTACCCACCTTGATTTCCTACTGCCCAACTTTGGGTTAGTGCCAAGTGTCAACAAAAAAAGAACAGAAGCGGCACAAACGGTTCATTTCTCTTAAGAGTGGACAAACAACTTGATTAAAGGAAGGAAAAACATAGCAATCCTGAAAAAGTGAAAAAGCTCTTCTGCTGAGAACCATCTCCTCTTTATGCCTCTGATTTTCAGATCAGTTTAAAGGAAACTATACGCACCTCCACAGCAAGCATACCCATGACCTAGTTATCATTTCCCATGGGAAACCCCGAGGTCTCTTCTAGCATTTTTCTCACTCTTAGCTAGGGAGACTAAACCACGATCACAGAGAAGCCAGCCCTGAATGTTTAAAAAATAGCAAGCAAATCTCTCAAAATCATGGCACTGGCTTTCATACTTCTTCTTAGTATCATCAAGTTTTGTGGGTTTCTCCATTTGCCCATTGTTGTGGGTACCAGGTTCAACCTTTCTTTTCCTTCCTTTTCAAAGCACAAAACTGAAGACTCTTGCATAAGCCGGAGGTCTGGGATCTAAGGCCTTCCAAAGAAGACACCATATATCAACGCCATGCTCAAATGTGAGCTGGAAAACAGAATCATAGAATGGTTTAGTTTGGAAGGGACCTTAAAGATCATCTAGTTGCAACCCCCCTGCCCTGGGCAGGGACACCTCCCACTGAGACAGGTTACTCAAAGCCCCATCCAGCGAGGCCAATCCATCCAACATGGACTGTCCTCTGTAGCTCAAAGCACGGTGCCCACTCATCAACCCTTCCGAGCCTCAGGAACAGGCAGAAGCCATATAGGGGCTTTGCAGTTAGGCCTCTTCAAATGAAACGGCATTGCCTGAATTCCCAAGGCCAATGGCCACACACAGAAAAAACAGAGGGGAATCAGCAATTTCATACAGTCTGGTATTATGCTCCTGCTCTAAATTTTACTATGTTGGTAGCAAGAAGATACACACTCCTCCTTGCCTCTTCTGTTAAGGTTATTGGGGTAGCAATTCACATAACACGTTGATTTTCAGTTATCTTTAGCTAATATAGGATTTACCTGTGCATTTTTCCCTCCAAGAACGAAGACGCAGAGGGCACGGCAAGACACGTTTCATTCTGTCAAAGTGGTCTGTAACAGGAGCAGAAAACCTTTCCTTCCTGATATTACAGGCTGAAGCATGTTGCGGGCTGAGAGGACAGGCTTTTGGTGGCTCCACACCGGCAGGTGCCCCCGAGTGGGTGCAGAGATCCACACTGATCACAAAGCAGCGCTGATGGGTGTGAAAACTGATGAAGAACCCCATGCCTGCAGGCGAGCAGTGATTCCTCTTTGCCTTTAAGACTCGTATCTTCAAATTTATCACCCAAACAGGAGTCCAGAGATGGGCAACACATAACATCTCCCTCCGGAAGGAGGAAAGCAGTTGTTCCAATAGCCTGGTTGTGTCTGAACCACAGGTCACCTCCTGTGTGCAGCTGAAGCGGGGAAACCAAATTCCCCATAGGAAGCCGTTCCACATGGGTGACTGACACACGTTGTGACTGTTGACAGACAGCCCGAAACTTTGGTATTTGTTCCACATTTTTATTCCTCAAACTTCAGTACTGAAGGATCCAGACCTCAGAAGCCGTGATTTCTGGGGATACTGTACAATTTACAGTGGCACTCTGCACCTTTCCTTTCTCCCTTTCTTTCAGGGTATTTAGACATGATTTTTAATTTTTTTTCTTCGCCCCCCTCCCACCCCCCGACCCCAACTGCTTGCAATTGATACAGGAGAAAGTAGAGGTCACAGGAAGAGTAAAGACACATAATCTAATTTTCATTTTGTCCATTAATCACGCACAATTTCAGCCAGTTATTTAACAAGGTGGAACTTTAAAGTGATCTCTCCACTGATGGGGGAAAATTCCCTCTAATTCCTGTTGCTGCTCCACTCTCCTGTTCAGGCTGCACAGGGCAGCCTCTCCTCCTTACACAGGAAAATGGAATCCATTTGTCCAGGCAAACGTGCACTCTCCTGGAAGTTTTCGCACAAGCTTTTTGCTAAATTTTAAAGTGTCCAGCTGAAGCTGTTGTTGCTTTGTTTGTGGGTGGTTAGTTTGGGGGGGGGTGTGTGGATCAATGCCAGACCCATAGGAAGCTCTGTATTTTAATATATTTTGACATGAAGTTGTTAATAATGCTACACATTAGCCCAGCTCACAAGTAAGAAATCTTAGAAGGAGTTCCCTGTGTCTGTATCACCACCAAATCTCCTCTTTCCTAAAGCAAGACAATTCTGGAAATGAAAAAGTTGTGCAATCGTCATAGGTAAGGTCAAGGAAATTGGAGGCATCAGGCCTTGGGCATCAACAGATGGGATGGGAAAAGGCACCTTCTTTCTCAGCTGGGGTTTGATGAGTACTGCAATACTGGCCACCTTGGAAGATGATGATATCTGGCCCTCAGCTCATTTATCTGCCTCATCTTTGTTTAATTCTTTGCAAAAACTACGTAGCGTGTGGAGGGGAAGGAGTCTCTCTATGGTTTATAAATGGTCCAAAAGAGCTGTGCTGGGAGTGGGGGCTGAGGAAGCCAAGAGGAACGACAGCAAGGCACGCTTCTTCTCAGAAATCATCTATCTGCTCAAAAGAGGGGAACTGACTCCCGCTTCTCATCAGTGTGAGAACTGTGGAAAACCCAGTAACTCCATATTCAAGGAAGCGTCAATATTTCATAAAGTTTCTATGCCAGCTGTGAATGCCTCAGTCTCCCCTCCATTCACCGTGCCTTTGTCAGACAGAGGAACAGAGCAAAGGCTTCTCCTGGGCTGAGGGGCACAAGGTCCAAGGACATCTGTACCTCCCTGACTAACCTAGTGGGGAACAAAAGGGCCTTCCAAACCAAAAAGGCGATATGCCTGAGAAATGCTGCCTCTCACAAGACGTTCAAGGGCATCATTCAGCAGAAAGTAGCATTTAGCAGTACGTTCCTCCACCCGTTCAAGGTTTCAGAGAAACAGTGGGATGTTTAAAGACAGAGGAGTGCAGATGCACAAAAGTAGGGTAAGATCTGAGTATCTCAAAGACTGAATTGCTGACAAACACTTGACCTATTTTGGAGGGATCCTGAGCAGTTCTGCTTTGTGATGGACAGTGCATTTGTCAAGACAGCACTGACACGTACGAGTTCTCTTTCTCTACTCCGATGGTCGATAAGTGCTCATCTGTTCTAGGGAAAAAACTGTATTCTGCAGCTGACTGCCCATCTTTCTCTAAAAAATGACATCCCCGTTTCCAAGAGTATCTAGGTTCCTCTAGTAAGACTACCTATTTAAGCAGAAGTGCTATGATTCCTAGGCCCAATATTTAAGTCCCCAGAGCTACAGGGATTTTCCAATATGCCAGCGCTACATCAAGTCCTGATGCAGGCTATGGAGACGTGGCGTAGGGAGCAAAAGCCCCTTTAGCGCAACTCTGATAGAAACAAGGTGGCAAACAGGTGAAATGAAAGATTTATTATGTTTTCTTTTCATATTCTGAATTTGGGTCTGATAATCTTAGGGTCTAAGAGCCAATATCTATGAAACCAGGAAAATTGGAAGGGTAGCAGGGATTATAGTTATTTGTCAGTGTTTATTATGAGATTGACCAACTCTGGGAAGATGTGTGGGTATTCCTGTCTAGTCAGAGCAAAATAATAAAGATGCAGAGAGAAATTTTAAAAAGAAGAAATGAGAATTAAAGATCCAAAACCTGCATTCTGTGGGATTTGGGGGCATCACTGCCCTTTTGAAAACTTCCCTTTGCACGAGAAGAACACAGTTGTGTGAACTGAGACACTGCACCGGCAGTCAGGAGTACGGAACAAGAGAGATACACCGGCTCAATTCTTACAGTTCTACTAAATTAATTTTTATCACTCCAAGAAGCAGAAATACCATAAAGTTCAGAAAAGACCTTCTTTGACATGAAAACAGATCAACAGCTACATATAATAATTAAAAGAGTTGTCACAGCACCCTTACTGAGCAAGCCATTTGTACCACGAACAACTTTACCAGGTGCTGAGCCAAACCATATTTGACAAGGCATAAACCTGATCAGAGACCACAGTTGCAAGGCGAGCATTAAGTAGTGTTTTCTGTTCATGTGCTTGATCCAAAAGTCTCAGTACAGAGCTAAAATATTGGCTGTGGGGTCTGATTTTTGCTACATGTGTGTGCTTAGTAAATAACATATTGCAAGCAGCCCCTGGGTGTGCAAGCCCATCTCTGCTAATAGACTTTTATATTCTGGCAGGGAGGCTCAACAACACGAAATAATCCTCTTCCATTTACAAAAGAAGTTCCCAATCTCTGAGTTTTAAACTAGTAGTGATCCATCACTGGCAACAAAACCCAATGTAGCTACTCCGTTAACAGATCGGATTTTAAGTATTCACAGTGGCTGTTTGCCTGCGTGTGCAGAAATTACTAACTCTGCGCTCCGGCTTCCAGGGACACCATCAAAAACAAGAGGGGATTGTGTAAGTGGACTATTTCCTGGTTAAGTATTTTAATGAGATTCATCTTTTCCCCCATCATGCATTATTCTAAGCAAGAGAATGTAACTCTGCTTGCATGGAGGAAAAAAAAGCAGCAGATGATGCGACAGGAAAGCGGAGACAGATATGCACAGAGCCCAATTAAAAAAAAATAAAAATTTAGTAACACCACCATTTGAATGCAAAATGCAAAGAGAAACAATAAAAACGCAAACTTGTTTCTTAAGGAAGCCCAAAACTCCTTCAAAAAGCTTGCATTAAAAGATCTGATGCGTGCCTTTTAAATTGATAAAGCAGTTCAACTTTGGAGTGACTGAGGTACTTCAACTTTGTCCTAACGTTCACCTTGTACTTGGATCCACATACTATGACGACAAGCTCATTAGAAATCATTTGGGATGAAACAGGAAAAAAATAGGACAGATCCCCGTTCCTGACCACTAACAAACCAATACAAAACATATGCATACACTTTCAATGACAAATTCTTTAAATCCACGTCTACCTTCTGCAACTGACCCAGGAGATTTCCTTCCCAAATAAGCCTGAAAACACTTTTTTTTAAAAAAAAAATAAATCATATGCTGCTTTTAGGCCAAGATTTGTGCGTTTCCCCTGTACCCAAATTCTTCCTTTGTGGGAAAACAAAAGTAAATTTGAAATGAAACGTGATGAGAACAGTCAAAACATCTCAGTGCTGATCATCCTTTTGGTTGGCACTGGTTATAACAGGGATTGTTTTGCTACTTTAAAAATCAAATCTAACTGAATGCTGCTGCGACATCTGAAACGGCACCAAAAAATGATGGTCCTACCCTATTAAGACCTGTTTCTGTTTTCCAAGAATTGCTATCAATATCATGTATTGGAAGACATGACCGACTTGATTTCAGAAAATATCCACAAGGAAGATCTCATTGTGAAATGTATTTAAAAACCAGAAGAAAGAGGGGGAAATCGCAAGCAGCGGGGCAGAGAGAGGCGGGCTTGGGTGAGGTAGAGGCAGTTTGCTAGAGAATGCAAAAAGTCTTGTTTTTCATTACTGTCTGACAGCAACTTTTTTTTAACAGGGGCACAGCATTTATGTAACAAGGGATTCGCTCATTCGATGCCAAGCCATGCCTGTGTACTACTGGGAAGTGAAAATAATTACATCACGTGTACTCCCCTTTCTCTCTGGAAGAAAAACGTGCCTTCATGCAGTGCCTGACCACCTGAAATGGCCCCCCAGAGCCCCTCAGCGGAGCGATGCCAGCCCGAGTGCCGGGAGCGCAGCTCAGGGCACCAGCTCCGCTAGCCGGAGCATCGCCTGCCCTGGGACCCGCAGGAACCGGGGCTCCACTAACAAGCACTGGGACTCGGATGCGTCATTAAAGGACGTTAAAACTCCCGTGTGCAGACATAGCTCTCATACGGGCCTGAGGCTTGGTTTGCTGTAGGTTACTTCATGGGGTCTCCATGTGGAAAAGCCCTGAAAACGTCCCTTGGGTACCAACTGCTGCAACCTCTGCCCCAGTCATTTATTGTACTCTGCTCCGAGTATTGGCACTTATTCCCCAACTTCACACAGATTTTAAGCAGCATATGACCAAACAGCTTATGGCCTGTCTCTGCAGTAACAGACATTAACTTCTCTGAACTAATCATCAGAAACAGTATACACCTTCTCCACAAATCCTTCTAAACACTGAAGCTTTACTAAACATACTCTGCTCCCTGGTCAGACTACGTGGGTCTGATTTTCCTGCACAGGATGAGGTAGGATCTTGCTGCAAGCCTAAAATGCAACCTAAGAGCTGAACCGCCCTGTTTCCAGAGCTAACGCAAGCTCCACATGCTAATTCTCGGCTAAGCCAAAGCATGGGGCTTTGATTTCCTAACCTCGGGATGTTATCTGGCTCCAGTATAGGATTACCATCAGCTCTGTACGTCTGTCCTTACAGCAGGGTCACTGTCATGCCATATGCCACTTGGACAACCTTTATTCTTTCTAGATTTTTATTTTTTTTAAATCACAGCGTTCATCTGGAGGAGCCTGGATTCCCTTGGCTTTCAAAATCTGCTTTGCATTGCTAATGCATGGGGCTGTAGGCAAAGTTGCATTAGAGAGACAGGGAAAGACAGAGAGAGAGATACTAAAAACCTGTTAAGATACAAAATGTCTTCAGGGTGCTCCTCTCTTAAATATTAACAAAAAACCAGAGAAGGTTTACTCAATTTCCATTTACCAAACAAAAGACCCAGCTCTTTTCTAAAATGGCTTCTGCATAACCTCGTTAACTTCAGGGAAGATTCCTGACTTGCACCAGAGAGAGTCCAACCTAGAAAGAGCAGGTCAGGCTCTGCATGGAAGTCATAGCAGGCGGGGAGTCACAGCATCAGTACACACAAGGTATCCTGATCGTTGGATACAGCAGGAGAAACCTCCCGCAAAATTCATGGACAATTAATTCTGCCTCTCCCCGCTGCGGTACTGTGGTAAGAGAAAGGGTCATCAGTCTCCAGATTGTCACCCTCTCAGTAGAACAACAAAAGAAAGCAAGCAGGGAATCTGGAGGGAGAATTGAAATGGCTGTTCCAAGATCGATGCCCGGCCTTCTGGGACATTAAGAGGATTTTATACTCATACAGTACCTTTCACCCCAAAGGAGCTCAAAAACCTTTCTAAATGATACACTGATCTCGCACGAAGACTACATCCGTTGAAAGGAAGCGGAGAAAACCGTGCCCATACAGGTGACAGCGAGGGGCTGGCACAGTGCTGCAAGGAGCACAGAAGAGCATCTGCAGGAGATTCGGGTCTCTGTCCCAGGGGTTCAGCAAGCCTGAGCCCAACTGTAACCACGGACTCGTGAATCCCAGGAGAAGAGAGAGGTGACATCTTCTCTGTCATGGGGGACTGCTGAAGCGGTCGCGGGTTCCTCCCCATGCCTGGACAAGCAATCCAACCCACGCAGCTCATCAGAGGCTGCTTGACCCCCACATGGATGGCACAGCGCCAGAACCTGAGGCAGAACAGCACTTCCACTGCTCTGTAACACTGCTCCCTGTATTCCCATCTCCCCTCTTCCATGGACATAATGCTGAGAGAGCTTACTATGCTTTATAGGGAGAGGTGAATGAAGAGAAGGAGTCTTTTTAGTTGACAAAAAGAAAAAAAAGGCAAAAACTGTGAAGGCACGAGTGAAAGGAGAACGGACAAAGATTGTGAGGGGGTGCAGGGAGGAAGGAGATGACCGAAACAGAGGGAAGCCACCAGAAAGAGAAGACAGTTATGGGCTTGCTTCAGCGAGGAAGAACACCAAGTCAAACCACATCTAGGAGAAGGAAATGGAAAAACCTCACAGCCATTCAGAAACATAAGCAAGATCTGTACTGAAGTGGCAAGGAGATCCAGGGCAATTCCTGTTGTTGATGAAGGCAATGAGACTTTTTCTACCAGCTTAAGAATAAGTAAGTCACAGCAGAGTTTGGACTCCAAATGAAGACACCAAAGAAAAGAGCCCATCTCATTAAAAACCACCATGGGTCCTTGCCTCACGCCCACACCTCATCTTCCACTGCTTTGCCGATGAAAAAGTTCAGCACTGCCTGCAGCTAAAAAAGCAGCACCAGCTGCATCCCTACCAACATATCCAGTGGAATAAAGATGCTCCCGCAGCCCTGACTCAAACTGTTCAGCTCAAAAGTGTCATTGGAGAGCGTGTAAACACAGTTTTCAAGCAAATTCAGTTACACTCACAGGTAAAATATAATCCCACATAGGGTAAATCTTCAGCTAAGCATCAAATGCTTCAAACTAGTCTTAACAGCTAATCTTCCTGTGTCTCCTGTATTTCCCTAACTCCTCCCAGCCCAGGGCATCTCGGTATGGTCGGGAGCTTGCCCATGCTGGGATGGTAAGATACAAATGAGAGAGGAAGAGACTACAGGTTGACCTCATTGCCAGATAAAATCCATTATGCGTGATTAAAACTTAACAAAATGCAATCACATTAAAAATGACTATCATGAAGTGCACCATGATTTACTCACTAAATGAATGAGAAATTTATCTGGATAAAATAGTCCTAGCCCTACTACATTGGCAATGCATGATAAATTGCTGATTGTGAGAAGATCATTGCTTGCTGTTGGATGACATACATACATTGATTTTTCCTAACAACACTAATTAGCATAATGGCATCTCCACATTTATTACATAAAGTTTCCTCTTAGCAAGCAAAAATTATTTCAAGCCTTCAGGTCCCAAGCTGCAAAGAATAAAGATGGAAAGGAAGGATTTACAGACTGCCTCCTTGTTCTTTATTATGCAGATCAAAGGTCCAACCCACTGGATCTTACTTAATCTGGAAGAGATGGGAACAATGCTCAAGAAAGCACAGGCATTGTGCGATTAAGCTGTGATCACAGTGGGTTGTTTTTTGCATAGTGGTGATCTAATTTTGCGAGGCCAAAAAAAGCCTTTGAGAAAGAAGAATCTAATCCTAAAGAACTAGAAAAAAAGCCCACATTTTCTCCAATGTCATTAAGAGGCGCAGGGGGCAGACTGTGCAATCCTTACGCAAGTGCTCCCATTGACTAGGGCTGTGTAGGTGAGAAAGCACTCGCTCAGTTGAAAAGGAAACGCACCATCTATTAATAGGAAAACAGAAGTGGTGGAATAGGCAAGTAAAGTGGAGGAGAGCTAGACCACGTGATTCTCAATTAATTGAAAATCAATCACAATAACCCACATTTTTCTTCTTTGAAAAATCTGAGAAGTGCTAAAAGACCACCTTAAAAACAAAGCAGTGCCCTGCCGTTCAGGGTCCTCAGCAGTACGTGGATTTCAGACTTACTCATGACGATTTTTCAAAAGTCCATGTTTTTTCCAGAGGAATGTGCTTCCCAGGAGCATGAGTAAAACAGCTCATTTACCTACATTAATGCTTGGGGGTTTTTTGCACAGTTCACTGTACCTAGAGCAGAGGACCTGGGCAGAAGCAGAGGTAAAGCAGACACCTCACCTGCCTTTGGTGAAAGCAGCGACACGGGAGTGCAACCAGGGAGCCCCCAGCCTGCACTAGCCACCCCACAGCTGCTGTTGGCCACAGCAGTTGCAATGCTGGGAGCTCTGCTGAGCTTACAGCCCGGACATTCCCACTCTGCTTCAACCTACGTTGTACAGGACCAAAGCACATGAACCCCCTCTTGACAGGAGGGTTTGCGGGGTGGCTGGGAGGCAGAGCGGGTAGGCAGGATGCTCGGGACAGGTGAGCGGAGCTGTAAGAGGTTTGGGTTCTGATGGTCTGTATTTGGCTTCCTATGAAGACAGGCTGAGAGAGCTCTCAGCCTGGAGAAGAGAAGGCTCCAGGGAGACCTTACAGCAGCCTTCCAGTACCTAAAGGGGGCTACAGGAAGGATGGGGAAGCACTCTTGATCAGGGAGTGGAGCAATAGTACAAGGGGTAGTGGTTTTAAACTGGAAGAGGGTAGATTTAGATTAGATATTAAGAAGATATTTTTCACTATGAGGGTGGTGAGACACTGTCCCAGGTTGCCCAGGGAAGCTGTGGGTGCCCCATCCCTGGAGGTGCCCAAGGCCAGGCTGGATGGGGCTTGGAGCAGCCTGGTCTGGTGGGAGGTGTCCCTGCCCAGGGCAAGGTCCTTTAAGATCCTTTCCAACTCTAACCATCCTATGATTCTGTGATTCCCTAGCCCAGCTGCAGCGGGAAACATCCCTCAGAGCAACACACACACACGTGCATGGCCACTACGTAGTGACAGGCACAGAGGAGAGAGGCGAGGGTGCGAGTAGTGCAGCAGCTTTTACTCTACCGCAGTTTCCACAAGCTTTTACTCTACAGCTCTTTCCACAAGCTCTTTTCTCCTGAAAGGCTGCACTAGTACCCTTGGATTTACCCCTCCCTGACCCCCACCATTGCCACCACTGTATTGTCACTAAGTGGAGCCTTTTCCATTGCTTCATTAGCATCAAAATCCGGCGCTGGCAGTGCACCTGGCTTGCCAGCCACCCCAGCCAAAACAGCCTCCCTCAAGCTGTGAGTGCCTCCGCAGGTGACACCTGTGTCCCTTTCAGCAGGGCCCTTGGAAAACAGCCCACCCTTTATGTAACCGGAGTCAAGGATTATTTTCTTTGGTAGCGGTTTTCGCTCTTCTCTGCGGCCTGGGAAGGAGTGAGGATGTAATCCCCGTGCTGCCTGCAGACCAGCGGCAGGAACTGGGCAAGTGCAAAGGGAAACTTGTGCAGCAGCGGAGCCGGTGACTTTTCTTGTGTCATGGTGTGAAATCCCCAACACAGAATCACAGAAAGGTTTAGGTTGGAAGGGACCTTAAAGATCATCTATTTCCACCCCCCTGCCCTGGGCAGGGACACCTCCCACCAGACCAGGCTGCTCAAAGCCCCATCCAGCCTGGCCTTGGGCACCTCCAGGGATGGGGCAGACACAGCTTCTCTGGGCAACCTGTTCCAGTGACGTTTTTCAACTGAAACTCAGAGCTTCATCTGCTTTAGACATACAAGCTTTTGGGTACTGTCCCATACGTTTTCCCCACCATGCCCTCTTTTCCTGGACACAGAGCAAGGTTGGTGGACGTGAGCAGGCCACTGGTACCTCCCAGAAATACAGAAATATTTCTTCTTGATTCTGGACGAGGAACCCCCAGGTGGTAAGAGGAATGTGGTAAATACTGCCTCAGAGTGACCACATACATTAAATATTTCTGTACATCCATGTGCATCGTTGTGTAGTTTGTGACCTACATAGTAACTATTCCAGAAATGTCTTAAAAGGCTTTAAACATTTTTGTTCTATGCGTCTCTCTGTGGGAAGAGTGAAGCCGTCTTCAGATGAGGAGACCAGTTTCACATCACATGACATGAAGGGCAAGAGAAAGTATCATTAATACAGCTTAAAAGTCTCCCCAAAAAATCACTTAAAATTGCTTTTCCATCTGTAAAAATGCAAGGGCTTGTAAGACTAATTTACTGCCAGAGACAAATCCACAAGGTGTGAGAAACTACATGTCGCTGGCAATTTAACAATAGAAAACTCCTACTTTTTTTAGTTTTGTTTTAGCCATCTGTCATAAGGGTACACTACAAACAATGTTGATCCAGTGAAGCCGCTCCATAGTTTGGAACATTAAAGTCCTGGTTGAGATGGATTAGTGGGCAGACTGAAGGTGGAGCAGCCAAATTTATCACATGGATGGTGCCACCACATTAGTGAGATTATAGCTAAGATCCCCCAGTCCTTCATCTGTCCCATGACTAGTTAAGAAAACATTTAATATGACAACAAATATCTCATACTGTTTCCATCGGCCGGAGATATACAGACCACAGAAAGCCATGGTGTCTACAGTGATTTCCTGCACGCTGTGACAACACCAAAAAACCTGCCCTGTGCTATTAAATGGATCAGAAGGGGAGGCAGAGAAATAAAAGCTGGATGAGGGGAAGCAGAGGGTGAACTTAGAGGAAGAGAAAGAAAAATGGCTTATGGAGTAGCAGGGGAGAAAAAAACGGGGCAGACAAATAATATTTTAAAAAACCTAACCTGCTGGGCTCAGGAGGAAAGAAGAACACGCTGATAAAATAATTCCCTGGAAAGTGCGTGCTGGGCAATCTCAGGAATTCTGCTTTGTCTACGCAATACTATGTACAAAAACCAATTTAAAATGCAGATTCTTTTGACGATGTTAACTCTCAAGCCTGTAAGGAACACCATGTCAGAAAAGGAGGAGTCATCTTCTCAGGGCAGAAACACAAGCGAAAAAAGAGACAGAGAAGATTTTGTGACAGTGCTGCTGGACTTGGGCTTGCTTTCTGCTATACTTGACCCTCTTGAGACGGCTCCCACTCTTACTGTAGAGTAAGAACCGCTAACAAGCTCCCACCGGGTGTAAATGAGGAAGCCACCTGTTTGGAAGATGTGTTGAGACAGAACGGGTGGTTTTCTCACCATATGCAAGATAGGCTTGCAGGCTAGTGCCTGCAAAACATTCCTCACACACATAAAAAGGGGCTAAATAAGGGTGGGAGAACTCAAGAATACAAGTAAGCGCGCGGTCCATGAGAATGAAGAACACAGGGACCAACAGACTGGTTTCTCTCCTTAGTAACAAAGTTGGCTATCTCAGACTTAACGCTAAGCTGCTGAACAATAACATAAAAAGGGCAAGTTTCCCACTGCCCATGAGGAATGAAATCTTTGCTGAGAGAGCAGAAGCCACATTCTTTCGCAAATTAGATGCATCAGCTGGGATTTGGCAGAACCTCCTGAACGCAGGACTACAAATCTGCACTTAACCACTTACTGGGACAGTCTTTCAAGAGGTATTAAGTGTTCCTGCTATGGACACATGCGCGTCGCAGGCATTAGGAAATCTTTCTGGAGGGCAAACACATGCCAATAGCGTAACGCTTCTAGGTAGTGCAGGGCTTGAATATTAAAAAATGCTACGGAAAGCCCCAGAATAAGGATCCACGTAAATAAAATAAAAGACAAAATAGGACTTGAGAAGTGCAAGGTACGCTTCACTGTTGCGATGGAACCTGATAGCCAGCTGGGTAGCCTAGTCTGCTCTCCAAGGAGCACTCCTCCACGCAGACACGGACTAGGCAGAGGCACGGGGAGCACGAGCTGAGCTGGAGGCTTTGAAGGCACACCAACACCAGCGCTGCACTGCTCCAGCACCGGGTGGCCAAGCCCTACAGTGATGGCTCAGAAGCAGGACGGAAATCATACAGGGACAGAAAAGCTCCTGGTAATGTATGGCCAAAAATGTCTGTTAGCCACAAAGGAGTATGTACATGCAAATGTAAAATGAGCTGCTGGGCTCCACATGAAACTGCACAAAACATGGTGATGTTGGGTGCTCACAAGGTCAGAACGCTCCTCAGCTATGAGCCATGAACTGCAGTAAACAAAGGTGAGGGAAAATGAGCCACTAAAGATGGGACTATTAATTTTCCTCTGGAAATAGGAGTCTTACTTGGTCCTAAGTTCCTAGTTGGAACATTAATCAGTGCTTACTGGTATTCTCCTCAAGCAAAAAAGCTGAGCTGAATTTATGCTCTTGGGATAAACAAAGACCCTCTTTTAGTGTCCCTGAAATGCTACTGAGTGGGAGAAGACATTTAAGGAACACGGGGATTACAACAGAGCAAGGGATTTTCTCTTTCTGGCAGCAGTCAGCCTCCCATAAGATATTTGTACGCTTCAGCTTCTCTCCCTGTCCTTCTCCCTTTCCTGCCATTTCTTGCACCTTGCAGAGTAGCGCAGATAGCTGTGGACAACTTCAATTGCAGCATTCCTGATTTCTTGAGCTCTTCACAACGCTACCCAAAATGAAGCTGTCACCGTGTGTAATCTTTAATTAGCTGCAAGATCTCGAGGTGGGCACTACCTCTACAGACATGTGGCTCCCACACCTTGCACAAAAGCTCAGACTGAGCACCACCACGGCAGAAATACGATTTTCTTCCCTCGCAACATTTTTTTTTTTTGTCGGCTTGACATGACTGCCTTCAGGAGCGGCTGGAAAGGACTGACACTTATTCCCCCACCTCCTCTCCAACTTGCAAATGGACCCACTTCCCCAATACACTGGTAGCTCTGGCAATGGGTACGGCGGGAGAAGAACCCTGTGGCTTGCCCTGCTCCCCAGGCTGGCTCTCTATGTGCACCAAAGCTTATCCTTGGAAACACGGCAGCCCTTCTGGCCTGGCCCCCAGGAAAAGCCAGTGCCTTTCCCAGTTAGCCGGCAAACAGGAAAGAGGAGCTGGTGCAGGAAGCAGCAAAGAAGGATGCGTACAGGGTGGGGAAGGCAGAACTCAAGCTGACTTTCCATAATTTACCTCCCTGACGATGTCTCTTCTTCTGTCTACCTGAGTGTAGAGCTATGGGCAGGGAAGGAGCCACCTGCATGTCACAGGGGAAAAAAAAAAAGATGACTGAGACTGAAAAAAAGAGAAGAACAGGATGGAGCTTGCTTTTAAAGTAACCACAATCTATTAATAGTTCAAAATAGGCTTTTTAATTACAGGATACCCTATAACCTTTACCCTTATCGACTGATTTTATTTGATAAGCAGTTTTGCTTGCTGCAAGCTCCTTAATAGACAGAAATCGGAGCAGAGGGAGAATGCTGGAAAGGAAAGGAGGTCCTTGCCAGAGCAGGTTGGGTCATCACCACGAGCCTGTGGTGGGAGCAGAAACCGCGTGAAAGGTACTGAATCCAGTTAAGCAGCAGCAGTCATTGCGCCCCTCCTACAGTAAAGGGAGCACGGGGAAGGGTACTGCTTATTCAAGAATAAATCCGGTAGCAAGAATATTTCTATATCTAAAATAAATCTTTTCTCCAAACACTAATAAAAAATTTTACAAGTTTGCTTGGAATTAAATCTCAGTTTGTAGAAGCCCCTATTATGGAAGGGAGATGGAAAAAAGATGGAAATTGAGTTAATTCTTAATCCATTCTCCAGTTTTTCTTTACACAGGGTGGGAAAGACAACGAGACTACATTTAAATTGGAGAATAAACTCCCAGACTACCTGGAAGAGGCTTTCCTAGCAAAGGCATTAGCTTACAGCTTGTTCCCTGCAGAACAGAACAGTCGAAAGGAAATTTAAAATCTAACGTCAGCAGAGATACACAAAATGACATTCAGGCTTCGAAGCGCTGCTAAGGGTGGAAACGCAGCCTGAAAGGGGGTAGTCTGGTTCACCTCTTACCATCAGTACAACAAGCGGTAAGGGTCCAACTCTCATTAATCTAAAGGGCATTGTTATAGGCCTGATGAAGATTAATCCCTTGCTTATTTATAAAGGGATCTTTAGCAATTATAGGGAAAAAAAAAAAAAAAGAGACACTTTAAATGGTTCTTCTGTGGAAACACGGTAGGTCTGAGTATCTCCAGATCCAAACCCCAGCGCTAGCAGAAGGCCAGGGTGAAATGCCCCCCCCCTCCTTGCTCACAGCAGAGGCACCCACCGTACCACGCATCTCTGCTCTTTCTTACGGTCGGCTGCCTTGGAAGGTGTCCCCTGCAGAACTGCCCGCAGCGCAGGAAACGGGTGGACAGCTGCAGAGCCTTCCCTGGCCTTTTCCAGCAAAGCCTCTTCTCTTCCAAAATTAGTCGCGAGGCTTGCTTGACTCCCTTTGACGGCAAGGGAAAGCTGATCACCGACCGCAGTGTGGGTTAGCGTGGGACCTGGAAGGTCAGGTGGAGCCTGAAGAAGGGATCTTCCTTGTGCTTCCAAAACAGAGATGAAATAGAGGCCTCCCTAGCCCCAGATCTGTACTGTTACATCTGCTCAGGAGCTGCTGCTGATTTTATCACTGCTGTTAGCTGCAAGGTCTAGTAAATCCACACCACGCAGAAACTGCACGTGCAGCCTCCTTGTTGATGGCAAATGAAGCAGTTTTGGTGCATACTGAGCAGTTACTTCACCCATGTCCTCAGTACGGACAGCAACTTAGAAATAATGTCATTTATTTCTGTGAGGTGCCTTTTCTAAAAGGACTATGTGACATGTTAGAAATACAAACACGACCAAAGAGGAACTTCCAAGGAAGCCGTCTGGACTTGCACCACAACCTTAATCGTCCATCTGGGTACTACGAGAACAGATGACACTGAAATGGGGGTAAGGAAAGTCCCCGTATTACATTATCTTGCAATGTTATTGTAAGGTTTGTATTTTGACATGTTTTCCTTTCACTTTCCTATTCTAGAGTCAAGAGGTAAGGGAGAATCAAAGCTTTACTTTAAAAAGTAAACTTCTGTCCCAGATGGATAAAGAAAACTGGAAAACCAAGAATCCTCGTGGTTCAGAAACTGGAAGACAACTACCACCACCATCCCTGACATATTTTATTTTTATGAGCTCATGATTTGAAAGCACTTTTAGAATTTCTTCACAGCCAGCAGTGTTATAAGGCACAAATGGACTTGTTTGAGACATTCAGACATATATTCATGAATTTCAATGTTGGAATACTAACGTCTAATTAATATTTCTGAGATGTTTTGAAGGAAACCAGCAAACTCGGAAATTACGGAAGGGAAATGAAAATACGCGGGCAAGAAGTACTCTGTCTAGAGTCCAGAAAAAGGTAAAGTTAAGGACAGTCATCGTCTTGGAGAAATGGCAGATGGACAAATTTAAAACTCCAAAATATTACCTAAGCGCAAGCTGTGATCAAACCTGCATCCTGGCTGGGCCGTGCAAGATCCCACAGACTGGAGAGAAAGGGATCAGCGCAAGTCATGCCAAAGGCTCAGAGAGGCGCGCGGAGCTCCGGCAGCCAGCTGCCAGGCACTGAACGGCACACAGACGAGGTGCGCCGTCAAGGGTGGGAACCTCAGCGTCGGGCTTTGGATTGTCTTCTCTCAAATAAAAACGGAGAATCCAACTCATGGGCGAAAACATTATGCCAAAACATGACAGGTACCATTTTGCAATAAGCACTTCTCCTGATCCACAAAGAGTAAAGGTGTCAGTGGACAACGGGGTTTACCTCTGTAGCTCTCCCGCAGCGAATACCCTGATTCTCAGAGGCCACTGCCCGGGTGGAGGAAACGGGGCAGGAAGGAGGGCTTTTGATTTTCCGGCGAACATTAGAACACTGTTGTAAGAAGAAAAGGCCACACGGATCTTTCAGTCACCACCTACCACTGAAAGCATCAGCCTCTTCGTGCTAAATTAGTTATGCCGATGCTCAGAGGGCAGCAAACTAGCCTGCAGGAGAGCAGAGAATTGGGGAGCGCATGATATGAACATCCCAGAACGTTCAGTGGTGCTGTGTCCCCAGCTTATGACAGATCCAATCATAAAAGCGGGTGGAAAGAACAGAGTTTTACACCGTCTGTATATTACCATTAAGAGCATATACAATAAACAAGAAGAGGTAGAGAGGCTCATGAACAATAAGAAATGGATTATGGCTGGTATCGCCGAAAGCAGGAGGAATGGGACATGAGACTGGAAAACAAAAATTGATGATGATAACTTGCACTTTAAGGAGAAAATGGAAAAAAAATCAGGAAAGGGTAGCACTTTATGTAAAAATATGCTGCTACTGGCTACAGACATTTCAAAATCACAGCGCTTCGCAATTGCAGTCGTAACTAATAAAACTAAAGAAGAGCTGGCTGGCACATGTTATATCATCAGACTCACTAAATAACAGGACAAACTGCTCTTTACATGGCAATCTAGATCACATAGGAAGAAAAAGTATGCTATCATGATGACTTCAAAATAGAGGACATTTAATATACACTCTGTGCAGCCAGTAATACAAATTTTCTGCTTCTAAAAGTAATGTAGAACAATTTCTTTACAGGTGAGAATAACTCACACTCCGAGTCTTCAAAAAGCTAGACAAGAAGCAAATAGCACAACAATGTATTTTAACAAATCTTGGACAAGTGGAGAAGCTTCCAAGAACTAAAGATTCGCCACTACAACTGTGATATTTAAAAAGAAGAAAAGACCTGTTATTCTGACACACTCTCCAGTAAAACAGTGGAACAAGTGGTTTCAGTTCTCTACCAGTAATGACTCGGAGGATAAAACAGGAATACTGGTCAACATGGTTTCAGGAAAGTAGGTTTCACCAAAGACATCTGTGGTTTTCTTATGATCAAGGTGATTGGTTCAGTTGAGGCACGGGAGCAGTGCTCTTATATTTCAATTTTGCAAGGCTTAGACTACAGAAAAAGCTTAGTATTTCAGAAAAACATTTACCATATGGAATGACCAAAGCATGTATTAGGTTAAAAAGTACACGCCCACAGGCTGCAAAATGAGGAAATAACAACAAGCCAAAATTCGGTTTTTAGGATTATGCCATGGAGATCTGATCCCAGGCAACTGCTGCACAATTTGTTTCCCGTGCTTTATGCTAACGTGACCTCCCTCCCAACACAATGTGCAGATGATGGCAGGAACGGTAAGAAAGCCAGGCTACTGTTTACAAATTGTCTGGTGAGATGGCCGGAATCCATCCGAGCACATTTCGACTACCCATGTGTCCCTAAAGAGTCTATGGGAGATAGATTTCTGGGGAGGAAATTTCAGCATTTGTAAAAGGCAGGTCCTGCAGCTGAACTCCAGAGCAAGCCTTTTGTAGAAAACACAGTGGCTACGAGCCAAGCATAGCCTAGATGGGCATTCACTACATCTCTATAGGCTGTTCAGCAAGTGATCCTCACAGTCTCAGTCATTATTTCCATTCCAGCTTGTCTCCCCTAAGATCTGGTGAGACAGTTGCGTTTCTGCCACGCTTTCATGCCGTGAATACAAATCTGTAGGACTTTATTCTTTACTTTCAGGTAGGCTTTTAAAAAAGGTCAAATCTCAGAACACCAACAATCGCTTTTTCTCACTATCCCAAAGATAACCTTCGAAAAAGTATAGAATCTCTTTTACAATTCCAGTGAGAAACACACCTTTTTACTTAGAAAGAACAAGGACAATTATGTTTTGTTAATGTTCTCTGGACACAGATCTCCCTTTATCCTTCACATGCAAAACTAGACTGAACAGATGAGGCAACTTTGACAGAGCACTGGAAGAGGCTGCCCAGGGAGGTGGTGGAGTCTCCTTTTCTCTGGAGATACTCAAAACCCACTTGGACACGTTCCTGTGCACCCTGCTCTGGGTGACTCTGCTCTGGCAGGGGGGGGGCGGTTGGACCAGATGATCACTAGAGGTCCCTTCCAACCCCTGCCGTTGTGCGATTCTGTGATTTTGAATTTATAAGATTAAAACAAAAGACAGAAAAGAGAATTTGAAGATATTCTTCCAGTATGGTGTCATTTCTCCTCTTCGTTCACATCCCTCCAATTTCAAGCAACATAACTAGTGGTTTCAATAGGAACTATAATTGCAGCATCCTCACAGTCCCATGCAGGCAAAGAGCTGCAGTCTCGTTTTATTTTCCTTACACCCACGGAGAATTCTGTTTTGTTTCGACCTCTCATTACTCTCCCTCACTTACTTGGCTCCAAACATCAAATTCTGTCTCAGCCATTCAACATCTATTCCGTTGGGTTGCTTTTTTTCTCTTACCATTACGCATACATATTGAACAGCTGGAACCAAGAAAAGGCACAATTAATGATTCTGAAATTTTCCAAAGAAAACGTTTTCACTTTTCCCCAATTTGAAGTTACTTTTTGGTTTATAGAAAAGAGGGAAAATGCCTCCCATAAAACCTTACATACACCTCAAAAACTAAATGGAACATTTCAGGTTAAACAAAGCTCTAATTTTTGAGAGAGAAGGTTGGTTTAGGCTTGCTTGCTTTTATTTCTTAAATCACATAAAGAGCCTAAACAAAGCCCCTGTTGCCTCTTGGTGTGAAACCAATTTCTTTTATTATCACATGGGAACCAGAATAGCAGGGAACCTCTAGCCCTCAAATACCAGCCTCAGCGAAAATCTGTGCTTGCTGGTTTAGCCTATAGCTGCAGATAAGCAAGAATGAAAGAACCACGCAGGAGAAGCAAGAGGCTAAAGCACAATACCTGAATACCTGCCATGTACTCACAAACCAACAACTGGGGTTGGGGCAGATCGGGATACCTGGGGCAAGGCAAAGAGCAGGGATTTCTAAGCCCAAGTGGAGAACAGTCAGGCAGGAGGGAATACTCGTAGCAGCACAGAGCCCTGATGAAGGTAGATGGGTCAGGATCCAGCCACAGGTTTTGTTGAGTATAGATGGGTCAGGATCTGACCATGGTTTTAACAGTCAGCTCCACAAAAAGCGGTCTGAATTACCTTCAGGTTAACCGCAGAAAAATCCCTGACTCAAAAATCCAAACCAGTGTCTGCTTTGCAGAAAAACAAATACCCCATCCAGCGCTCCTTTGAAGAGAACAAGCTGTAGTATAAAATAGAGGGCATGGCGGTGCAGGGCGTATGGGTCGTTCAGCATTAGCGTGACAGAGGTTACAGCCACAGTGCCAGGACCACTCCTGGACCCGCACAGCAAAGCAAAGAACTAACGCATCTGACAGGAAGAGTTTCAACACCAACAGCGTGGAAAACCTTTAGAGAAATCCTAATTTTGTCGGATACTAGTTTTGCTAGCTAAGCTGCTAATGTAGCACTCTGCCTGCCCAACCACTCACGCGGATATTGAGCTGCCGGGCTTCCTCTCTCGCCTCTCACCTCTCTTTACAAGAGCACGCAGTGCTGCTCAGCAAGCCTAGGACACAAGCCCATAGCACAGCACGGACACAAATAGGACAGTCACAGGCAACTGCCCTCCACAGAGCATTTGCAAGGTCCCAGTGGGACTGAAAACATGGTGTGTCTCTCTAAAGCAAGTCCAATGACTGAAGCAATGAGTGCACGTAAAAATTCTGCTTAGTAACCACAGAAGTACCCTAAGCCCAAATAGACATAGGTTTAATTAGTGCCTGTAGTACACACATGCACACAACTAGCCATACTTGTGTTTTACAGCAGTACACAGAAAATAAGACAAGGCATTTTTGTACGTGCCCGATGTTCCCTAAATCATCTTTTGGTTCTCGAATACACCCATGTAATAGTCACCCGACAGAAATATATGGTCAGTACTACTCATGAGATGCAATAGCTCAAATTATTTTTCCCCTTAAAAGCCATGTGTTGAATCTTCAAGATTATTTCACACACACACCCCCCTTTACAATTCTACAATGAAAGTAGAAATTATAAACTGACTGAAAGATACATTCCTTTTACATTCAGAAATGTGTTTCAAACTGAAGAGTGCAATCTCCTTATTTTCCATATATGACCTGGCAAATCTGACCATCCGCATCGTGCATAAAGTGGCAGAATCAGATAACCTGCATCAATCTGGATTTAACTCAACAATATCAACATACCGTTCATACCACCTTTGCAAAAACAATCTGTTTCCACCAAGCACATCTCACAATTGTAAGTTTTCCAATTTTCCACAGAAAAATGCTTTTCAGGGAAGCAAGAAGGGAAGGAATGAAGAAATACATTACAGTTAGAAATATATTATCTCAGCCTTCCTCACCAAACAAAACCCCTTCGGTGTAGGTAAGTGGACTTCACAAGTAGTGAAGGGACCTTTCTACAGCAATGCGCAAGCAAGAAGTCCCTCATCCTGACTGGGTCGATAAAGGTGAATTGCACATATAATATAACAAAGTACAGCTTTGCCTTAAGTTTCTTCTTGATAAGATATACAAATATCTGGACTTGGTTTTGGAAGAATGTCCAGTTGTATCCAAATATCTAGTTTTTCCTACAATAAAAAAAGGAACTGAATGAGATTAGATGTATGACATCTTGGCTTCCTGTTCACACTGGAGAACTGCAGTCAGATATTAACAGGAATTTCTCAGTTTATGAAATGGAGGAGATGACATTAACTCTTTCACATATGCAGATTGTCCTCTTAACTCTTTGATGGGTCTTGGAGATCAACAGATTTAACAGAAAACGAAGAAAAGGAACACTAAATCATTAGACAGCCTGACCAAACATCCGCTGCCTCTCAGGTACAACCTGACAAATTCTATAGCTCAGATTACAGTCTGAGTTTTATGCCATTATCACAGTATATCTCCAGATAAGTCTTCACAAAAAGAAGAGGCTTTAGACCAACTAGTTCTAATGCAATAGGCAAGCAGAAGTAAACAGAGAGACGAATCTTTGAGCTGTCACCATACATCCTAAATCAGAAACAGGAGGCAGATGAACATTTCTTTTTGTTTTGCAATTAATTTTAAATAAGGTGATGGGCTCTGACCTGGTAAAACTCCTACTCCTCCTATTGGTAGAGCCCCAAACTCCACAGGCTGAAGAATTGACAAATTTTGCTGTATTTCTACATGCATTACAGTGTGAGTCACAGTTAAACCATGCTCAGAAGGAAGTAGTCCTTGTAGGTGGTGTGGAAACAGCTAATTTGGTAAAAAGCTGTTACGCTAAAACGATCAACCAACAATTCCATTAGCGTACTATTGTATCAGAATTCCTGATATGTTTTGGTGGCACATAACTTCTGTAAAGGCATCACCTACTTTGTGAACTGATTATTAACTGTAATTCTTTCTAAAACTCTTAACATTCAGAAAACCTATTCTTAGGCCTTCCCATGACACCAGTGGGCAGATCTTCACGGGGGCTGCACAACTAAGAACACTCAGCTGACCTAGGAGGCGACAGGGCATTACTATAACCATTATTTAAATCGGTTATTAATTCATTCCAGAGCATTCCCCAAGCCTGGCAGCTGCCTCTCCAGAGGTTAGCATGGAATAGATGCGAGACAGTGACGCCAGCCCACTCAAGCCAACATGGGTTTCGCCTCTTGCTGAAAGACTCTACAGATTCATAACAATAGAATACTTGAGGTTGCTAAAGACTGCTTTAAGTCCTGGAATAAACCATCTCATTTCACGCATGGTTCAAGCGCTACTAAAAGCATTCAGTTGCGCTTTCTTCTTCCAGCGGAAACCAAAGCCGCTCAGCACCCAAAACGTCCTTCCTTTGTTCCCTGAGCCAAAATACCAAATATGCTGTTTCAAGCTGGCTGGATCCCTGCCCCAAGAAGAAAGGGCCAACCATTCCGTCTACACTGTGGAAGCTAAGCCATGCAGTGGTTTGGGATCCAAAAGCATCAAGCCTTACATTATGAAAACAAAGGAAACAAACCCTCCAAGGAGGAGTGACTTCTGACCCAAAGCTTCCCAGAGTGGCCCGAAGCGTTCATCGGCAGAAACAAAGAGGAAAAGCACTAGTTTGGAAAAACAGCCATTTAACAACATTTCTAAAGCATAACACAACACCATTCCAGTCATTTCTTAAAATGATCAAGCTCCAATACCACATGAAAAGTCCAAGAAGCATCTGCAATGACGTTCCATACTTCCCAGGAGAAAAAGAAGGAGATCGTACAGAGTGACTAAGCCTTCGTATCAGCCTCTTTATGGTTGCCCGCATTCTTGTGCGCTCGCACTTACCTGACCAAGGGAAGGAAGTGTTGCATATGCCATGGGCTGATTCATCATTCCTTTCTGCTTCATGATGAGCATGCGTTTCTGCTCCTCGCTCAGGTGCGCCATCTGAGCTTGCATCTGCGGCTGCTGGGACTGCTGCTGCTGGATGTACGGCATCATGGGGTTCTTGCTGGGATTTGCCATTGGTGGGGTCATCCTCTGACTCAGCTCAGCATTGAAGTGGGTCAGAGGTTTGGTGTTGCCGTAAGAAAGCATATTGGGCTGTTTGCTTAAGGAGTTTGTGCCCAGGTTATTTGGCTGCTGACTGATCATATTCATGTGATTTTGAGGGAGGTAGTTATTAATTGTGGTCTTCTGTGGATTGTTTGCCATAGCAGGCACTATTGGGTTTTGGTTGTTAAAGGCTTGGGGATACATCATTGGACTATTTGGTTTGTCTGTACTGAAGGGTCCTCCGTAGGGACTAGATGGAGGGCCCACTGGTGACCAGCTTGAGGCTTGATTTGGATGCTGCTGCTGCTGCTGCTTCTGCTGCATGAGCTTAGCTCTTTGCTGCTGCTGGGCTGCCATTTGCTTGAGCTGCTCAGCTGGAGACAAGTCAGCGCTTGGCATAGTCACAGGCCCAGGCCCTGATCCAGCCACGGTTGCTGCTGCAGGATTCATAAGGTAGCCATTGCCAGACCGCGTCTGCGTCTGGCCTGGAGTGTGAGCCTGGCTGGGAGTTTGAGGTGACTGAACAACACAGTTTGCTGGTGAGCCGGCAGGGATTGGGGCTGGTGGGGCGCTGGACACAGAAGCTATGCTAGAGGCTGTGGAGACATTTGAAAATGGAGGACCGGAAGAAGAAGGTCTCACCTGGGGAGACCCTAATGGGACATGAGCAAATGGAGAATGAGATGGATCACTTTTCACGCTTGCACTCTCTTGAGTCTCTGTGGCAGGCCTGGGAAATTCCGGCTCTTTCTTCTCTTCAAAGTCTTCGTTGAACAAGTCTTGGATATCGTCTTCTGGAACGGTGTTCGCTAGTTCGTCTATTAGCTCCTGCCACTCTTGATCATTCAGGTTAATATCTGAAAAGAGCTTATTCTGATTTGAAAGGGATGTTTCAGAAGTGTCTATGCAGCTGGGGTCATCCAAAGGCTCTTGCTTTAGCTCCTTGCTCTGCAGGATGTTAAAAGTATTGTCTAGCTCATTGCAACCGTTAACAGGGAGCTTTATCTCAGAAAGCCCACCATTTTTACCCAAGTCTTCTAGACCACTACCGTGAGTTCCACTGTTCTGCAGGGGCAGGGGAGCTTTCATGTCAAGCTGGTGAAGAGGAGAGACAGCGGGCAAAGGCAAATTGTTGGGTAAGTTGTTGATTGCCTCGATGCCTGGTACGTCCTTCCGTATCCGCTTGCTGGTTGGAGAAAAGCTCCCATCACAAACTCCATTCTGCTGTTCTCCATTGAGAGGTGAACGTGCGCCTTCCAACTTCCTTTTGACTGTCTCTTGAAGCTTAAAGAAAAACAAGAAAAAAAAGAATTAACCAGTTGCAGAGACAAGAAAAGTGCTGATGAGCTTTGTGACACATACTCCTCATCAAGGCTAGTAGTGAGCATAAGTTTTAAACTTCCTGATTAGGAAGTTTCTTTGATTTCATTCTTATGCTTTGATAATTTGAGGTCATGGTCTAAAACAACAACCAAAAAAAGCTCATAACCCAAAAAAAACCCAAACCAAACCTGCCCCTGAATATGAGAGCACTAATTCAACTTTTTGGTGCCTAACACAGTGAGGAGTCTTAAATTGGACCAAAAAAAAAAAAAAAGGAATCACTAAAATTTACTATGTACTCTGAAAATCTTTTTGCTGGAAGTTTCTGGAAGCTTCTTGAAAAATACCTGCAATACAACTCTTTGACTACTTGTACAACTACATGTGTTGTTGACACTGACATTTTTTGAGAAAATTCATTAACGTAGTTTCATTTGATCAGCCCTCTGTTCTTGGCTACAAAACATAATAAGAATCAATTTTAAGTGAGGAAAATAATATATCCACCCTAAAAAAAGAGAAGGCATTTTGCATGATGGTAATCAAATAACAAAAAAAAAAAGAAATAACCTGTGTGCTAGGAGCTAACGTAAAAGACAAATAACTAACAGAAATGATAGCAAGATAAGTCTCCAGGAAAGCAATTAAATTAGAATGAAAGAATGTTATATATTAAAAAAAAGTGTATTAATATAGGCTTTAATTCAGGTTAAAAGAAGCATAGCAATGCACTGGAACAACCTACAGTCCTTTCCCATCACACCAAACGTTAAATCCTCTGCTTATGTACCAAGCTAAAAAAAGCATCCCTCTTCGGCTAAGGCAAAAAACAATAGTGGGGAGGGGAGGAAGCAAAGAGGTCACAGCTCGAACGAACGCCTTCAGGACACACTTGCATCCTTGATACTAGAACAATAGAAGACAAAATACTGAAAGATTTTATCAATTTTTGAAGTATTTTTACTGGTATGAAAATCCCAGACACTCAGCTCCCACCCCTTCCCTAACCTAGAGGTCCTCAACCTTCTTTCTTCCCACAGTCCAGATCCCATTTATTTCTCCCATCCCAAGAGGGCTAGTTCCCCTTCCATCCCGTGTGTAAGACAGGCAAGCAAACCCATATCTCAACCCCGTTTCAGAGGGAGTGGTTCTGAGAAGGCTGCACCCTTCTCTCGCCCTTCAGCCCTGTGTGGCCTCTTCAGCACGCAAGGGGAGGACACGGCCGATGTACACGTTGCTGGGGACACTAAGCTAGATGCTGGTCCTCTGCAGAGATATGATCCTTATAACAAAGCAGAAAGGCAAGTGTCTGAGTGCTTAAGCAGACCATCAACTCCTTGATTTGCCCTGGAGCAGAAGAGCATTTTTTATGTGGGAAAATTATTGGCATGTGCCTGAGAGTCAACAGTGGGTCTTCTTCCCCCTGCACAAAGCCCATGTGTGCCAAGCCTCACACAGGCTGACATTCCTTCTCCTCTTGGCTTCTGTGGTGCCGCACAGAAGCTCTGCGACTGCAGCCTCTGCCATATGGATCACTGCTCAGCCACGCTCCTCCTCTGGTGCAAGATGCCTGTGGAGCTCCATAGGAGTTGTCCTTACCCTGAGTCTTTCTCCACCCTTGGTTTCTGGGGATCCACTTGCGACAAGGCAGGAGTCAGGAAGGTTGTGAGCATGTTTTGGGCCTCCCCACTGCACGTGTGGAGCGCCTGTCACTGGGCTCCCACTCCTCACCCCGCCGCAGCAGCTCTTGCCCCCATGAGCTCTGCAGATGCTCGGGGATGGGGACCCACATGTGGTAGCAGAAGCAGGTGAGAGCACACGCCATGCCAGCGCTCTCCCAATTAAAGCCTAGCACAGTCACGTTAATCAGCCATGGTCTGTGGGAGCACACCAGGCTGCAGAGCACGTAGCCCCACAGCAGAGGCATCGCCTTTTCCTCTCTCTGTGCCACGGCAGCAGCAAGCTCTAGCAAGAAGCCCTTGCCCAGGGGTGGTAATTGCCTCATCTGTGCCGGTTAACAGCGATGTGGAAGGTAAGTCAACACCCAGGACTAGTGTGAAGGAGAAAAAACAGATCCCACAAGGAGGCTTATGATACGGCTCTCACCTCTGCTGCTTCCCTCCCCTAAAAACCTATGTAAAGATGAATATCACCGTATGGCATCACAGCTCCCCGCTGCTTTTTGACCAGTGTAGCTGCCGCATGGCAGAAGACGACAGCCGAGCCACTGAGCTTGTTTCTTTATATATCCCTGGTTCAGACCCCGGAGACAAGGGAAGGAGGATATGGATGTGGTAATGGCACCGCTTCACAAGTTGCAGTTGCTTCCAAGTTTCCTTTCTTCAGAGCAAGAAAAGAAAGAGCACGATCTGGCCTCAAGTGCAGGTGGTCAGTAACACAGTTGATATAATGGCTTAAAAGAGCATATTTAAATGTTGCCCCTAATGGGCCACTCACACGATTTACAGCTGAAATCACCCGTTTCAGCTCCTAAACCGTCTCACTGCAAAGCCACTACCCCTCTCTGCCTTCCACATCAGAAAAAACAGTCACTGAACAGCAGGTGACTCAAGATCAAGTTCAGTGGGCACACACACACAAAAACAGGGGTCGAAGAAATGTCCAAAACTCGTGATGGCCCTTTGCCCCAAGTTCATATTGGTCAAATGCTGGGCTAAAATAAGAACAGTCATACCAAAGGACCTGGTGACAGGCTTCTAGCTGTGAAGAAAAGTTCACATAAGGAAGAGATTGGAAAACCTTAATTTGTCTTAGTGACAAAGTCAGGGATTAGTGAGAGCGATTAGCTCCTGAGAAACATGAGAGGACTGACTTCATATATTTCACAACAGTTTGAAGGTATCCCTTACAGAATATCGGTAAGAGTGATACACTTTCACGTCGTTTCACACTTTCAGGTTTCACATCATTCATTAATTTATCCTGAATCCGTCACCTCATTTGTACATGAATGTTTACCAAAAGAAACAAAACTATCTACTGGGGAGATATATAGCCCTAAAAATATCAGCTCCTAAAGATTTCATCATGTGCTGAAACTTGGATGTCCCCCTGTAGAAATATACAGTGATTTTAGTGAAAGTAAAAGCAGGCCCAAAATATAAATATTAATAATCATGTTTAGCATGCATTACGACAAAAAGCAGCTTTAACATGGAAACTATTTTCCATCAAATATCAAATGTACAGAAATTGTGCCTTGTAGCAAATGAAAACAAAATGAAGCCTATTCTAAGTTTGTAACTCCACATTATTCTCCCTCAGAGGTTTCAGGATTTGGGGGTTAACAGGCACTAGAGAAAAACGTAATCTTTGTTTGCTCATTGAGCAACTGTAGGTAGACAGAAACATAACGTGAAAGGTTTATTTGAAGGCAACATGCTGGATATAACCTTTGCAGGTAGGGAAGCACCATGGGTCCGGCTTTTTGGAAGGGTTGGGAGCTGTAACAACAGATGCATCTCTTCTTTTTGGGGTACAACACAGAAATATTCTTAGCAAATTATTTCAATGCAAATGCTCATTTCTGTATCTTGATTTCATTCCCAGTCACCGTGCCAACTGTTGGATGGCTTGAATGATGATACACTGACCATATAATGGCAAAGAGTGTTAACACCACCAGGATTCCACAACGTCTTAGACTAAAATCCCAGCACTTCCCTTTCCCTCTGTAAAAACAATATTCTCCAGTAAAGTGTCTTCCCTCTCCTTCTAAGAAGTAGTACACAGCTTGTGCACATGATTTACAGTATTTACAGTACGCATCATGAAGATATTAGCAGCAGCTTCGAGATTTATGTCTAGGAACAGAAGAGTCTTGATGCATAAAATAAAAGGAAAATATTAAGATAAAACAAAAATATTCAAATAAAATAAACCCCTTACCAGTTTCATAGGCCTCTAGCTTTATTTACACAAAATACTTGGCCAATGGACCTGCATTTCACAGCAGGTTTCTGCCCCAAGCAGAAGAGAGTGAAGCAGGACGTGCTGTTCTTTATATGCCTTTGGAGAAACTCTAGTTGCAAAGCAAGAAAAGGTCAGACTTTGGCGGGTTGACTTTTTAAATGAATCTTGACCGGGGGGAGGCGGGGGGATGGGGAGGCTGTGCACGCAAACACACAGACCCGAATGGTCTAAACCCAACCTGTCCTGAAATTTTTGGCAGAGGTACTCGGACATGCCACGGCAGACCCAACAGATAAACAAGAGAGCGCTGAGGCTGTCGGCAGGGCTTTCGTCTGCGGGGAGAAGCTGCTCCGCTTCATCCCACCAGCAGCAATTCATTTTTCAAAAGAAATGAGACGGAGGTGCTGTTGTTATAGCAACAGCTGAGCCTCTCGCCGGCCCATCCTCCACTGTCGCGCTGCCTTCGGTCACCCACGGGGAGCCACCGGGGATGTGGCGGCAGCCGAGTCCTTTCACTGCTCTCAACAAAACAAAAAAAAAGAAAACGGACGGGGTGGTCGCACAAAAAAGAAGCCAGGAGGCTACATTCTCTTTCTGCCTGTAGAGGCTGAGTACCATTCGCAGTGTCTGACACAGGTCCGCTTCCACTCGGTGGCTGGATGATCTGTGAGACCACAAGACAAGGGGTCCAGGGTCACATTTACAGACGCTTTCATGCACATGTTGCCCCTCTCTCGTCGAGGCAGCTCCAGCCACGAGGCAAGGGCGACAACTGAGAGGTCCGGTGTGCGCGTTCCCCAGCTCTGCTGGGACGCACCTTCCTCCATAGCGATCTTTGCTCTCCATGGGGAAGCAGAGAAACCAGCCAAAGCTCAAAGTCCCTCTTCCTCAGAGAAGATGCAGGTTTACACAAAACAATATTCTGCACACTGCTTTTCTGTGACTCTTCCTGTTAAACATAAAAATTGATCTTTTCCATTCTTCACATTGAATCACGGTCTGGCCCATCAGCCATCCACATTCAAACGGGCCTCAGCTCCCTTCCAGTGCAATGACTCAGTCTTAGCCCTTCCTGCAGCACTTCTACTCTCCCTCCCATCAGTCTTTCTGGCTTTGCACCTCTTCTTCCAGGTGTTCCTGAGCTTGCCTCACTTTTCCTCTCTCCTCTTCTCCCAGAACTTCTCCAGTAGATCTTGACCACCCCCCTCACCTCTGACAGGGAGGGCTCACCACGAGCTCTGCCAAACACCACCCCATTTCAGCCATCTCCAGCCTGCACCCTGACGACTGAGTCGAGCTCACTCCGTAACTTCTTGTGCTGCGCTCAGCTCCTATCAACAACTTAGCGAGTGTCCCAGGGGGTGCTGTGAAGTGACAACAAGCAATTCAATTGGACATGACAGCTCTCCTAAGCAAAGGCGTAATGGCCACGGCCACCTCTCATCTGAGATCAATAAGGAGTAATGAGTACTGCCATTTGCATGACAGCAATCCAGCTTCAACAGCTGAAAGGATTCCTCCTTTCTCCCACACCCTGTACCACTTCTGCCGTTAAAAAGTCAACAGTGCCCACGGACACCACCGCCTGAGGTGCACCCACACCTTGTGGCCACGGTGGCTGAAGTCCATCAGCTCCACAGCGGCCTCCTAACAACACTTGCCGCAGGTGTCACCCAGAGGTGGTGGAGAGCACAGGAGAGTCTTTCTAAAGCCAAGTGGGAGCTGAACTCAGACAAGTGGCCAAGCAAAGCGGAGGTGGGTTACCTACCACTGCTTCCAACAAATCAAAGTATTCCATGCATCAAACCACTCCCCTACTACTCGCGTTTCTTCACGCTGCCGAAAGCACTGCACCGACGCCTGCTAACTCACAGGATGAAGCCTGACGTAGCAAATTGATTTTGGATCGCAATCGCTCACTTAAAGCACATGCTGTGCTCTTCCATGCTGGGTCTGCCTGCCTGGCTCTTGTTGGCCAGGGCAATGTTTCAAATGCGCAGGAAATTCATGTTGTGAAATCTGTTTGAAGTTGGTAAAAATGTCTATCTGCCAGCCTGGCCAGCAACCTGTTCAACTCTGCAGGCTCACAGAGTACCCTCTGCCTCCCGAAGGAGGGTCAAACCTTTGCCTGCTACCCAGGCTGCGAAGGTCGCTGCCATCACCCCTCTTTTTGCAAACAGCCATCAGAATAACAAACCAACTCCCATGAACAACAAGAAGTAAAAGATGCACAGGGCATCCCTTAAACCTGAAAAGAGCTAACAGTGAGGAAAATGATCCATTTCCTCACTTTATAGCTGTGCTGGTGGGACAGGAAGGGTTGGTTGCTCTCTCAAGCAGCTGGATGGATGCAAAGCAGGCAGCCCAGGGTCCTCGCCGGAGCTGTCAGGCTCCAAGCCACCAGCGGGAACTGGGTCAAGCGGAGGACAGGGAAGAAGGGTAACACAAAAGGCGCCGGATAAGAGCAAAGCAGGGAGAGTGCTGACAAAGTCAAACCATGCAAACGCTGTCACTCTGCTTGCCATCAGTCGGGCAGGTAAGGATGCTGACGTGTGCTGAAACAGCTAGAGAAAAGCAAGAACTGGGATGAGCTTTCTTCAGAGCTTTGAGAGAGGGAAGAGCAAGAGCATGAAAAGAGACACGTTTCTGCAGAGACAGAGAGAAAGAAAAGTAGCTTCTCCCATGGCTCGACTCTGCCTGATCCCAGTGGAGATGTATTTTCATTGCAGACTAAAGAAGTTTTGTACTTCCATTTCTCAGGTCAAGTGATAAGAGGACTTCCAGCTCTGCGTCTGTGTTAATTTTATCCAAATAAGAAAGATAAGCACTTCTATCTTTACTGATGTTTATTGCAGTCTTTTAAACCACCCCATCGCGTTGCTGCCAGAAAGACATTTTCTGCTGTAGAAATGAACACCGTGGAGAACGCCTAGCTAGTGAGGGATGCAGGAGTGAAGAAATCTGTACAAAAATTAGTGGAGATATATATATATATATAAAATAAAAACTATCCTGCTCAAATTGTATGTGTCTAGAACAGGCTGGGGAAACAAGGGTGATTCTTCTGAAGCCTAAGTGCATATGTCATATATCAACTCCAGCTTGCCTTTCAAATATTTTTCTTTCGTAATTTCTGTCTCTCCCTCTACACAGCTCCAACTTAAATTTTAATGCAAAGACACTAAATGACACGCTCCTGAGGAGATTTGGCACGCAGGGTCCCTGGGGAAGCTGTTGAGTAAAACACAGGCAATGGATGCAATAATTTTCTCAATACAAAATTATTGGCAAGTTTAACCGGACTTTAGAGCACAAATTATTTCATGGATGAAATGCTGTCATCGCTGTCAAACAGCCTTCCTGTCCGAGTGTATGATCTATGTGGCTTCCTCCTCTCCAGGTCCATCCAATTTAATCCCACTTTAGCCCAATAGGGTAAACACTGGTAAAGCAGTAACCTCATCACTTCGGGAGTGCCAGCGTCCCTCTGTTCGTGCAAAAGTCTTAATGAAGGTGCTAAGAGCCTGGGAGCTGAAGGACTTAGCTGGCAGTGCCTGCTCCTGCCTCTCACACCGAATAGCTGAGCTACACTCTCCCTGCAACTGTCCTCACAGACAGCAGGAGCTACGTTTTCAAAGCGCGTTATGAGGATTTAGTCAGGCAGCCTCTAATTGACTTGTCTGGGAGTTGTGCTGATAAATCTTCACCCTCTGAAAACATTCCCAATCTGCTTTGTATCTGGACAGGAGAGAAGCTAATGATAAAAAGCAGACACTGCAGGTTATTAAAGCTGTACCTCCTGAAGAACTCCTACAAATCAGGGTAGAAAAGAAAAGCAGGAACCTTTTGTGTTTTAAACTAAGAAGCAGCAAAGCAACATATCCAGTGTTGTTGCACATGCACCACAGCTACTCCCTCACTACTCATGAGCTCTTTAAACTGCATACGTGACACTAGAAACAGTCTCCTGGGGAACATCTTGTCCTGCTTCATCCTTGGATGGGCACAAGTCATAGCAACCTAGTGAAGTGTGCTGGTGGCACCCCGCCTGGCTAGCGAAGGGGCATTTCTGACGGAAGAGCGTTCTTGAGCCCTGCAAAGGAGCAGCAGCTTTCTGACACAGCCTCTCCTTTTCTTCATCCTTACGGGAGGGGTGGCTTTCCTTCATCAAAGCTGGGAGGGGTGGCTGACACCCCAGAAGGCTGTGCCACCATCCAGAGACCTGGACAGGCTGGAGAGTTGGGCAGAGAGGAACCTTATGAAATTCAATAAGGGCAAGTGTCGGGTGCTGCCCCTGGGGAGGAATAACCCCCTGTACCAGTACAGGTTGGGAGCTGACCTGCTGGAGAGCAGCTCTGAGGAAAGGGACCTGGGAGTCCTGGTGGACAACAGGATGACCATGAGCCAGCAATGTGCCCTTGTGGCCAAGAAGGCCAATGGCATCCTGGGGTGCATCAAGAAGAGTGTGGCCAGCAGGTGGAGGGAGGTCATCCTCCCCCTCTACTCTGCCTTGGTGAGGCCCCACCTGGAGTACTGTGTCCAGTTCTGGGCTCCCCAGCTCAAGAGGGACAAGGAATTGCTGGAGAGGGTGCAGCAAAGGGTTACCAAGATGATTAGGGGACTGGAACACCTCTCTTATGAAGATAGACTAAGGGAATTAGGTCTCTTTAGCCTGGAAAAGAGGCATCTGACGGGGGACCTAATCAACACTTATAAATACTTGAAGGGTGGGTGTCAGGAGGATGGGGCCAGGCTCTTTTCAGTGGTGCCCAGTGATAGGACAAGGGGTAATGGGCACAAACTTGAGCACAGGAAGTTCCACCTAAACCTGAGGAGGAACTTCTTTACCTTGAGGGTGGCAGAGCCCTGGCACAGGCTGCCCAGGGAGGTGGTGGAGTCTCCGTCTCTGGAGACATTCCAAACCCACCTGGATGGGTTCCTGTGCCACCTGCTCTAAGGTGGCCCTGCTCTGGCAGGGGGTTGGACTAGATGATCTCCAGAGGGCCCTTCCAACCCTATGATTCTAAGGCACCGGTAGGATATGAGCTCTGTTTATGACTTAAGAACAGCCAGACTAAAATCTTGTCTAACTGCTGTAAGGGGAAAGCCCTTCCTACACTTTGAGCAAGCAAATTACCTTCCAGTTGCATGCAAAGTACTGCCATGGCACTATCTACACATGCATAATATAATACTCCAGAATATTCTTGGAGAAACTCTAAAAGAGGAGCCGGAAGACAAAAGGGATAGCAGAGGCATGACAGTACTCCCCCAATGACACCACTGGTTTCCATGGACTATTAGCTTCTATTCAAACTCTTTTATTACCAAAGCCTGTATAGCATATGATCTCTAGAAGACTGGTAGCAAGCTGTCAGAAGGCTGAACTCACAAACAGTACAGCTGTCTCCCATTCATTTCACTGGTTTTAACTTCCACCAAACTTCTCCTCATGTCAACATGGCTACTTATTCCACAGCTGCACAAAGTAGCATCTTCCGGTTCCTCAAATCAAAGTGGGGTAAGTAATTTCAGGGATTCTTCCACATGACTAAGTGTTTGATACCATCAGAAAAGGAAGGAAATGAGAGCCAGATAATCTATAGTATATACGGTACCTGTTCAAGCCCACACATTTCAGTCACCCTCTTGGGGTAACATCATCATAAACGAAACTTCCATTTGAAAAAAATTCAAAGACCAGAATTATCAGGCTTCCACAACTAACACACAAAAATAGAAAAATCTAGTCAATCAACAACAGAAGTTCAACCGTGCTGCAAACAAAATGGTGAATTTATCCCAGAGCTTGTGTCCATAAGCCTGCCTCCTTTACCCCAGCCGTCCTGTGCTCGACTGTGCAGCTTGTCAGAGACGTAGGTGAACTGAAGATTTCTTTGCAAGGACAACTACTTTTAAAGGAGTGTAGGTTGTCTAAGTACAGGTTAAACAATTATCAGTGCAGTAGGCATTGCAAAGGAGACCCAAGCATGGGGAGAAGGGGAGGGGGAAATTAATCTTTTGCGTGCTAATGAATTAATACTCATATTTTTTTCAAAGTCTCAATTCTCATTGTGCTCCTGAGCCATGTCTTTTGGGTAAAGGCAAAAAAATAAACAAGGGACAGATGAGTTTGGAAGTAGAATTGTGCTAGGTTATAGACCATTAAAAAAAAACCAAAACCACCCAGACTAACAGAAAACTCTAAAATAGAAAAGATGTCGGAAGCATCCAAAAGGTATCTGGCTTTTTCCTTCATCCAAACAGTTCCCTAATCAGCTTCATCCATCTCCAGGAAAGAAGAGCAATGCTAGAGCTGCTTGTTTGCCTTGCCTTTGCATATCTATTTAAAAGAATGCAGGCAGCAGCAGTTTTCTAAGGCTCCTGTACAAAACCCCTAGCTCAACCGTGAGAGGTGCTGAAGCCCTCAGCTCCCATTAAGTTTGCTAGGAATTAGGAGGTCCATTGATAAGATCACTTCTTCTGCACCAAAACTTCTTCAGAGATGGCCTGTAAGCCTAATGGAACAACTCCTCTTCACATTCCTTTTTTGCTTTCAATACAAGTTACAGCCAGCACTGTAAAAAAAATTAAAAAAATAATAATGCGGGATCATTGAAGATCTGTTAAGACTCAAGGAGTCAAAGGATTGTACAGGATGCCCCAGACACGTTCTGAATTATTCCGAGCACAGTTTGAGAACTATTTGCCATGGGCTGAAGGCCAGACAGCACTGAATAGCACTTTTGCCCTAAATATAGCCAAGCAAACCATACAAACTTTACTTCTTTGTTCCCTCAGTACCTTCACCTCAAGCTGACCCTGGGGCCCACAAAGGCCCACAACAACTACTAATGGAAAAGTACATGTCTGGTCACCCAGACCCCAGCAATTATCAGAGTCACAGAGTCTCAAGGCTGGACCTGCTGGGTTGGGTGAACTGCAAATGTACTGTTTAAGTCCACTGGTGAAGTGTAAAGAAGTCGAAAAGAGATTTTAAGCAAATGAAGGCCCTGATTCAGCACAATATTTAAGCATGTGCTTCACCTTGAGTACCCTAAGCAACCTAAAATACAAAGAATGGTTCATGCAACAAATAACAACATCAGACCAAGACCTTTGATCAGGTCTTACCTTCCTTATGTCATCTACTGCAGTTGTCCCCAACCCAGGATAAACCTTCTTCCTCTCTCCCATTGCTAGTCTGAATATACATTCACCGTGTAGTTGATTTGCATACGTGCACCGGCTTCATGCTTCCCCAAAGGGCAGATCCTAAAAGGGATGCACTTTGTTGCAATTTAGTGAATCTTTCACTCCCTGCACATACCTGGAGCACCTAGGAAAGACAGCAGCCATCGGAAACCTGCCCAAGCCATTCATGTTGTTTGCTCCTGGCTTTCATGCCCTTCTAGTGGGCAGCGTGGACCGTTTCTCCCAGTGTCCCCAGCACCTTCCTCAACAGTGCGAATGCAGGTTTGCTTGTCACATGATAATGATGCCAAACATGGGCACTGATGCCAGTGTTGGGGAATGGCAGCCGCCTGTCTGCAGGCAAATTCCCCAGGTTGCTAGCCATTGGAGGGTTGAACTCATTCGTAGCAATGGCAGGAAAAGTTTGCCAAAATGTGCCAAAGATGTGTAAGGCTTTGAGATGTCTTCACACAAACGGAGAAGATGACCAGGAGAAAGGTGGTCAGCGCTCTGCTAAACAAGTGAAGTTTCCAGTTGGTCATGGCAGTGCACCAGAATACTATCAGGCACTTTTATCTATTTGTGTATTTTGAAAACAGCCTTCCAAAGGGAGGAACTGCATCTCATAACACTACAGATGTCTGTGCACGCCCATTGTGCACAACACAGGGTTGGTTTTTTTACTTTTTCCTTATGCTGGCAAAAAAAATATAATTCCCTGCATTTTTCACACGTGCGTACACATGCACGCGTCGTTGCTGCCCATGATACCCACATGGGTCTTCATCTCAACAATCTATGCACAGTAAGCATATATTAGCGGCTAATCTAAATTAAATTTAGACTTCAAGTCCCATTCACTGCTGAGACCTTGTGCCTTTAACAGTGTCAAATAAACACATGAAGACAAAAGAGCATTTGCTATTGTAAAATGCTGTAGGTAAGACTGAGTCACTGAGGACACTACGGTTCTTTCCTAAACCCCTTGGAGGTATGAAGCACAAGACATTCTAGTTTGCTGTTAGATAAGCCACAGAAACACACCATAAGCCAGCTGTGCATTCATGCTTCCACCAATCTTATTTTCCTTCTTCAAAGACCTCTCATTCCCACCTTTTTCTCTTGCTCTAGGAGTGATGAGCCACTAGTACTGAAGCACTTTTAATTTGTTAGTCTGGAGATAAAGTACTCCTGGGCTACTACCAGAATTATGTGGATTTTGGTCACAGAGAAAAACAGAGGCCGGCTGAATGTAAAAAGAAGACGACCCTATTTGTGTGTCAAAAAAAACCCAACCAAACCCAAACCATCACTTAGCACTTAAATGGTGTCTGTCATTCAGATGCAAACATATATTAAACCTCTGCATTTCACTTAAGAAGACAGAGCAGGAAACTTGCCTAAAGCTGTATATGAAGTCAGTGGCAGGGTTAGAATTGGACTCAAATCTCCCAAATCCTGTGCCCAGCCAACGGGAATACAAAATACCTTACATCATCTCGATAGGTGCTTTTGCTTCTTTTCTTATTCATGAAAAAGGCAGGGGGTAGAGGAGGGGGGAGCTACAAACAGGACAGAAAGAGCCTGAAAACTCCTGTAGGCACCATAAGAAAGTTGCAGGCAAGAACAACTTGATTCATTCCAGTCTTAAGGATGCGATTCATATCCCCTGCACCAGGCGGAGATAGGAATGAGATAAATCATGCTCTAGAAGTGTCTTTTTCTTTTCGCTGACCTTAAAGGGAGCCTTGGTAACAAGCTCCCAGAGAGACATCCACAGAGTCGGATGCCTGCATCTGGACCCTCCCCAAGCCACCAACATTATTTGCCCAGTCACAATTAGAGCACTAATTACATGCTACTGCTGTTGACATCTGCATTTAATAAAGATTTCTGTCTGCGTGGGTCAGGTCCTTCCCGCAGTTTCGTTTCCAGAGGTTTCAGTTTTGTCCCACTAAACTCTAAGAAAAAAAAAACCTTAAAATCTTCATAGTTTGGTCTATGATTACATTACATTTGCTCTTGGAAGAGTCTTACTTTCTTGTAGTGCCAACGGAAAGAAGGTTGTGCAGCTCCAAGTTCTTCCTTAGTTCCTTACATGCTTAATCACTTCTGGATCATTTAAAAGAGGCAAGGATGAGGGGAGAGGTAGCAGGAGGGGCTTGTGAATTTGAATTCCAGATAAACAGTATAACCATGATGGTCTAAGCAAAGTCCAGAGAGAAAAAAAAAAAAGAAAAAAATGTATTTTTAATTAGATGCACAGATATCAGGGAAATACGGACAAGCTTTACGGAAAGCAAGCACTTCTTCCTTCTTAAATAACAGTTGTAGTAACCTTAGTAACAACTTCAACAATGTGCAAGCACGCTTAAGAAATGATGGAAACTCATGAAGATATCGGGCACGTAGGACTGTGCAAATCTGCTGTGTGATAAAGCTTCCCACAGTATGAAAGTTTGTTTTTAAAGGAAATTACATGGGCAGCAGGTTGAGGTTTTTCCTAGGGCTATTTACAATACTCTTTTATTTTTCCTCCTTTCTTCTGAGCTTTTCAAAACTGTCAAATGAAAACAAAAGCCTGGCAATTAGCATATTTCAGAATTACATTAAGGGCCCAGCCTTAAAACGCACAGCTGCCCCAGACTGACTTTTTCAATGCCAGGTGGAAGACACGAGGCCAAGAACGAACCTTGAATATTGTGGGTCCTGGTGGCCGTAGGATTTGCAGGAGACCGTGGTTTCAGTATGTCTGGGGACAAAAGGCANGTTTTTGAAAAAAATGTTCTGTAAGAATATCTTAGTTTCTGCTTTTTTCTCTTTTTTTTTTTTTTGCCAAAACCAAAGCCGTCTGGTATTGCCAAACTCCAGATTCAGACCCACAATAATCATATTAGATGTATTTGACACTGCAAACATAGAGGATTTTCCTGACTCATCAGTAAAGTACTGCCAGCCTTCTCCTCTCCCTGCTAATGAGAAAGGACTGCAATGCCTGAAAGTAGAGCAGATATTTTTTCCCTCTGTGTCTCTGTACAGTAGCATAAACTATCCAAGGAGGTTCTCTCCCAGACTGACCTGGAATTGTTACTGGAATTGTTACCAGACAGCGAGCTGTTAAATGGGTACTGGGTGAAAGGCTCCCTGAGGAGCTGCGGGGGGAACGCAGCAGGGCACAGCGCCCTTGGGAATGCCGTCTCTCCACACAGCCACTGTCTAGCAGAGGTTCAAACCGCAAGGATTCAGACGAAACCACAGAACCGTACAGATTCGCCTCTCGGCCCCAGCACAGCAGGGCTGCAGTCAGCCTGTGAGCTGTGGCATTCCCAGCTTGCGCTCCAAGGTCCCTCAGTAAAGGCACGCAGGCAGGAGGCCCTGGGGATAAAGCTGCTCTCCTGCTGCTGCCCCATTAAGGGGCTAAGAGCTACCAGTCCCTGCCTCCTCCGCTTTCCCAGAGCTCTGCCGGACCCCTGAAGCTCTCATCTGGGTGGCAGCAGCCCTCGGAGGAGACTGTGACAAACAAATGGCAAGCTGGCAACCGCGGCGGCGGCTCTATGCGGTGATGGGAGGCTGTGGGGAGCTGGGCATGAAACGTGCATCAGGCAGGTGGGGAACATTTGCTCCCCCCTTGCATAATCCCATCTTTTTTTCCCCTCTCCTGTCACTGTTTCCCCGTATTTTCACAGTTCGGATCTCACAGCCTCGCATGTAAGTTATGTGGCTGCTGAAGGCGAAGTGGCTGTAGAGCATTAGCCTTCCTTCTGATAGCTACAAGGCCTCTTCTTGCTCCCAACCTCAGCGCATATTCATATTCTGCGATCAGCCTCTCCCCCTCTATCTGATTACTTGCTTCCCGGCTCCACTGGTGCTTACAGGTTTGGGGAAAAGCCATGAGAAAAACTGACCTCATTAGCGGTTTCCTCAAAAAGTCAGTTGGAGCTGGGTGCCCATCTCCTCCAGCAATTCTCAAACTCGCACAAAAAACATGAAAGGAACCGATGCCTGGGGTTGCTCCAGGAATGCCAGCTACTGCTGATGAGAGGAATTTGCATAACTTGCCCCCATCCGCAGCGCAAGCAACAAGTTTCTGCTGCAACTGTTTCCTGGCTTCGCTCATTTTCACCCCACCTTGCAAGAACAAGAAGAAACCTTCTTCACAGGGGGCTGCAAAAGCAAACTGCTTACAGCCGGGCTCAGCAAGGGGTTCTTACACCTGTGACGGGTGGAAGATGTGCCAGAAAGGGCTGACTCTGTGCCTGCTCCGTTTCTTACATTCTGCTCGCTGACTTCGGTTGGGGAGAGGACACCGACCTTTGAGGTGACCCAGTACAATTGTTCTTACGCCCACAGTGCCTGCGGAAGAAAAGCTACTTAGAAGCTTTTTACCAAAATAAAGCAAACACAACTCTCCCCCTACCAGTTTTTGAGTGTTCTAGTTCTGAAGCGTTTTGATGATAATTTATAAAGCTGCAGCCATACAACGCAAAGTGGTACAAACTCATTTCCAGTGACCCCTAAATAAAGAGGAGTCGGTGCAGGAATAACAACCTTAAGCACTTGCTTAACTGCTTTTTCATCATGGACTGAATTGCCAGATTGCAGTCATCCTATTACAAGATAAACAAGCGACCATACTTTCTTCTCTTTCCCTGGTCATCCCCCACCTCCTCCCAAAAACACCCAGCTCCAACATTTTTGTGATCTACCCATCTGATTTTGGGTTCCTGAAGACTATTATTGCGGTTTGGTATCTAAAAGGAAAAACTGTGGTAACCGCCACCAAACACGAGGAAGCATAAGGAAGCGATTTTAGCTGTTAGTTTTTCTAGACGATCTCAACACTCCTCACTAATATCCAGGGCATAGGGTATAAATAAAAGGTATTATTCCATACACAGAGTGGGTATGACAGTGAAAGACCCTGAAAAGTGAAAGATACCAGCAGACAAGGGAGCCTTGAGGCCGAAATCTTCAACCTGCCGAGGCCCCTGATGTGAATGACAATGTCGTGTACCAAAATAAGGCTCTGCTAGAGAGCAGACCAGCCCCATCATAGATAGAAAGTCAAAGAATGCAGATAGAGTCACTTAAGGAAATGTGAATTGTCACAATACTCAAAATGTTTTTTCTCTGCCTCATATGCATACTTTTCCTCTCAGAAAATATCATCTAACTGAATTTATTTAAACAATCAACTCATTAAATTATTGAAGCTATAGAAGAATAAATATATGGAGACCCTAGATATGCAAAAAGACTATTTTTTTCCTAGCTTTACTTACTTTTCACATATGATGCTATGACTCAAGTAAACTCCACATGAATTCTGAATATAAAAAGACCACCAAATTAACTTTTTAATAGAAAAGGAAAAAAAATAATAATCAACCTCCTTGGCAGAACTTGAACTCCATTCCTCAGAACGATTAGTTTGGCCACTGGAGGGCTCCAATATTGTTCCATAAAAGCAAAAGAAAGTTTACCAAGAAGGATAAACACATAACAAATAGCCTGGGCAATAAAGTTCAAACATAATACGCAGTCTGAACCAAGATCTATGGGCTTCCAAGCATTTCGTAAGAGTCGAGCTAATTTAACCGTTGTTTTGCTCTTGTAGCACAAAAGGAGTTGAAGAATGGTTTTCTTATAGTTTGGCTATAAACGTCTCCTCAAATACAGCGCCTATTAAAATGATTTTTGTATGCAACAGTAGAAGGACTAGGCGTCTGCAGAAAAGCAAACCCCATCGGTTTCATTGGTACATGTCAGTAAAACACTTCTGCGCGAAAGCCCAGTGCTGCAGAGTACAAAAGTAGTACGTTCTCTGTCCCTCTCGTGGCTCCAGTCTTCTCTATGAAAGTTTACCCAGATAAATCATGCAACTCAGCAACTGGGAGCACTGGGAGGAGAGCCTGCTACATAAAGTCCTTAATTGTTTCTTCTTTTTTGAATAAGCCATTGTTGGGAGTCGCCTATTATTTTCTAAGAGGATTTATATGTTCAGGTGTAGAAAGTCAAGGAATAACCGGTCCTAAAACTAATGGATATTTTCCCAGTAACATGGCAGCCAAGATTTTATCAGAAAAAACGTATGTGGTCCTGCAGAAGCCAGTAAGGGCAGTGATGTCAGCTGATAAGCTAATGACTGCGGCTTATCAGCTGCTAAACTAATGACTGCCATGCTCCAGTTAAGGATAAAACAAAAGTATTTCGGTATAGGAGCATGAGAAAAAGTATTTCAGACATCTTTCTACCTACAAACTTAGAGAAGGAAGCAAAATGTTCAAGTACTCCCCACGCTCCCCAATCCGCCCAGTTGGGGGTGGGGGGGAGATTAATCCTGGGCTGAGATCCTGAACGTTGGAAGTTTCACACTGAGCCAAATTTTACAGCTGAGTTAAGCACTCCTGAAAATAAAGGAGGTTTATTAGAAATACTGAGGGATGCTAGCGGGTACTATGATAAGCCCAACCGAGCACTGTTCTTGTTTGATGAAGTGTACTGTATTGGGCTGATGCACAAAACGTCGTGGTTTGCTGGCACCTTGCCCTGCACACACTATTTTTTCCGCTTCTTCAATGTAAAGGAAAAAAAAAAAAGGAGGGGGG
>VXBO01012225.1:396932-450762 GCA_013400135.1 Rhinoptilus africanus | reverse complement strand
CCCAGCTCATTTCTCACAAACCTACAGAGATGCTTTGCTTGTTTTCCTGACACTGCATTTGCGTGTCCCCCATCCTGCCTCCCCCCAAGCCCTGCTGCACCGTTCCCCTTATGCTGCCAGCTCTAAAGAGCACCAAATGGGCTGGCACTGCCTTGTTTCCTGGCCTAATGGATGCTTGTTTAAACACTGGAGCTGTTTGCATTGCTGCGGCTCACTGCATGTTAAACACAGTCCTCTGAAACCCTACGCCAATCCAATAAAGGTATCAGCAGTTCAGCGTGGGGAGGCAATTACTATAAAGTCCCAAGTGTGCCTTCTAAGCTCAAGGAAGGAAAATTTGATCGAACAACTAAAAGCAAAATCTGATTCGGTTCAGCATCACGTGGAGGACACAAGGTTTAACTGCAGCCAGGCCTATGGAGGGCAGGAGGAAATCAATGGACGAGCTGGGGAGAGCAACTGCACATTGTTAAGAGGGCTTTAAGCTGGCCTGTTAGCAATGCTCTCTGCTGCCTTCACAGAGCCGCCTCCCTCCCCCTTCCTCTATATGTCAAGGTGTGCTGTCTTTCCCCCCCCTTTTTTTTTTCTTTTATTTAATGATATGCTGCCAATTTCTTTTCACCCTTCATCAATTCTTGAAACAATTCTTCTTCTGGTAAAGGTCGTTCCCCTGTACAAAGTCATTGTCATATCAAAGGGGAAGTGTTGCACTGGAACAGCTATGAGAGAGGGTTGATGGTAACCAAAAAAAGATCTGTGCTTCATCGAGAGATGAAAAAAATCCAAATCTCAGACTAATGATAGTCAATATTTCAATGGGCCAGCGCTTTACCTGGCCAAGGGCAGAAAATCAAGGAAGGAAGAAGCTGTATTTCAGTTCATTTAATCCATAGAAACAAAGCTGATTTAAAATGTTCTACTTCCTTTACTTTTAAGTGAGAGATAAGGAGATGGGGGAGCCAGGGGATGTTTCCATTTTATACTTTTTTCTTTTGTTTAATTTTAAACAGACTCTATGAGATGGATNAAAAAAAGGAGGGGGGGCCGGGAATAGCTTGCTTAAAATATCCCTGCCGTTCTCCTGTAGCCCCTTCCTCCAGCACATCACATGTTAATGCCAATCTGCTGGGAGACTGCAATTCGAACATAATGAGATATTAATGAGCTTTGCACATGTCCCCAGTCGCAAGTTNGTGCTGTCTTTCCCCCCCTTTTTTTTTTCTTTTATTTAATGATATGCTGCCAATTTCTTTTCACCCTTCATCAATTCTTGAAACAATTCTTCTTCTGGTAAAGGTCGTTCCCCTGTACAAAGTCATTGTCATATCAAAGGGGAAGTGTTGCACTGGAACAGCTATGAGAGAGGGTTGATGGTAACCAAAAAAAGATCTGTGCTTCATCGAGAGATGAAAAAAATCCAAATCTCAGACTAATGATAGTCAATATTTCAATGGGCCAGCGCTTTACCTGGCCAAGGGCAGAAAATCAAGGAAGGAAGAAGCTGTATTTCAGTTCATTTAATCCATAGAAACAAAGCTGCTTTAAAATGTTCTACTTCCTTTACTTTTAAGTGAGAGATAAGGAGATGGGGGAGCCAGGGGATGTTTCCATTTTATACTTTTTTCTTTTGTTTAATTTTAAACAGACTCTATGAGATGGATTCACTCCGAGGGCAGCTTTGCAAATGATGTGGAAAGTTTTCCAAGCACTTGCCGTGGCCACAGAAACCTAGGAAAAGGGGATTTGCCACACCAGATCAGGCTCAGCATCGTGCCTCTAGCCATGTCCCAAACCTCTGGCTGCTGAGGGGGCTAAAACCCTCCTCTCCCCTCCATGCTGCAGGGAAGGGATGGCACATACGGCTGGGAATCAGGGTAGACATCTTTAGAGGGGGAACCTGATCTCCTCAGAGCCACCTCCCCAGTCCTGTGGGCCAGCTTTGTCCCAGGGAAGGATGCGGCAGCGCACAAGAGGCGCCTGCCCGTGCCCAGAGGTACCCGTCATCACCCCAGCCAGGGCTGGCATCTGGCTAATGGGCTTACGGATCAAGCTGTCCCTTCACAGCAGAGTTCTCACCGGTCAGAAATCTGCTGTGATCCTACGAAGTGCAGGCTGAAAGGTAGAGGGCTGCACTAATTAACTGATTACCGAAGGATAAATGTCACTGGGCTGCCATCACTCCCGCCTGGAGACACTGCCAGCCGCAACACTGAAACGTGGAGGGCAGGGAGAGGAAGCACTGCCTAGTTTTAAAAAGGTCTATCTGCAGGAAGAAAAAATGTAAAAAACAAATAAGGAAATAATAAAGAGAACAATCTGTGGGGAGAGGATGGAGTTAATCCCAAGATGTCGCCTTCCATGTGCCGGAGTTACTCTGGGAGCTGCAAACCCCCTGTGGACTCAAAACTCGGTGCGGGCAACAGGATGCCGCAAGTGGCCTGGGCACAGCTAGTTAAAGAGCGGCTGCCTGGTGGGTGTGCTGACAGAAATAGGGGCATTCAACCAAGAGGGAAAAAGCTGTTGGGAAACATCTGTTTCGTTGAAGAAAAAAAATAATAAAAAATATTTTTAAAAAGCACAGTAACTTTCCTATCTTCAGTTTTCTAGCAAAATACAAACAAACAAACAGCACTTGTTTTTGCTGGCATTCCTCCCCAGGGCTGAGGGGTGGGGGCAGGATGAGCTGGAGACATAATGTCTAGGTAAAGGGGGAATCCTTCCACATACCGCCCTTCACAGTTAGGGCTCTCAATCTGGAGATTTAATTTCCACACCTTAAAACAAGGATGGCTCCTAAAACGACTGGCCAAAGAGCACCGACCCCGTGGCTAGAGCAATGCAGCGGCCAGAGCTAACCAACACCAAACCAAACAAAAACCCAGGCTGCCTTGAAAGCATCAGACCCAGAGATCCCCGAGAGATTTTTGTCACGTTACAACTCCCTCCCTCTCTTGAAGCTGAGAATCCTGCTGCTGGGAGGGCTCAAGAAACCCACTCACCTCCTCACCAGTGGTAAGTGGAATGATTTCCTGATGAGACTGGGGAAGGATGTGGCTCTTGAAATCATCGGCTTCTGCAGAATCTAGCCTTTAATTTAAATAAAACTACGCAACAACAACAACAACAAGAAAAAGCCAGCCCTTGTGATTGCACAGATAACTTTCCAAATACGACCCATTGCCGTGCTGTGTTTCCAAGTCTGCAGACAGGCTTCTCCTGTTGTTCCCCAGAAGCCGCACAGTGAAATCAATAAGACTCATTAATGATAATCAGTACCCTATGGGCAGCAGCAAAACTGACAAGAATCCTGCCAATTTTGTCCTTCTGCTGTTACTTGGGGAAGCTCTGATTGACAGGAAAGGTAGATTTCCCACTTGCTGGCATTCAGGAGCGAGAGGAAGTTGCAGGCAGAGCCCTGTGGGAGCATCCTGCCACAGCATCCCACAAGGGGCATTAGCTCCAGTCAGAGAAGGGCTTTGCGCTCTCCTAATCACCGATAGATGGGATGAGGCTCTTTTCTTTCTTGTTTTACATCCTGTTATACTGCTCAGCCCTGAGGACCGCAACAGGCTTTCCTGCCTCCTCACCTGGCAAGGCAGGGAGCCGATAAGCTTCAAGTCCTGACGCAAGCCATACTCACGGCTTTGAGATGCACGGGCAGCTGTATCACGAAAGACAGACTAGGCTTTCAAATAATGCGAAGTGTCCTAGGTGTTATTGTCACTCTCTTAACTCTGGTACTGTGACTAGAGGCTCTGCCACCCATCGTCTTTCCACCTGTTGCTGGTGAATCACTAAGGGAATATTTTGGGACTCAAGGAAGAAACCCAACGGTCCCTTCAGCTTCTTCAAGGTCTGCCCCCCTCCAGCTCTCCTCCCACTTCCAGTTTTTGCTTGTTCCCTTCAGACCAGAATCTCCTTGGGCACCAAGCTGGCCCCAGACCCCACCACCCATGTTCTCTGACATGGACCAGCACAAGCGACAAAGCAGATGCGTAAGCAGGGCCACTGAAGATGAATTCCCACGGAGATTCTCATTTCAGGATTAAATTATTATTACTTTTTAAGATTCAGTTACTTGAAGGCATACGTTGCACTCTTGTTACTTGTTTAAAACGTATTTCACTATTTGATTTAAAGTGGTGCCTCTGAGGGGACAGACTGGTTTCCACCTTTGAGGTCTGACTCAAGGAGACAGGCAAAAAACACAGTAAGGTTTAAACCAGCAAGAATTTCTCCCTTCCCATCCCCTTTGAATAAAATGTGCCATGATAGCATTTACACATTTACAGTTTGAGTGGATCATTCCCGAGAATAAAATAGCCTTTTCCAGAACCTAGGCCTACACAATGGAGATAGCTGCCTATTTATCAATATTGTCGAAGAAAAGTGTAATGCAATTGATGTCTGTACATCCAATGACTGCAATCTGCTTCGATAAAAAACCCAAACATTCTTATAATTCACACTTTCAAGGGAAATAAATGGAAGGACTGACAAAGCCTACATTTGTCAGGAGAAAAACCTAGGGGGAGAAAAAAAAAATCCCTTAAGTGTTTCTCAAGCATAGTATCGTCTCATCAGATGATGCACAGGGTGACGCCGAGGTAAAGGAAATGGAGAAAATGCCATTTCCTGCTTCATTTCCTCCAGGGAGAATCTGGAGCAAGGTTTCATCAGATTAGAAATCCAAACAACCACATGTAGACTAAATGTTTTGTTTGCAGTTCCAGGCCTCCAAGGGAAGTACCCTGCTACAAGCAGCAGTGGGTTAGCTCTGCCGCCAGGAAGGAGCGGCAAAAAGTGGAAGAGGAGCAAGAGAAACCGGTGATGTGAGGAGTAAGGAGCGGTGGTTGTCACCTCCAACCTTGGTTTCTGGCCCTGAGAAGGACAAGTGTGCTCCACTACAGAAGACAAGGTTACTGGCCTGGAGGGGTGGAATTTCAGGTTGTCAGTTATAGAAACAAGAGAGGAAACACCAACCACCCATCTTTTTCATTTCCAGAACGGTTCAAATACTAAGCGTGCCTCAATTACACACATAAAGGACTCAGGTTTTGAAAAATACCAAGTATCAGATCTCTAAACAACAGACCTTTGCACATACAGGCACCTCAAAATTGAAAGACATTTTTGGAAATGTTTTCTGTTCCTGCCAGTTCGCATCAACAGTCACTGCCTTGAAATTGGTAATATTAGACTGACATTTGCCATCACAAACCACACACATCTACCACATAACAGTGCACAAAAATGGCAAAACACTCGTTCGCTGCACTTTATATCAAAGAAGGTATCTAATGGGGATGGTATGTGCCCAAGCATTAATAAGTTTACACCAGAAGCTGATGACTACATTTGTTTTCAGTTGGACTCTTTATGAAGCCTGAAGAATGGAAGCAAATTGGATGCTGTTCATATCAGAGAGCACTTTGCAGAACACCCCGATAGCGGCACAGGGGTCAGAATTTGGAAAGCACACAAGGGATTGAGGGGCACTGACACCGGGGAAGCCAGTTTGGTTTCAAACAGCTAAAAACTTCTCCACTTTTGGTTATTTCCCACGCTCCACACTGGAATCTTCGGTGCTGCAGGTCAACAGTCTCCTAAGATCCCCACAATTCATAGTACGGCATTTAAAACATACTGAAAACTGTGATAAATTTACCTTAAAATGTCCCCCCCTAATCTTTCTGACGTTAGTTCAGGGCCTGGCTGACAAGGCTATCACGTGCCTCCGGGACAGCTATGTCAGCCGTATTGAACCAAGAGGCCCAGTGCTTCTCCAGCACGGTCCTCAACCTCATGTTCAAAAGCCATTCTGGTACTTCCCCAAATAAAGCGTGGGTGACAGAGCCAAAATGTTTCATTCACAGTGATGCTAAGGACTAGATCTGGCCCGCAAGGTGGCTTTTTTTGGTGCCCACATCAGCAGGGCAAACAAATTACTTGGTGTGTGGTATTTTCAGCATAATCGTGGAGTCTTGAGCACCAGCAGTTTAATCGAAAGGATTGACCGTTATGGAAAGGATTGTGGTTGATCAAGGCACAAGGCATTTTTCAACCCACTAAATGGAAAAACCGTCCTCTTTGGCCTGAGACACCAGGATTTATCAATCCTACAACATAGATTTAAGGTCATCTAGTAGCACGTACTTTCTCTTTCCTCTACTGCATGTTTAGACAATTAGAAAAATGGTTATTAACATTGGACATCATACCAATAGTGATGAACTACTCAGAGTTATGCGATTCCAGTAGCTCTGGACCCCTTCTTAGGGATCAAAATTCAGATGCCAAGCTGGAACTCAGCTCTCCAAACCAACTTTCAGAGGCCATTTTTCATTTTTCTATTCATCTGTTCTAACGCTGATGCTCATGGGAAACCTCACCCAGCTTTGATACAGATAACCAACCCCCTCCAAGTCACTCAGGCCCCATGGTGGCCCCACAGAATCATAGAATCAGTGAGGTTGGAAGGGACCTTTAAGATCATCAAGTCCAACCCTTAACCTACCCTGACAAAAACCCCTTCTAAACCGTGTCCCTCAGCACCTCATCTACCCTTTTCTTAAACACCTCCAGGGATGGGGAATCCACCCCCTCCCTGGGCAGCCTGTTCCAATGTTTAATAACCCTTTCAGTGTAAAAATGTTTCCTGATATCCAATCTAAACCTGCCCTGACATAACTTGAACCCGTTTCCTCTTGTCCTATCACTTGTCACCAGGGAGAAGAGGTCAGCCCCTATCTCCAGCTTATGCTTCTTATATATGCTTATATATGCTTCCAGCTTATGCCCTTCTCAGAGGAAGGCTGCCATGGCACTGTTGAAACAAAGCCAAGAACTCCAGCTTATGCTTCCTCAAACATGCTGCCGGGGTGCTCTTTTTCTACAGGAGACACCATCACGTACCTCTTTGCCCACAACAGCCTCCTCCCTCTCTCTGTGCACAGTGGAGCATATGGATGTGTGAGAAAGTTCACTACACATTTCAGATCTTTGTTAGCTATCTGATTTGCATCTGGTCTGCACAAGGAGACACTGTAGAAAGCTTCAAGAAAGAAAAGGGAAAAAAAAATCCAAATATAGTGTTCCTCTTAGCGCTTCTATCTTAGTAGCCAGGTTGGTAGTTCTGCCTATGGAAGTGACAAGTTTTGCGTTGTATGTACGTGTTGTGTTGTCTGCTGTTCTCCTTTGGAAGCAAGCACGCAGTTGCCAGCAGCAGCAGCGCTGCACAGATTGAAAGAAAACAGCATAAATCTGTTCAAGGCCTTTCCCTGGAAGCCCTTCCAATAAAAGCAGAGGGATTTTTTTTTTTTTGCAATTGGAACAAGTGATCACTCTGAAGCAGAACTTCCAGAATTGAAATATTTCTCTGCTGAATATAATTCTAGATTCTGACCTACACTTCACATAAATCCCCTACCTGGGTAACAGCTGCAAATCAAAACCAAGATAGACATCACAGGCAGGCCAAGGGGGCGGCCTTTTGGGCTGCCTGATTTTGGCAACTAATTCCTATGGCAGCTCCTGCCTACCCACTTCTTGCTGGCCAGAACGACCTCAGGAAGTTGGCAGATTTTGCAAGAAACACGCAGTGGTGAAGACTCAGATCCACCAGGAACCAGTTGTCTTGTGTCAGCCGTGACCGCAACCCAGCTGTGAACGCCACAAAATTAGAGAAAACTTGAGATGTACTTTGTGGGTAGCCCCCCTCCCCGCCTCATTTTGATTACTTGGTCTTCCGGGACTTTATCTTCATTCTGGCTTACAAAGCATCTCCCGCTGGTGGGCTGACACAAAGAGAGCCAGTAGCAAAGGAGCCTGCTATTGTCTTAGTCAGAAAAGTCTCCTCAGAAGAATAAGTGACAGTAGGGAAGAGGAAACCCCGTGGAGCAAAAGCACACAAAGACTGTGCTGCTGCTAGCTCCCCTCCTCTAGCTCCTATTGATGTTTATTTCTGAAACGTGTCAGAAGTAACAGAAACATCACCCAGCGCGGATTTTAGGAAGGGCGAGAAAGGAGAATGTCCTTTTTCTTCTCTCCCCGGTTTAGTCTGCCAGGCCAGCCCCCTGCCCAGCCCGGCTGTCCCCTTCCCTTGCACGCTGCCTCTCCCGCAGCTGGGGCTCTGCCAAGGAGGCCGTGCCCCGGATCGCAGGAGTGAATGCCCTGCACTGCTGTGCTTGCGTTTGCTGGGACTTTGGCCATATCATATATCATATTCTCCTTGATGTTTACAGGCCGGGCAGCCTGAGCCTGCTAAATGTTTACTTGATCTAATTTGCCCAGTCAAGCTTTGGGTCTGATAAAGTAACAGGCGGCTCTTGACCTTTCGTGCCTCTCTGCTTCCTGAGGTCCATCCTGGATGTGCTGTGCAACCCGAGCCTTGCTGTTACTGCACTAGGGCGTGGAGAGTGAAGGCGACAAAAGTGACTTTCAACTCAGACATGTCACCATTTTGGTCGCTGATAGAAAGACTTACATCCTAACCAGACTCAGGTTTCCAGCACTACCGCTTACAGGAGAAAGGAGGCAAATGGATCATCGTCCTCTCCAGTGCTTCCCTGGTCCTCTTTTCCACCCACTTACACTTTTCCAGGGAGTCAGAGAACAGAAGGTCTCAAGGTGCCTGTTTTCCACTTGGCCATTCCTACCAGATCAGACTCTGAGGTGCCAGCAGTAACAACACATTAAAGAGATAATTAATAGCATTAATACAGCTCTCCTTGAAGCAGCATACTGATACCGGAACTAGAAGGTAAGGAGATTTTACTTCTTTCAGGAAAAAAGTATCACAGTATTCTCACTTAAAACTACCTCTTATGCAGAAAACCTTTAAAGAGCAAAGAAGAGATGGAAGTGGACCAGCAGTAGGTAAAAATATTCTGTTTATGAGACCCTCTGCCCAGTCTGTCTCAATAAGTCCATATTTCTCAGCAACAACCAGCCCAATTCATAGAGGAAAGTACCCTCATGCAAATACAACAGCACTTCGCAAAGAAATTCTCTGCTTTGCCATTTACCTGATGTCCTGGGCAAGGCATTACTCAAAACATTTGTTCTATGAAGGTGTATTAAATCACCCATTTCAGCCCCTTCTCTTCCAAAAGCTTTGGTCTTCTGTGGAAGAGCTTTTCTCTACGCAGCCCACAGAAAGACAAGACACTCAGTCTCCTTTTTTTCCTAGCCAAATATTCTATTAATCCTTACTAGTTTCTTATTTTGACTCATAACAATCAGATTTTTATGTAATTTTTAATTGCAGCAAGAATTGTCTAGAGACTAATGCTTAGATCTCACTGACAAAGTTTTTTATTAATGTCTGAGATTATGTTTAAAAAATCATAAACACACCAAAATTTTTCTAGGCAAATTATTCATTATACTTTCCCAGATTATGCCGCTTTTATTCTGGCACACTGTCAATAAAGCAAAAACAGAATTATAAAGGCCTTGGCTCTGTTTTTACGTCATCTTACAACAGGGAAGTGCAGAATCGGGACATCAATATTTGGTCCCTATTTAATAAATTCAGCTCAACAAATTCTTTCCTTCACCGTGAGAAGTATTGTTTGAGCCAACAGTCCAAAATCCCAGGGAAAGCAGGGACAAGTGAGGTTTATTTGTTCACCTCTCAGATAGCGGTGCTACTCCAGCAAGTTTCTGGAAACAGAGGGACCTGCAGTGTTTCAGAAAATGAGGGAGCTTTTCATCCTTTACATAAGAAAGGAGCACCCTTCTCAGAGGAAGGCTGCCATGGCACTGTTGAAACAAAGCCAAGAAACACAGCACACAGGCAAAAATACCACCTCGTGATCTTGAATTATTTTACCTATCTCCAGCCATCAGGGTTGTTTATTATTACAGCAGTAATTTTCTCCTAAGATGCTGGAACGTCTTTGAGTATGGTCCTGTCTAAATTAAAAATGTTTTCAATTATTATTATTTCCAACTACAGCACCTCTCTGTTGGGATTTTGCAAATGCCACTTGTGTAGATTTCTGCTCGTCAGGTGAGCAGTCTCAATAGAATCCTTGCACCATGCTAATAGGAGAAATTTGTGTGAGTCCCGTGGGGGTAGGAAAACGGTTTACCTTAGATACATGAATTTATATTGTTACATTATAAAAAGCTTTGCAGAAAGGAGAATTTCTACCAGGTGTCAAGCTTCTGTACTGCATAATCTATCATCAAATCTCAAAGACATCTGGCCAATTATTTTATTTTCCTTTTAAAAACCAAAGGGAGGAAATAAAAGCAAATTTAACATTTACATTACTATTTGTGAAAGTGAAAATAACGTTTCTTCCAGCAAGTTATGTCATATTTACTTTTTAGTGTACCACGTTGACAAATTAAATATTTTGCAGAAAACTTCTCTACTACCATTAAAAAAATGTGGGGTTTTTTTTCCTACTTCATGACAGCTCCAATCAATATTATTTAAAAAAACCCAAAAAAACTAAGAGGAGGGCAGATGCTGCTCACTTTGAATTCATTTATTTCTTCAAGGAACCTTTTTTCCTAGGTGCAGACTGAATCTGGACTTTCAGATTCCTTTCGCCAGGTAACAAAGCATACCTTGGCTCTGCTTCACTTCCCCCAGCACAGATCCTCTCCCATCCAACCGTGCCTTCGCCCCACAAAGCTCTCCTTGCTGCCTGCCCGCCCAGCACCCTCTGTCGCAGGACGCTCGCAGCACTGCCTGGGAATTTCCCTCTTACTGCCTCAAATGCCACCCCAGTGCTAGCAGGAGAAACGGGCACACTTCTCTCTATAGTTCCAAAGAAATCCCTCTGAAATCTGACCGGCCACGTGCCTCCCCACACCGGGGCTGGTATGAGGTTCATGTGCTTGGCTTCTGCATGTCTTGCTGCTTCAGTATGAAATGACCCTTGAAATCGGGTGAGATGCTTTCAGGAGGTAATGCTTTCATCTTGTGTAGCTCTGTAGGTGCTGTAGGCTTGAGGACGTCACTGACAGGTAACTACACAGAGGTACCAAGGGAGGTCTTCGGGATTTGGTGACCAAGAGAAGCACCCAAAACACTGAAATCCTCTCCTGCAGCAACTCCGTTTTCTCAGGCTAACTTTAATGGTAACTCCAGTCCAGTGTTGCATCTGAGAACTTTCTGAAAGGTGCCAGCTGTCCTTCACAGCTATGGATGTAATTTAGATTGTAATCTTCACCCTCAGCAACGTTCAGGATATGCAAGTTGTGCCACCTGAATCAGAAACGTGTATCCCTCCACGTAGCACACTTTGGGGAGAGGTCAAGTTGGTTGGTTGTTGTTTGGTTTTGTTTTGGTTTTGACACTGCTTGAACTAAAACTCTTTCCCTACATGTGATTCCCACCATGAGTTTCCTCGACCGCACACACAGTACAAGGAGAGAGACTCTGCTGAATGAGGGAAAGAGGCCATAAGAGAAAACAAACACGCACCACGTCACCCCTCGCTCCCCCCCAGTCTTCCATATTTCCTGATTCCTAAATGCTTTCCTCTGAAGCCTTAAGATCCTTTGCTGTTCAGGTACAACGCGCATATCACAAGCTCTCTACCACCACACCTGAGGTGCAACAGCTCTGCTGTTCTCTGGAGCAGAGCGTGCCAGCCTCTGCAGACCACGGCCTGATTCCATGATAAGGACAAAGATCTCCTCGGCAATTAGTGTAAGGAGCTAGCAGTTATCTTTTAAGGCAGGGAGGCTGAATCATGTCTACATTTTCATTGGGTTTGGATGTAAAACTGGCAAACTTAACAGTTTTCTTTTTCTATGGCAACGCTCTAGCAGGTACCCAAATCCTAAACACAAGAGCAAACGCAGATCCATATTAAAATCTTAACCAATAATTTGGGGTATAAAAGAAAAGTGAATCCCAAGTTACAGGACGGGGTGGGGGTGGGGAAGAAGGGAAAAAAAAAGAAAAACAAAAGGAAGAGCAACCAGCTATGCCTTCCTCCTGACATTGATTCCTTTCAGCTGGTGAGAAGTTACGAGCAGGGAACTGCACTACTATCACTGGGTTTGTCAGAGAATCCTTCTCAAGTTTCAGCGAACCCATTTCAACTCCTGCTGCTGTTACAAAAGCATCATAAAAATAGCAGCAAAACTGTGCTTTTTGAAGCAAGCAGTGCAGAAAAATATCCTTCACAAAAGCAAAGTTTGCAGCATGCTGTAATTAAGCTCACATCCTGACAGCGGGAGCATGAAGTTTTATTCTAAATATAGCAGAAGCCTCTCCGATGTACAACCCCCTTTTTAATGCAAGATTTACAACATTAGTCATTATATGCCAACACCCTCCTAGGAACTCTTTAAAAAATATTTTGGGTTCAAATGCAGGGAGCTTTACGGCAGGGATTCAGTGTAATCTCTAGCGTCAAAAAACAAATAATTTTGGTTTATTTACTTATTGCCTACGCAGCGCTTGGAGTAGGGCAGGCTCTACGGCGCAGGCAGGAAGATGCAGCCTCTGCCAGGCCTGACGGCTTGAGCAGGCAGCAGCACATACAGAACACAAAGGCTAGACAAATCCCTTGACTTCTTTTTCCTCCTACCATCGATCTCTTTCCCCAGCTTTCAGCACTTGTTTCTCATGGCTTTTTACCTTCAGCTGGCAAAGCGGTAAAGGCTCCACCAGCTTTGGGTTGTCTTTATTTAATTCAGTCAACAGCAGAGATTTAAGCCAGCTCGGGCTAGCTCACACTAAAACGCAGTTTGGCTGGCTGGCATCAAGGAGACCACACCAAGTTTAAACTGAGTTTGGAAACCATGCTTTTAAACAGATATTCTTAAAATAGCTCACGCCCAAATCGTGATCCTAACCGCATCAGTTGAAGGCAGAAAAATTCATAATTTCCACAAAGAAAGCGTCCTGTAACTCCAGAGAAATGAGATTCTGGCCTGTCTTTTATCTTTGTGTTTCTGGTCCAGGCTGCAGACCTCATCCGCATCCTGCACCACCTTTGCAATGGAAAGGGAAGGGGGAGGAAGCCCCTGAGTCACCCTCCGCTTCAGTTCCCATGTTGCAGGAGCTTATCTTGGTTGGATTAGTGGCCTGGCTCCTGGCAAGAGCCTCTGGAGAGGTGGACTTGGCTCTGAGGTAGCACAACACCAGGCAGGACGAGCATTTCCAACAAGGTGTGCGCTACAACTGCTTCAGACAGCTGCAGTGGCTCCAAAGCAGCTGGGTAAACTCCTATAAAAACAGCAACAGGCTCCCAGCAAAATCCATTTTTGATTGAGGCCAGCCTAACCCCATCCCTGCACTCCGTACACTGAGCCCAGCCACTGGCAACACGCGTCTCAAAGCTGGGCTCTGGGGGTCGTACCCGATTTCATTGATGGGTAAATTTGGTAGAAGCAGAATCCAGCTCCTCAGCACCATGCTGAAGCCACGTGAAAGCAGCGGGAACGCGGGGATACCCTGCTGAAATGAGCAAGTGCTGACGCACTCAGGCACTTACAAGAGAAGCCTCATTCCCCAGCCTACACTGCCCCAGATGTGCCCAACACTGTCCCTTTTCCTGCCCTCTCCTGCCCTGCATTTAATCTGTGTAAAACGCAAGCCGGCTGCAGCGCGCGGTATTTAATATCGATCAGCACACGGTGCGGTTTCTACATCGCTCACCTTCCTGAAGGTGGGCATGGCAATGATCACAGAGGACACCGGACCTGTGCATCACTCTGATGCCCAGGCTGTCTCAGGGGCGGCCGAATTATCTGACTCAAACCCCAGAATCCTGCATGCCCATGGCTGCTGCCCTGCTCGGAAGTCTTAGTATTTCTCCTGTTCCGTACAGTATGACGGCCAACAGACCTCTCTCCTACTGCACATACCAAAACTCACATGGAAAAGTGAGCAATGCCGTAGCCTGTATCAATTCCCTTTAAAAACAAAATTCCAAACCCTGTATTTGGTAGGAGGCTCCAGACTGCGCCTGGAAGCTGTGAACGTGTAACAGTGAGCAAATCCCCCATTTACCCAAGGCTGTTTTCCTTGTGGTTTTTTTTCAGTAGCATGCATGCATGCCTTTGGTGTTTACTGTCAGCAATTTTCAACGTGCTGACACGGCTAAAAGTGACCACAAAGCCAATGCAAGAAAGGCAAAGAGAAGAAACAGAAGTAGAAATGCCAGGAGGTGCAGACTCAAACTTTGCGCTTCTGCAGCAGTGACTACCAAGGTAACCTGGCTATCACGGGAAAGAACGTGATTAGCCCAACTTGGAGCAACCTCACCTTTTTCCTCCTCTTTCATTAACCAATAGAGCTTTGTTCCCGATGTTGCTATTTTTGTGGCTGACGCATGCAAAGAGCGAAGGAGAGCGCCTTTCACACTACAAGTGTTATATTTCTTTCCCCGCTATTGGCTTATTCAGGATGGCTGGGTTGCTTTTCCAGCAGCTCCCTGGACTTCTCCTCCGCAGTTTAACTCCAAGAGCAATTTTTTGGTTTGTATTTGCTTATTTCTGAGCAGCAGTTGAAAGCTAGATGAACAATGCAGTGCCTGAAAACATCCTGGGAATGATTAATAGAGACTTTAGAAACATCACCACAAAGTTTAGGTCCCGAGCTTGCCATGCCTTTAAGCTACGGGAATGTAAACTAACACATGCAGATTTTAAATAACTACACCTGAATTTTAAAACACACTGTGCAAAAGCAAAAAATATTAATGAACCACGACAGGCATAAAAAGCACTTCTTAACCTGAGGAAGAACAACTCGCTCTTAGTTTTACCGGCAGAACTTGTCAAGCCCCCCTCTCCGGGTTGCCCTTCTGCCTAGAATAAGCAGCTGGAATAAGCAGAAAAAAAGCTGTTGTTGCCTGCAATTCCCAGGCTGATACAGATCCATTTTTTTTAGAAAATGGAAAGAAGCTAATGAAGATTTTCTTACCACTCCACTGGAAAAAGCCCATCTCTGTGGAAAAGCTTTACTATAGTAACTTGTAACAATACACATGAGAAGCTGCCCATGGAGCACAAGTTTCCATTTCTCCTTAAGTTTAGTATTTCTCCATTTTTACATTTCAGTTATAATACAGGTGATAGATGCTAAGTAACACAAATTCAAAGAAAACCTAAGAAAAAAGCTGTTGATTATACTTCAAAACCTGGCTCGGAATTAAATAAACTTCCCTGATTTTCATCATTTGGATAGCATTTCCAATGCTAATAGGCACATATACATTAGAGCAAAAGGTCCTGGGGTCACTATATCTAAGATTAATGTACATACCACGTAGCATCCAAATAACAAGCACTGGAAAAAAGCACTGGCACCTGAATGTGTCTCTAAAGAGCTGCAACCAATTACAGATTTAATCTATAAATAATGGCAACAAACGCTTAAGTGTCGGCATTTCTGCAAGAGAGAGCCAGCCCTTTGGAGAAGAGAAGAGCGTAAGGAAGAGGACGACGAGGGAAGCGCGTTCCTCTGTACCCCGGTGCTTTCCCAGAGAGCGCTCCATCTCACCTCGCCTGTGTTTACTGACCGGCTTCTCCTCATCCAAAGCTCAGCACCGCCTGTGCCGCCCTGAGCAGGGCTCTGACCGGCACACCCAGCTACGACAGAGCATTTGATGTCATGGAACTGCTGGATGCCGGTGTCATGACGGTTGTCACTTGTGCGAGCGAGGAAAGAGCACAACAGCATAGATCATGCTGCCTCTCCATCCTGCGAGGCTGGTTGTCGAGAATCAATACCTTCCCCGGCCAGGGTCCGGCGTCGCAGCCTACAGGATCAATTCAGAGGCATGATTTGATAGTTATGCTGCTGTGAACTCCTTGCAAATCCCAGCGGTGATTTAAGAGCTGTGCTAAGAGCGGAGCCGTGAACTCTCCTGACTGGAGGCGAGATCTGAGTTTCCCTGGAGCAACATTCAGCCCAAGTCTTTTCCTGGGCTGTGCACAACCATCACCGGCTGCTTACAAATGCCAGAGTCGGGGTGAAACAAGACAAACGCCACCCCAGGTAGACTGGACTGGAGCAGCCAGGCTGCGTAAGCGATCCCTCCATCCAGCCCAGTTTTGGGACGCTTCTGGCAGGCACCGAGCACTCATACACACACACCTCTTTGGGCGAAACAACACAAACTAATCCCTGCACAGCAGAAAGGTGACAAGGGAAGGCCTTTAAAAGATAATCCAGGGCCTGACAAAATAGCCAGCGGGAAAGATGGTTGGAGGGAGAAAAATCAGGGTTGTTCTATAGGCACTTTTCTCTTTGTAATCCAAATAGGATCCCCACCATTCCCCACAATATGAATTTCTGATTTCTTAAGAATTTCCTCCCATGTCCAGTTGAAAATATTAACAAGAGTCTTTCTGTAGTCTAATGCAGAAGTAAATCTCAGGGCCTGATAGACACTAATGGATTTCAGTGGCCCCCACGGCCCAGGACCCCATGTCAGCCCCCCAGGACCGCTCCCCAGCTCCTGCCTGGCCACCCTTGGGCCCATCTCCTATCCCGTCCCCAGGAAGGTGCTCGATGCCCGTGGTTGCCCTGCTCCTGGACAGGATGGGAGCCCAGCTGCCTGGCCTTGCCCCAGCAGACCCACCATGGGGACCCCATGCTGCCCCCCCCCAGCCCCAAGAAGCCCTCACGCACCACCCTGATATAGCAAGCTTCTATTAATTAATTTATTAAAACATATTTTTCAAGGCCAGCAATTGCATGAAGTTTGTCAGGTTTCGATGTTTTTCCCCTCCTCACAGCTGTTTTCAGTCCAAGACACCAGAGAGAGCGCCATAAAAATAACTGACCCTGTCTATTTTCCTTTGTCCAAATCCCAAGAACTGCAAATTTGGACCAGCTTCAATGCAAGTACATATCACAGCTGAAAATAATAATTTGTATTAATGTTCTCTGTAATTATGGAAGGTAGAATTATTTATGTAGCAAAATGTACCCACACAAGCTCCAGTAAAATACATTATGAATCTTTTCCTTTGCCATGGATGCAGGCATTTTTTAAAGAGAAAGAAAGATGAAATATTATGGTGTGGCAAGTGTATAGCTCCTTGTATAGTGGACAGGGATAGGTGCGCTCTCCAGAGAGCTACTCAGATCCTCTAGGCTTGGTTCCTGCTCCAAACATGCCTCTGGAGGAACCGCTCCTCTCACCTTTGACACCTCAGGTGCTGTGCAAATATCCACCTTTCCGTACAGAATCTGAAATTTGCCTCTGCCTAATAGAAGAGGCTTACGCTGCTCTTCTTCACAGGGATTGAGCTCGCCCACCATAGAATAGTTTAGGTTGGAAGGGACCTTCAAAGTTCGTCAAGTCCAACAGCCCTATAATGAGCAGGGACATCTTCAACTAGATCAAGTNTTCTGGGCTGTGAGTGCACATTGTCAGCTCGCATCCAGCTTTTCCTCCACCGGTACCCCCAAGTCCTTCTCAGCAGCTTGTAAAGCTGCAGCACGAGAAGAGGGACAACCTGGCACTTGCTTGGCAGAGCTCCCAGCACCTGTCAGCGCAGGCCAATACGGCACGTGCGAAGCACATCACGCACCCTGCAATCAGATGGACACTTTTGTCTAGTCCGTCACAAGTGGTGGAGGTCCTTTCACTAGAGACCTAGTGGAGAGAAGTGTACATGTAAGAACAACCAAGATCTACCCCGTTTTGATTGATCAGAATAGCCAGGAAGCAGTTATGTTCTTTACTGCTGCCATTCGCATTTCGACTTGTAAAACTAAAAGCAGGATCTAAATGCCACATCAGCTGCGGTGGCGAGACATTAACTAACTGTGGGTTGTTTTGTCGCTCAGTCTCTTCCATATCCCTCCCTAAACTGCAGTAAAAACATTCCCCCAAACTGAAGCTAGACGGGGCAACACAATTATGGTAAGAGTCGCAAAATATAATCATTTGCATATCCGTGACTGACACAGAAGATCATTAATTAGGCATTCTGAGTATAAGTATATATGTATAAATTAGCATCTATTCATCGTTTAAACTGTAATAGGGTTTTTTTTCATATCTGAATATTAACTACGCAGGAAAATTACTAAGTTTTCTATGGAAGGGCATCCAAAAAGAAATTTTATCAGCAAAAATAAAATGAGAATTACAAAAATAATCAAAATACTAGAGTGAAGAGTGAAGGATCTGACCTCTGGAGTGCCTATCACCGCTCTGTTCCACATCACTTGTTGCAAAGCTCTCTCCTACCTCTCTCAACACCGGATGCATCCCCAACAATTTTTAATGGTAGGAGCATTTCAGGAGCACTGTCTTTGACTGAATTTAAAAGGCAACGTAACAACCTTCAGGATTTCACACATCTGCTATCCAAGCAATCCCTACGTCTCATTAATATTAAAGATGACACAGATCGAGAGCAGAACTTTTAACTACACCTCTACCTGGCAGAACTCCCCAAGACACACACCTTGCACTAATTCTCACGGGGGGAAATAGTTAGGAGGAAACAGGAGTCCTAAGTTTTTTTAAAAAGCTGAATGTGACCTCCTTGCCAGGAAGTACAAGACACTTCAAAGACCGTACTTTTGCAAATGAAAGAAATCTGGTGATTTTGGAAGTCTGAGATGACAACTTGGAAAATTACCAAAGCTCACAGCTCTTGAGCAGAAGTAAACAAGACGGGAATGCTGGAAAAATGATAGGCAAGACAGAACCTAATGAAGATATAATTGCCAATAACAATATTAGCAAAGTTTGCTTGGAGCTACAAAATGCACAAAGGGTAGATAAAGAAAGATAAAAAAGGGGTCCTCAGGTGGCGCAAGTGGAAGCAGCTGCTTTGCTATGCTGATTTACCCTTTCCAAGCATCTGGCCTCTACTTTTAAGAGCACCCGTGCCTACAGTCAACCAGTGAAATGGAGAACCAACAGAAACAGCATCCTCCAGAGGGTATTTATCTAGCACAGAATGAGCTGAACCTCATAACACTGGAGTTCTTATCGGGCTACCTGTATGTGACAGAACCAGTAAGACACAGAAAATGAAAAGCACACTAGAACAAAGCATAAAACCTCTGTTTTCTTCTGTTATTTTTCCCCTTAATAGGGAACACTGACTGTTCCCTGTCCATCAAAGTGGTGGCTTTTACGTGTAACGGTTTGGCAGCTGCTGTCCTGGTATCTTCTGCATTGGTAAAGATGGAAAGTCCATAACCCCAGTATGCAATTTAGTACTCTGTGATATCACTGACAGTAATACAACTGTGTGACTGATGCCTAAGTTAGTTCAGTTGGATAATAAAATCAAGCAGATGGGGGGGAGAGAAATTATTTAAGGAAAATCTGATTTTTAAAAAAAACCATATATGTGCAGGTTCTTTTGTGATTCAACTACATTTAGCTTCAGGGGTAGCAAACACAAAGAATGCACTCTCACAAGCCCTCCTCATTCCTCCCACTCTTTGGCTTCCCCAATATGCAAGCCCACTGACCTTGCCCAGCATCTCTGCTGTACCCTATTATTACAATATCAGCTTTTCCGTATTTTTAAAATATCCCCATATAGGACCCATTAAAAGACTGACAACTCATTGAAACATGTACACACACATCCAAAAGAAGCAAAACACCAGAGTGTTTACTGGCCTAGGCTTCTCCTCGCCAACTTGAAAAAATAAAATTGGAGGAAGAAAACTCTGGCTTAATTTTCTGCCTTTCTGCAAATGTTAATCTGTCTATCATACATCATCTCTGCATTTTGGGTTTTTTTTTTAGCTCTCAGACTCCAGGTCTGATTCTAGAGAGTTGTAGAGCGCTGACAGCTCCCACTAAACACACGCACGAATGACTCCAGCTTTGCCAGAACTAAGCAGGGGGTGGGCACAACTTTCTAAAGGTCCTTCAGAACAAACAGAAAGAACTTGCGATTTTCTGCATGCCAGCTTCCGAGCTCATGCCTGCTGAGCATGATCCCTAAAATTACAGGGCTCATGAGGGCAGGGAGAAGATAAGTCATAGTTATGTCTTGGGGTCAAGCAAAGCTGTGCTGAACAGTATGGGGATGAAGCTAAAAGAGGATCACAGATAACAACATACAGACAAGCACAGGTCACTGTTCCTGCTGTTAAGGCAAGAATTATAACCACCAAAGCCAAGATGATCAATATAAGTGACAGAGTCCTTAGTGCCAAGAACATCCATCCACCAGTCCAGACTAATGCCTGTCATATAAAAATGCCTGTCATGTAACAAGCCAGAGGATCACTCAAACAAAACAGAAAATTCAGATACTAGCTAAAAGAAAACTGATGTGTAACTTGGTACGGGTGGGTCTTTTCAAATGTCATGATTAAATATGAACAGGACAGGGAAGGGTGGTCTCCAGGATCCAGTGCTCAAAGCAGCCTCAGAGAAGTGCAAGATTCCCATCTCTAGCGGTTAATGAAAGAGCAAAGGCAAGTCTGGGTCGTGGCCTTGCAGATTTTATCACAAGGACCTGTTCTTCTGTGCCTAAGAAGCTGCTAATGATCTGGTTGAATGGGCGTGAATCCCTGAAGGAAGGATCCTTCAAAGATAGAGCAAAAATCTTTGATTGAGCCTTTGATGTAAATAAAGTGGCTTCAGATAGTTTGGGACAAATTCAGCTCTCAAAGCTGAACATAATTCAAGCATTCATCCCAAACTCTTGTAACATCCACTGGCTATAGAAAGGGACTGATTTCTTGAGAAAGACTGTTCTGGCAAGAGGATGAGGGACAAAATTAAAAAAAATTTAAAAAGAGTTGGATCATTCTCATGGAAGAAAAAGACCACCTTTGGTGTGCTAGGCCACAGCGTTTCTGCGAGGACAAGTAGACTGGCTAGCATTCATGCTGCTGCAGCGAGCCTCCTTCTACACTTGGGACAGATGTTCCTCTGGGACAACGCAGTTGTCTCCGTGGCCCATCACAGCCTCACTCACATTTTCTGCCTGGGCTGGACTGGGCGGAAAGATCCACAGTAGAAAGCCTACCGCGTGCGGACTCTGCTAGAGGACATCATCCTGAGAAAAAAAAACAGACTGAAAGAAAATAAAAGGGAACCGTCTACAAGCAGCATTAGAGGAGGAGAACGTTACTCAAAGTCTGGAAAAAAACAATGACAAAACCAAACCCAACCCAGCTGTCAGTCTTCTTGCTGGCTCTTGCCAACGAGTACCCTTTTGTGAGCCTCAAAAATCTGAATTTACCAGAATTCGGCTCTAGCTAGAGCAACACTAGTTATACAACTTGATCTTAATTGAAATATTTGGTGCCTGCTGATATGTTCAAACAAATTCACCAGATCTTGATTATGCGCTGGCAATTAAAGCCATTAAGTCAGTAGACAGACAGCAGGTTATTTCACTGCTATTTGACAAAGCCAGCCGTCGTTCTTTCCCCCTGTCTATGTGACAGCACTGTAATTAGCAGTAATCAAATACTATTTGTGCTAGGTGTTGTGAGTTTGCTTCCTTAGCTAGCAAGATACCTCTGCCAACTGCAGAACAGAGAAACCTACCCCTGGCCAGATGATACACAAGATACAAAGAGGAGTCAAAAACAACAAAACATGAGGAATTAAGGATGATTGCTTATTTCAGGCTGAAGAAGTTTGTTCTTGAAAGCAAGATTCAAAATTAAGAACATTTTTTATTTCTGCAAGTTATATATTAAAAAAAAACTAAGCTAAATTACAAAAGCCTGATCAAGTAATATTGTGAAATACAATAATAATTACAATCATATTTAGCATTTATGTATTCCCTGCTTGAGAAATGCGCGCAACTGCCATTAGCATTAATGGGTGTTCTACTCATGCATCAAGCAGAGACTAGAGCCTAATAGTGCATTACATCTTCAAAGTGCTGTACAAACATTAACTAATTAATCCTCATAACCACCCTGCCTGGTAGGTAAGTGATACATGAAACGTGTATCTGAGCAAGCCCAAGAGCAAGACAGCACCACTCCGTGCCCTTCACCACAGACCAGAAATTCATCACATTTATAAGCCTACTGAAGTCAGATGTATTTTACAGGAGCAAGAGAGGGACTCATGGTGAGCCAAGTTCACTGAAGCCAGCAAGAAAAGAAGTAAATTACACCTCCCTCTCTCTTCCCTCCTCCCCGGGCTCTGGTGGGCTGCTCGCATCTCAATGAGTGGGAAGTATTAATGCCCACTGCTTCCCCTTTGCATTTCTACTTGGAGAGGAGAGAGCTCTTGAATCCTGGGAAGGAGAAAGGGAAAGATCCACATGAACCTCATCACTGCAGACTTCTCCTCTCTCAGTACCGTCCCCTTTGATATCTTGATCTTCCCCCCCCTTTCTTTCCCCCCCCTTCCTGGCAGGCTTTCTGCCTTCAAAACCAAATTTTGACAAAGTCTGGATATCAAAGTTACAACAGGACCCCAGGAGGAGGAACTCGGCCCACGATTTGGGTATTCCAATTATAGCACCTGAGTGGTTTCTCTTTAAATAGTAATCTAGCAATGAACATGTTTCATCTTTCCCTGATGAAAAGATACTGCATTCCGAACACCCATTTTGCAAGAGGCCACTGGCAGGAACTTTGATGGCGTAACTTTATAAGCAGCCAACTATTTTAATACCATGCAGAGAGGTCCCCGGACATACACGCTTCGCGAGCATTTCAGAAAGATAACAAGACAACAGAGTAGTGCCTCATGGCGGGGAGAGGGGAGTGCTTTCAGAGAAGAAAAGGGGGAAAAGGAACAAATATTAAATCAGAAGGGAAGCAGGAAGGGCAGACCAGGTACTCAGTGAAAACATTACACTGCACCATCTCCATCGCTACTCTGCTTTTCAAAGCTCACTCAGCCCAGTATATGCCACAGTGAAATGGCGAGGTAGCAGGCGCTCTGACAAAAAAACACAAAAATATTGAAGGTGCTTTCGCCAAAAGCCTTGGAAGCTCAGTGTCAAGGCCACAGCTGAAATCTGTGGGTCTCTGACAAGCTGGTCTTCTCCATGGAGAGAGGCCAAGCTCAACCTTCCTCTCTGCACGCCTAGTCCTGATCTCGCCAGCAGCCACAGGCACTTTTCCATGGTTGCCGCTTGCCTGCAAAGTGACGTGTGCCATCTACAAGCCCCAGAGCAGATGGGTGCACAGGGAGAAGTACAAGCATGAACAAAACTGCACATTCAAGAGAAAGAGATGCTTTTAAAAGTATGCTTTACTACCTTCTGGTGTCATTGTCAAACACAAGAACAGCGGTATGAAATGAGACACTGTCTTTGAAGAGCGCTTGGAGTTTTGCTTAAAAGTAGCCCACACCACATACATTATGATTCATATGCCAAATCTTCAGCTAAAGGTGGTGCTCAAAACCAGCTCCCCCTGGCTACTTTAGCATGCAGAGTTCGGGGCTTGGATGGCAACGGGAGCTGTAGATGGCTCAGGTGGCATGTTTGGTCTTTAAAGGCAGAAACACATTTGAAACATTCTGTTTTCATTTGCCACAGGCTGCCTAGAAAGTTTACAGACACACATCCTAAATACATATGTGCTTACAGATATCAATCCACAATATCAATGAAGTTTCACCGAGGCTATGTATATATCTTCTTAGAAAATTATCTTTCATGTGCCCTAGAGTTTCCTCATCAATATTTTAACCAAACCTACCACAAACAGTAGTGACTACTGTGAAGCGCCTGATGCTTTGGGAAGGTAAACAGAATGGAGTTTTGGCTAGAACAATTAAAAACAGAATTGAACTTTCTGGGCAGTGCTTTTCTGCTTGTAAAAATCAGGTTAAGACTTTCAAAATTGGGTGTTCACAACCAGAGGCAAATAAACCCAATGGGGATTACAGTTCCCCTTCTACCTTATTTAAGGGGATTCAGAAAGTCCTCAGTGGTAGCACATGCAGCCTTTGTCCTGGATGGGTGCCGCCCCTGCACTGGCCATTTTTACATCGAGTGATAGAGCAGTACCTCTCCTAACATAAGGCAAGCACATGCCTGCAGAAGGGAACAATATCTTTTTTTCTGCATTAGAACTAAAACCTTGTGTATTGGTTTTTTTCTGCTTTTCTTTCAAGGAAGAAAATGTTTTCCCAAAATCTTTTCTTGGTGAGAAATCAACTCATAAGCATGAGGAACACGAGGCAGCCTCCTAACCCCGGAAGCTTTCTTGCACACTGAAAAGCTTCCGATGAGCTCTGCACTTACAGGTCTCACAACCTTTGGGGTAAATGTGTGGCTCTTCTCCTTCCCTATCCCTGACCAGGTGCCCTGGCCCACCTTCCCTTCCCGGAGCAAATGGAAGCCCCAAAACGGTCCCCACACATAACTCCTGCAACACCAACTTCACACTGCCCCGTCTTCCCAAAATGAAGAGAACTAAAGGAAATTTCTTTCATGCCTTCCCTAATCCTGTTGCTTGATATGGAAAGAGAGAGAGGGGGAAAGAAAAAGAGAGAGAGAGGGAACAGCACAGAGAAATGAGACTATGAGAAACGGGTCTCATTTCAGAGCAGCCCTCCCTCTCTGCTAGTAAATATTCAGCAAATGTTGTGACCATTTAATTTCTATCCTCTCTCTCTCCCTCAGTCAATGACTATATAATTTCCAAAGATGTTGAGGAAATATTCCCTGATCAGCTGAAATTTAGTGTAGACAAATGCAAGGTAATGCACATAAAAAGCAGCAGTTTCCTCATAATCGCTGATGGATGTTATCTTAACTCCAAATGCTCTGGAAAATTCTTAGGCATAGCTGTAGGCAGTTGAGCAAAAACACCTGCTCTGTACAGAAGGACAAAGAAGTGGCAAAGAAACAAGACAACAGGGTGGGAGAATGTGTTAATACAGGAAAAGGAAAAAAAAAAAGTAAAGCCATATGTAAAGCCTTCACGCACACTCAAGCTCGAGTACTTGCTACCTCATTTCAAAAAGGATACAGGAGAACAAAACTTGTTATAGCCATGGAGAAGTTCTCATCTGAGGAAGGATTTAAAAGATTACAACTATTAAGTTTAGAGAGAACTGAGGTCAAGACTGACATGATAAAAAGTACGTCAAATAATGCTTGCTTTAAGGACGGTCCCAGAAATGTTTCTAGCTCCCTTTTTCCTTATACAGAGGAAAACAAGGACCCCATCATTTAATGGAAAAGTGCGTTTAAAAATAATGCTCAATGCCTTGATGAGACAAAGGTCTCACAGATTAAAAAAACCAATACATGTTCAGAGCCAAAGAGATTTAGTTTTGCTACAAGTTTGCATGGGTTATCAGTCCTCCTGCTTCAGTCTACGGTAACTGTGATAACCAGGTAGGCAAAAAAATTCCTCCTCGGAAACCTCACTATAACATCTCCCAGGACTTCCAAAGTACCTATGCAAGCTGAGCACTCCTCTCCCTCCTGAAATCCATGGGAATTAGGTGCCTGGATCCCAGAGCGCTGCTGACCATCCCCTCACCCCCCCAAAACCACAAAGCTACATCTTCAAACACCTAAAGCTACGCTTACGTGGGGCAAGAGGCAAAGCAACACCTGAGCCTGGGGGGACCAGGCTGGCTCTGGAAGTGGGAGAGCCCAGCTCAGCGTGGGCTCTGCGGATGGTGATGCTGCCTGGCAGTATGGTGGCAGGGCAAGGGGGGACGGGTCTCTGCCCCGAGCCACTGCACGGCACAGCCGTGGCTGGATCACCTCAGAAAACCCCGTGCCCCCGGTCTGGCCACTGCTGGCTTGGCTGGAAAACCAGGGGGCCCCAGTCCAACCCGCTCCTTCAGTATGTCACACAGCTCCTGGTTGGGATGAGTCTGAAATATCCCAGTCTCTGGGTTCACAAGAACCGTGAGAGGCTTCCCGTTCAAAGCTGAGACTGAGTTGCATCAGATACGATTCTGGCTTGATTTTCAAACAGGCCTACTTCTGCTCTCACTTTGACTTTTTCGCTAATGCAAATGAATTAACTCCAGCTATATGCTAATGCCGCCGAGAATACAATTCAGAAATTACAGAAGGCTATTTTGGGGATTTTCTTTTCTTTCATTAAAGACCCTTAACTCTCCTAGTCTTTCAAAGTAAGCCAAAGCATTCAGATGTTGCTGGTACAAACTGCATCACGCAAGAGACAGAAATAAAGAGTAAAACAAGTGCCATAATTTAACATTCAGGCGAGGCAGCTCAGCACTGTAAAGCCCCTACGTATTGTTGCAAGGGCACAAAAGTTTAGAATTGACTCCTCTTTCCAGAGAAGTAAAGGAACCCCCTGCTGGCTTTTTGTTTTGTTTTTGTTTTTTTAAATTACAGTCTGGTGGTTTGTGCAATTACAACAAGAATGTATAAATGGAGCTGCTTGGCCTAAGGAATTTCTCATAACAGAAAGCAATCCAAAACACCATGATGCTTGCTTGTTTGTTTGCTTTTAAAGTTACTGATCGCTTCCCACCACAAATCCTCCCCATCCTTCACCCAATTACTCATTGCCGTAGTTCAACAGTTCGCCCCTGCCGCGCTTTGAGGCCCAGCACAGCCAGAATCTGGGGTTCAAAGCAACCCTTCTCCAGCAGTCAGGGCTGCTACGGCCAAGCTGAGCCCTCCTAGCCTGTGTTTTACAGTCAACCAGCACCACTCCCCCACACACCTTCGTTTCATAAAGCATTCCAGAAAGATGGCAGTCAAATTGCAAATCTCTGTGGAAAGAAGCCAACTTATCCTCCCTGTGGGCAGAAAGGCAACTAGCCCTGTAAAACGGATAACAGACTCGAGCCCTCTGCTTTCAGTGTCCGAGCACGTACGAGGAAGGAAAACTCGTCTCCTGTCCCTTTGTGTGACATTTGCCCCGTCATGAGCACCCAAGCTGCCCTGAGCGCAGCCCTCCCCACGCACACTGGGGGCGTTTCAGAAGTGGGGAGGAGCAACCTTATAACTACGGTCCAAAGGGAATCCTGAAAGGATTTGTGCAGGTTCTCAAGGAGAAGGAGGGGTGATGCTGCCAACCAGCGCTTCCAAAATGTTCTTTGAAACCCAAGGCTGAGTTGCAGGGAGAGAAGCTTCTGTTGCTCTGGGCACAGGTGGGGGCACAAAACACACGCTCCACTCCTCTAGCTTGACAATTTCCTGCCCTGTGTGACCGCGGCCACTGTATTATTCTCCCCTTTGTGCTGGGAGTGACAGCAGACTATAGTGCTCATTGTTCTTAGGGATTTACGCGCCAGAAAAATCATGTGCGCCCTTCTCTTTCCCTCCCTCCCACCGTCTCTCTGTCTCACTTGCGTGTGCACACCCAGAGCAGCCATCCCTTCCCTCCTCCTTTCCCCTTATCCCGGGCGGCTGCAGCAAGCTCGCGGCGCACATCTGCACTGCCACCCACATCTGCTCCTCACGCCAGGCTCCGGTCCCACTCACGGCAAAGAAACACACAGTTCAAGGGGTGGGAGGTGAAGAGATGCCTGAAAAATATATCTGGCAAAGTAATGGGATTAGCACGAGCAATACTGTGTAAATCACAATATAGCAGGCGTCTTTTTTGCTACTCACACCAGCTAAAAGCAATAAACCAAAGCATAAACAAGACGCCTCCCCCAGCACAACTTACATTAAGACAGGAACTGACTGATGCGTTGGGAATCAAATTACTTTAATGCAGAGTTGCAAAATTTTACTCATCCACTCAAGGCAAGTCATATTTTGACGGACAAGCAAAATAAATAGATTTTTCATTATAAGTGTCCTACTAAAAGGCTGACAAATAAATCTTCATGCAATGGCGTTACCTTCCATAGTAGTTTTGGAGCTCTGAATGCCAGGAACATAAAACAGGTATTTAAGTGCATTTGTTCATATTCAGGCAGAATTGCCTTTTTGTGTAGCAATGAAAGTCCAAGTCTTTTTCTCAGCCATACTGGTGTAAATCCCAACCAAATCTACTGATGCTTCCTATTTAGGAAGGACAAGCTTATTCCCAAGGACATGTAATGGGATAGCATAAGTTGGCCCACTAACATTTCTTAGTACTCCCCGATTTTATCTCCTCTTCTGCTGGAAATAAAACAAAAAAAGAAAAAGGGAACCACTATCAAAGGAAAACAAGAGGCTATGTTCTCGCTTCTCTATTTTCTGGGTGCATTTGGAATTCAAGGGGATCACTGTGGTTCAACAGGAACTTTAAAAGGTGAGCTTACAATTTACATCAATAAACTTGTCATTTCCAGCAAAATCTGTCCTAACGATGAAATTTCTTTCCTGGTCATGCTGTAGAACAAAAATATTTCTGAAAGGTTCCTCAGCTCTCTGTGCCTTCCTGTTTATAGACAGATAAAACTCTTTCAGAGACGAAGCACGGTAAATTACTGCTTCAGAGACCCGTGACTTTACTCTGCCCTCAGTTATGCACATTAATATCAACTGTAACCCAGGCGTAGTCAAATTCCAAAAGGCCTACACGCTTTTAGAATCTGAAATGCAGTTTTTCATTTAAAAAAGAAAATCCATCTGTTCGGTTTCGGGATTTCTACACTCCTGTCATCTGAGTACCTATCCTGCTACCTAAACAGAGTTAGGCAAAATAAAAATATGCTTCAGTGGTTAACTACCATCAAAAGATTGTTTTATCCAGCTTCTCCAGAGAATAAAGAATATAGAGAGGATTTAAAGCACAAAGCAAGCATCGTCTCTTCGTTGCTAGTGGCAGAGAACAGAGAATGCAGACAGCAAAGCTACCGCCTAAATACGGTGTCTAATAGGCTCCCTATAACCCGATCTGCACGCTCACACAACGGCATCTGCCAGCAGAGCTAGTGCAGCCACCAGCCAAGGACTATTTTAAAAACGCAGCTTCTGGAGCATTTCCTCAAACCAAGATGCAAACCCCGGAAAAGGACTTCCTGGCTGGCACGACTACAAGTACACGCTCCGGCTTCCACAGCATTGCCCAGAGCGACGCCCCAGACCGAAGGGACAGGCCACCGGGAGCGTGGCTTGTGTCCCTCCCTCGGCTGCCGTTTCAGCTGGCCATGAACCTGCTGGTGTCCCCGCTGGGCACCCTGCTGCCACCTTCCACCCCAGCGCCGCTTGGCAAAGACGGGCCCGGCCGCCGGGAAGCCCTCCACACCCTGGCTTTATTTGCGGCCAGTTCGCTTGGCCAGGCTGCACGGCCAAATTTAACCTACTTCCACTGCGTGCTCGGAAAAGGAGCAAAACATAAGACAGGATTGTGCTGCCTCCATTTCGAGAGCGTAGTGTCAGACTCTGAACTTCAGAAGAACTCCCCCGGGACTGTTCAGACTAGGGAAAAAATGCTGTTTCCAGTGAACTGCCTTAACTCGATTGATTATCCCACTTTAGTGCCAATATAGACGCATTTTAGCCCCTCGCACACAGCACTCTCAGGCCAAGTAAATGTTACAGACTGACACGCCGTTGCCAACATGGCTTTACTACATGGCCCTTGAATGATCCTGAGATAAAAGGAGCTCTATTTTGTTACCAGACTCAAACAAAAAGCTATTTGTAGGCACATAAACTGTCTTTAATGTCAGCATTTATTGCTCATTTACATGTATCCTACAAACATCCAGCCTCTCACGTGGGTGCTAAGATACAAATTTCAATGCTTTAAGAGTGTTATAAACATGTTTAAAATGTCCTTCTCTTTCCTGTCCCGTCTTCTCTTGGTTTAAAAAGTGGTGGTGATTGTGAGGATTCAAACACTTGCTGATAGACTATATTAATTAGAGTTACATGCCAAGATGTTCTATACAAAACTCTGCATCACTTTAATTTCCTACAGTTTTAACTGCTTTGGACAAAGTCAACCAATACCATCACTACCTTTATTAAAGTATTTTTTCTTGGAAGACCTCTGGTTTATATGACGGACCCAGGCACGCGACAACAGACAACTTTAGGAAAAAACAACTAATTCATCAGTCATAAAGCCAAACTGAACAGGCATTAATTCTGGGAAGGAAACACCAAGTAAAATACAGTCTTTCGTTTCATACATTTAATGCAATCTAGAAATGCTTTCAAAGCTACGGTGGCACTCAGGCATGGCTGAAGCACACAGGCTGGAGGCAAACCTCAGTGGCGCAGCCAGCACTGGTGTCCAAGCCAAGATGCTGGAGGAAGAGGAGGCGCAGGAGGATCCAGGGCATCAGGGAGATGCTGAAGAGGGTTGCAGAGCTGGGAGCCCCGTGGCCAAGTGCATGCAATGCTGCGGCAGAGCTATCCATGAATCCACCAGGATCGCTTCCACTACTGATGGAGATTCAAGGACTTTTCCGCAGCCAGTACTAGCTGCCTGCCCTGGCAGAGGAAGAAGCTCGCTGAGCAGATAAATGACTAACGATCTGCATCTCCTGCATACAGGGCAATGCTGTGCCGCTCCCTTTTGAGACAGCCTTCACGCATCCACACCAGTAAGAAATGAAAACCCTGTGCATTTGTACAGGTGCTCCCTGCACTAGTTTGTTCTGTCCTTCTGATCTCTATTCTCATGAAGATCACACATAAAATATATGACTTTTAAATGTTTGGCAAGACTATTCTGCCAGGGCTGGCAGCAAATCAATTAAAAGAGAGATTGAAAGAAGGAAGAAAGGCCTTCTTTTCCTCAGAGCCCTGTAGCTGAAGCAAAGGAAGAAAATAAATGCTTACGGCTCCCTTCTTCCTCCTTTCTCACAACATTTACCTTCCTTTCTCTACAGTTCACAAGACATGATGTTCACACTCCAGTAACGAAGGTCACACACGTCTTCATAGCAAGTGCCAGCCCAGGAACCGATACGGACTTAAGCGACATGCACCCACAGCAGCCTTTTGAGCGATGAGCCTGTTGCTCATCAAAAATTTCAGCCAGTGAAGAAGCCAGCGCTGCTGGGTCTCTGCCCACATAGCCGTGCTGCTGCTGCTGAAAACTCTAAAGCTGAGGCCGTGGAAGGATTAAAAACATGCAGTCCTGACCCAAGGAAGTTAAACCGCAATTGGCACCAATGCAGTACGTTGGTACTAGGGCCTCTGAACCTGAGTAGAGGGTAATAATGCAGAAGATTGAAAGAACTCTGGAAAAGTTACTCCAAAGTCCTATAAGACTGATACAATTTCCATCAGGTGTCATGAACCTTCCTGCAGGACTCAACAGCCACATCAAGTCATTGACACTGGGCAAAAAAGGAGACGTTGCAGTGGCTGTCATACAAAGAAACTGATATCTTAATCAAGTTCAGGAAACCATCAAAAACCTGTAGGCTTCTGCAAAACTGCTCATGACTTATAAAAGGGATGCAGAATATTCTTATGTTGACTGATAACACATGTATCCTTTCGTGTGCGAAATGTTTCTGAGACACTTCACAGAAAGTTGCCGAGGACTGTTTGTTCAACAAAAGGCTCACCTTCTTGCAGAACACAGAAATTACTCATTGAAATGCTTCTGAAGCGATTCGAACTTGCTTTCCCCCAAAACAGGTCCAAGTTCGCAGCTGAACCGCTCCTCAGCCAGCTCTCACGAAACACCGCTGCCGGCACACGATAAGCAGTGGGAACATGGAGAGCTGTCTGCCCCTTGACCAAAGCCTCATGGCAGGCATAAGTGATTGGAATAACCTTGGCCTTCGGGTACTCTTTGCCCCAGTACTTGAAGTATTAAACTCAACTAATTTCCACCATTAGCTTTATTTAGAAACCTCACTGCTGAAAGAGGAACCTCATCATCATGCCCACACTGAGTTGTGTTCTGTGGTATCGTTTAAAGACAAAATGTACAAACCGGCAGCTCAGCTGCGTGTCAAATGACAAAACTAGGTTCCTGATTTTTTTATTTTTTTAAGTTTTTTTTTTAAATAGGCAGTCGGCATCCACAGAGCCTCCCTGAATGCACTGAAGTGCATACAAGCTCGTCACCAGCCAGGGCCAGTTTCTTTACTTGCCTTTCTTCCACAAGCAGTCTCACTGGTGTCAGTGGAATTATTTGTTCAACTGCTGGGAACACGCTTTGATAACAAATGTGTCCTTCAGTGTCAAAAAAACCTAAACCCAACTAAAATGCACGACCTGAAGGGTAGGTAGGAAACATTCTCTCCTTACAAGGCTCTGGCACCCGACAGAGATTTGACATGAAGACGTCTGCTTCTGATTTGAGAGGCATTTTCCAGGCTAACACTACCCCAATTCCTGTGTGGATCAGGATCATTCCCCACTGAGGTCCTAGCTGAGGAGCATCTGATATGTTTCAGGTTCTTTCCTATTGAGGACAGCAAATTCACCACACAGTTAAACAAACGAGCGCACAGAGGCAGAGGACTGACCAGATACAGCAGAAGTAGTACTACATGCTCTCATCTTTAAGAAATGACCTTGATCAAAGTCAAAAATATTGGAAACACAGAGAAAAAGCGCATTGCCAATGCCCCTGCGGTGCCAGTTCCGTGAATAAAGGACTCCACTGTTCACTGCTGTCATTTTTGTAGCTGTTACAAATGCAGAAAAACCCAACTTATAAATAAAAAGCCCAAAGATGCCATAAAAAGCTTCAAGTCTCGAAACAGTTCCAGCAATTAAATATGAACCTGGCTTTAATTGGCAAGCGGTTATTTAAAATTAATCTTTACGCATAGCTTTAACAAAACTGGCCTTTTCTGTGAAAAAATCAAGAACTCCATCTGAGTCAAACACTTGTTAAGAGATCTTGCCACTCTCCACTGCAGTGCTGAAAAAAATGCATTAGCAGAGATATAGGTTGGCTTCCTCCCCCTTTTCTGCTCATTACCATCAGTTTTTGAGAACTGATTAGCTGTGGTTGTTATTCATTAGTCACATCTCTAAAATCTGAATTATAAACACCTCTGTGAGGTCTTATTCTAATCAACCTATTTTGAGTCTCGCAATTAATACTAACACCAAAAAAATAATTGAACAGTGTACGTTTAAAGACCACCCCCTCTTACCACAAAAATCCAGGCTTAGATTTGCATGAAAAGGAAGACTAAAATAACATCTACAAACTCTGCCATCCCTGCTATACATCCTTCTCCCGTGTACACTGCAGCCAGTTCAGGTGACATAATGGGTACACGGTAAATACGAAGCAGCCATCAGTGATTTTCCCGATGGGGTCAGACGCTACACAGCTGATAGATCTCGGGAGGACGGGAACACGCAGGCATGACAGATTAAGTGACTGCCATTGGCTGTGTGCTTGCTCTGAATACTCAGCTATGGACAATAATCAATTACTTGGGGCTGCTAATGATACTGATCAAATGCACTTAGCACTCAGCAGCTTGAGGGCTACCATCCCGACACTTGGAAAATACACAAGCTGCTACCCACGGGCAAGGTGAAATAAGAGGCCAGTACTGGCAAAATCCTCCAAGTCCATAAGAAAACCAGATTGTTCCTTCTTTGCCCTCCTGCCTGAAATTATAAAAAAAAAAAATTATTATTTGCTTAGGAGTAAGCACAGTATTTCCCATAAGACAATACAATTTAGAGATCCTGCAGCCACCTGTGAAAGCTTGGGGCCAGCAGTTCACATGGAGGGTCCCCACCACTGCTTGGAGAATGACTTGTTACAGGAAACAGAAGTGTATTGCCACCATGCACACTGGCTTCCAGAAGTCTGTGTCACAGGCCGTCTGGCTCCTGACATGACTTCCCAGGCTTAACCTATGATCCAGGGTGATTTGGCTTCATCATCGTTATCATCAGCTCAAGATGTTGATCTCTCTCCAGCTTTTAAAACCAGGGAAAGTAAAACAATTTGCCAGTGGTTTCAAAGAGTGCAAGATCAGGGCAAACATTTCTTAGTTTGTCTCAGGCATCCGAAACCACAGCTCCCCCTCTTTTAACGGTTGGGACGGGGGTGGTGGTTTGGTTTTCGTATTTTTTTTTTTTAAATAACTAAGGCCTTGTTCATGCACATGCACAAAAATCTACTGCTTTAACTGTACAGGTTATTTATTCCTATACAGAAAAAGGATTCATTGCACAGTGATATAAGGCAGTGTTACACATATCTGAGATTATACCCTTCATTTTAGGGGATTATATCCTTCCCTTAAGGAGTTAAAAGAAAATATTACTCTAACTGACAGAGGAAATCACTTCTCTAATTGGTAAGAAAAGCAGTACAATAGACCAAACCTAACGTCCTGACTGGTTCTTTGCTCTCACCTCCCAGAACTGGGATTCCGGGAATCTGAAACCAACTTTTCATCCCTTGGGAATCACCCTTCCTTCTGCTGTAGGGCAGACAGTCCCATAGCAACACTTTGACGGAGCACAAGGATCAGTTGGCAAGATGGAACATACTCAAAAATGCCTTTACAAGTACACTACATTTAATCACCAGAAGAAAAATAAATTTTGAAGAAATTACCAAACAGAGCTGTCTGAGAAGAATTTGTAACAGTTAGTCCTGCAGATAACTGTATGTTCCCTGGCAGCCTTTTCCCTGAAATGCAGGACATTAATTGCAGAAAATGTCTTACTTTTCAAATAATAATAAACCAGCAAATGAACATAGTGCAGATCTGTACCACTGAGCTGCTGTTGCGAACTGTGCGCCAAGATCAGTGCTCATCTGTTCTAAGGTTGCTTCATCAGCAAGCATCAGCCTCGGACATGAAGCAATGTGATACCGTACCTGCTTGAAGAGAAGGGGGAAGTTTCAACAGGCAGGATGCAGTAACTAGTTGGATTTTTAGCTAAAACTTGCTCATTGCGTAGAATCAAGAATCCTCGCCACAATGCACAGTGAGGATTCATTAAACTGTTAAGAAAGAAGCTTGTACTAAGAGCCCTGCTCCGTTAGTAAATTATTCGTTACTGAAAGAGCTAGCTCTAAGTATGATGGTTAATCCTTTCTTTCCCTCCCTTGTTCCTGCAGAAAGTGCCACAGGAATCCTTCACAACTGCTGGTTTTCAAAAGCTCAGTTCTAGAGCTCAAGACACCCCAGAAGGACAACAGTTTCTCATTATCTCCAGATGTTCCAGCCTTCCAGTAAGGGCTGACTGAGGCTGACAAGTTGATGACATAAAGCAAGGCTGCTGGGGGCAAATACAACTTGGTCTGCAGGAAATCACCTTGTGCAGCGTCGGGTCCAACACAGGGGCCTACAACTCAAACTGTGACTCCCTCCCCCCTTTTACTGCCTACAATAATGACAGCAAACTGGGTTCATTAAGCCCTAAAAATGACAGGCAATAAATAGGGAGGTTTTCTTGCTGTCTTCGATGAATGGGAGGGTGTAGCCAGTCTCCTAGTGGACCACATAGTAGTAGATAGAGGGGCAAGACACAAACTCCAACAGAGGAAACTGCAATTACATACCATGGAAAAGGTTTTCAATGTGACTGGAGTCAAAGACTGGACTGGGCTGCCCAGAGAAACCGTGGGTTCTCCATCCTTGGAGATATTCAAAGCCCAACTGCACATGGTCCTCAACGCCCATGCTGACCCTGCTTTGACCTTCAGAAATTCAACTGCATTATCCTTATTCCCCAATGTCAGTTTTAGGAGGAGGTCCTGCATAGCTCTGGGGATTTCTCCTCCCTTCCTGCTGTTTAGCCCTGGAATACAGCACAACAGAAGAGCACTGCAAGGTGAGAATGGAGAAACAGGCATTCTCATTATCGGTATTCAATTAATCATTTTCAGTTGTGAATACTGAAGGCACAAGGGTAGTTTTTCCTGCTATACCTGTGCTATCCAGGTGTGTGTACCTTCAGCCATTACAGTGCAGCCTGATACATGGCTAGGGTTTACAAGCACTTCCACAGCAAGCACTAGCTTGTTCCCAGCTCGAAGGATGATAGTCGGGTGGTTTTGACTAGCAGGGAATGCACTCCACCATAAGCTGTCAAACACACGTGTTCAAGAAAAAGAAGGCCCCAACCACCTTCTGCTCAATTAAAGTACATTAAAAGTCAGAAAACAGGGAAGTAAAACCTATCCTCTTTGTGAGCAGACATTAAACCAACGAGGTCTGTATTCTGCAGGCTGGAATGATTTCCCAGCAAGCCTGTTTGCCACAAACTTCTGAGAAGACACCAGAGAGGTAGCTACTGTAATGCAACTTGCTAATGCCATGCATTAAATTATTCTTGTTCTTACCGTCTGTTCCATCTAAGGGCTACTCTGAGGCAATTACTAGTAACTTGTTATTGCATTCCATTATACAATTCAACTCTCAAAAAAATACAATAAACTAATTCTTTCCTGTAACACACTTGGTCTACTCATTCTCCTGGCTACTCCACACACCCAGCCAAAATGCAGTATCAGAAACATCAGCGTTTTCTCCAAAGTATTAGGCATCAGGTACCTAAGATGCATACACAAGTGCCTGAATGCCACAAAGAGATTACCCTTGATAAATTGGTATTTTGAGCAAATGTTTCAGAAATAAAATAATTCCTACCGTTTAAGTCCTCCAGAATATTTAATTCACTGTGTCATTCCAATTCTCCCTTGTTCTCCATCCTTGAATGCTCAAATGCTGCTCTCAGACAAGTGCCTCTCTTACCTTTCTCTGGGACTAGAAAACTAGTTTTGCATATTGAATCATTATTTATTTCCACGGATGTCTCTGGGTTCCTTTGACAGCTTTATCTTACTGATGAGGATAAATGTTCTTTCAAAAGCTACTGCCAGACTGCCCTCATTCTCGGATGTCAAAGGATGCGGTCGGCAGAATCTGTCAAAAATAACTCACATGGTCGGAGGGATCTGAAAATTACAATTGATAGTTTTGAAAATACAATTGATACACGGTAGCTTGGGGTAGGTCCACTTTACCACTAGCACCCAATCCCTTCTTGCCTTTTCATTTCTCCTGGTCGCCATGGGAATTATTCTTTTGAAAAACAAATTAGAAAGAAGCAGTGATATGACTTCGGTATTTCTGAAAATGAGATTGCTTTTTCTCTTCGGATTCTGCAGGTACTGATGTCTAGAAACTTTCTGAAGCATAAAGGAAACAAACTAAAGGAAGTCAATTCAAACTTAAACCAGAAGCCTGTAATGGTTTGGAGCTTCTATAGTGCTTTTGCTGGCATCCAGCTCTGACTCTGGAAGCTAATGGTCATTTTTCAAAGCTAAATGCAGGTCATACTAGCTCAGAGGGATTAGCAGAGGCAACTAGATTGACCCCACAAGTGCCAACAGGTACAGCATGCAGCCCCTGAGGCAGTGAGGGCACACACAGCAGAAGGTGGGCTCTTCTCCCTTTCCCTCCACCCACGCCATGGAGAGACAGGGATTGCCTTCAGGAGGCCCCAGACCAACCCTCTCCTCCCCATTAGTTCCCTTGCCGGTTAATTCACGCGTTCCCGTTGCCAGAAAAGTGGTGTCAGGAAGCTTTCAGAGCAGCACCTTGGCTTTAGACTCAACCAAATGGGACACAAGGGAGCGGGGGAGCTAACTGCTTCCAAACAATGATGACAGCGTCATGTTTTAACTTCAAAAAGGGCTCTCACACAAAGGAGGGTAGTTCTTCTCAACCCAGGCTACTAGAAATATCCGAGAGAAACAGCACAGCTCGATGGCAAGCTCCCTAGAAAGTAGTTCCTTTGCTGATGCTCCAAGACGGAAGCGCATTGACCTTCGTGGTTTAGTGTCAGGCTTTCAGCCGGGTGGCGCAAGCCGATGGCAGTCAAGGAATGCAACGGTAGGCAGCGTTCTGCACTTGGCTGTGCTGCCCAGGTGAACACCGTCCCACGCAAACCTAAGGCAATTTATTTAAACTTTTTACATCCACAGGAGGAGGATGGCACTTTGGGTCAGCGTTTATACAGATCAGTAGGAGCAGTTTAGCTCCTGCCAGCCCCCAAACCCTGCGCGTATGCACATACACGCACAATGCAGTGTGGCTAAGCCTTGCTACAACATTTTATCTTCACAAGCGAGAAGATCAAGTGGCTGCGGCACTTGAGAATTATCCAGTGCCTCCTTTTCCAATGAAGATAAATACAATGCTCATATCAAACCTGAGCCACTGGGAACTGCATGCTGACTGACAGCGGTACATTTCACTTGCATGCTCACCCAAGACACTGCCTCACCGACCTTTTGTTATAGGAATTAAACAAAATGATTCAAAATATCTTTTCTTCGGCTTTTTCCAAGAACTGCCCCATTATACTAGATCACAGATCCACTTAGCCTGATATCCTTTCTTTCACAGTGCCCAGCAATGGGTGCTTAAAGACTGCAAAGCAGCGAAGCAAATACAGAGGTTTCCTTCCCCTTGTACACCTTACCCAGCTTCCCACCATCAGCCAGTGGCTCAGGCACCCTTGGGCCTGAAAAAGGTATCCAGACCATCATAGCTTGACATGGTCCTCCCTGCCAAGAGCTTGTTCCACTTCTCTTTTGATCCGATTCAGACTTTCACCCGTTATTGCAGCCTCTGGTAAAGTTTCACAGCTTTATTACCTGCCTCGCTCCCCTCGTTTGCACCCACTGCCTAGGATTCCTGGGGTTTCTGCATTTGCCTTTTGCACCCATCCACGATTCTAGCACAGCTCTCACGCCTCCTCAGCTCACTCTTACCCAGGCTAAAGAGGGCTCAGCTATTCGCAGTATTCCAGCAATGGAAATCTTCAGGCAGCAATATTTGCATCTCCAAGGCCCCCATCTTACATTTTAATTGTGATTTTACTGCATGTTTGTACAAAGAGTAAAAGTGTTCAGGTGAACACTCCTGAGCTGTTGCTCACAATATGCCTGCAGTTTTGGCATAACTGGTTGGCATTCTGAACTGAAGATGAAAACTTCTTACATTTAAAATTTACAGCCTTTGCTGAGGTTCATCTCAAATGCAGTAGTATGTTACCAGCAGTGATGCACACCCTGCCAGAATACACAGCCTTCTCTCATTCCCAAACAAGCAGAAACACCAAAGCAATCAAAACTCGAAATTAAGAAGCTATTTCTCTTCTTGTCTGGCCACAAACGCTTTGAAGTGTGTTTTAGATAAGGCCAGCGTTCCTGAACCACACATTGCCCTGCTCAGGCTGGTGTCTAGCTGCTCCAAGACTCAGGGGCCCCACGGCAGGTAATGCTGTGCCACACTGGGGCGGTCCTGGCCTGCCTGCATCTGTGCAAGTGGCCAACGTGGCCAGTTCATCAAGCAATGTCTGTCATTATTAAGATGGGACCGGCCAAGATCCAAGCCAGTTCCAGGCTTGGTTCCTCTGAAGTGTTGCCCGAGTCACCGGTCTGACTGGATGCTTCACTCACCCCACTGCAGTAGGTCTGGCTGAGAGCGTGCAGACAGCACACGTACATACCTGACCGCACTTCCCAAGGAATCTATTAGGGAGAGAGACACTAAGCTGTCCTTGCGAACGAGCAATTACTGTTTGCTCCGAGTGATACCTTGAGACCTTTGTCTGCAGCAGGTTACTTAGCATGGCTGCAGCTTCAGAAGTATTTTTCAAGAGACTGTTTTGGGATGCAGCCAGAACTTCACAAGGCCCTGTAATTTCAATAATGAAATTAAAACCAGGATTTAGCACTTGCGGGACTGAAGGAAATGAAACATGTGGCTAAGTAATGCCTGCTCACAGTTTTTTCTTCATGGCATCTCTCAATCCGCTAAATAAAAGTCACACAATTCTTCACGATCAAGAATGCAAATCATAAAAGCAGCTTCTTGATAAGGCAGCAAGCATAAGGCTGGGAGGCTTAAAGGGATATGCCTAAACAATAAAAAAGTAACTGTTCTAGAAAAATGATCCAAATGGACTACTCTCATCACTGGATCTAGTTTCTGCTGTGCTCAGTGCATCTGGACTGGTGCATTTAAACAAGCTAGAATACATAGCTTTTTTTTAACAAAAATAGTAAAAGTGAAGCAGCTGCTTAAATACTAGACAGAGAAAGCATTTTGGTCACAGACAAGACTAGGATCCTTTTGAGAGATCTGGGAATACACACCAGTTTGGACGTCGCTTCCACTAGGTGGGAAAACAAAAAAAAAAAAGAAAAAAGAGGGAAGGCGGCCCGTCCTGCCTTATCCGTTCTTGAAAAATCTTCCCTTGAACTACATATAAATACATTCAATGGAGGGCATATCTTTAGAAGATAGCTTTTCATGAATGACGTTTATATATGCCCATGTATACATGCTTTTGTATATATATGCCTATGTCTGCCAACTCAGCTGCACGCACAGCCAAAGCCCCGAAAACAGAGGCTCACAGGAAATCAGAACACATCTGGCCCCAACTCAGGTTTGCCACCAACCACAGGCCGAACATTAGTGCAAAGAGCCAAAATCACTTCTTAAATTCCTAAATTCCAACTAATACAAGTTTTGACTACCAATTTATAATCCCTTGTGTCCCTCCAATGAAAGGGAGTGAGGAACAAAAACTGAATCCGCGGCAGACCCTTGTGTAGAAAAAAACCTGGAAATGGCTGCTGTACAAACACAAATTATATTACTAATGTGATCTGGCAGTTTTACTTGGGTCCCATAGCTGCAGCTTAATCATATCTTTGACACAGCTAAATTGCTAGGATACAATGGGACCTGTAGCTAATAACATCGCTTCAAAAATAAACAAACTCCTGTTTTGCTAAAGTGATTATGAGGAACTCCCATATATTTCACATGAACTGCATCTGCTTAACCATCCTGTTCTGAGGCGACATCACCAGTAACAGGCCTGTTTGGTGCTATTATGCTGGGAAGGGATCAGACGGTATTTTGCAATAGGCATTCTCATTGCCGCTCTCAAATGTTCTTTCTTGGTTTACGCTGACATTTAACACAGCAGCAACGGAGAGCGGGAAGATTTTGTTCTTATTTTTAACAAAGAGAAAACAAGATAGTGTAGATAGCAAAATCACAAGTCATAACGAGGACACAGGGCAGATGAAAAGAAATGGGTTTTAACCGCTGTGCCTACCTTCCAAACTGATGTGATGCCACAGAAACTCAGCCTCAAACTTCGTCGCTTAGTCCTGGGAAACCCTGCATCCAAGCATGGCCGGGCACAACAAGGTACCAGCTGCCTGACGTCCCCTCTGGCACCACCAGATCTGCAGACTACTCCTCCTTTGAGAGCTCCCTAACCTTTTCCAGTTAAAAGCACTTGCGCTTAGTAAATACCCGACCACTTATGTCGGTCAACTGAAGTTAGCTGATTTTTGACTGAAGTGGATACAGGAGCACCCAGGTGAGCAGTGCCAACCTGCAAGGGTTAGCAAGAGCTGGGGGTTAAACTCCTGATAACTCACTCCAACTCTCTGAGGATCCTACCCACAACTTTGAGCTTGCATACGCTCGCTCTGAATACGGCTCAGAATTTCTTGCCTTTGCAAAGGCAGGAGGGAGAAGTCATTCTGCTATCACACGGATTGGAAAAAGTTTGGGAACAGGACATTTTGGATAAAGATGACATGAGACATACGACAATCCTCTTCCTCTTTACCACTCCCAAATTTACACTAACGACATCCACGATTGCGCGTATGAAATAAGAGAGAAAAAACCAGCCTGCTTGGTCCATCTCAGTATACTGCGCACCCATGGCGTAAGATAAGAATTTTCTCGGTGTCTGGCTGTTTCTTCTGGAAGTTTAAGCAGTTCCTTTTCAGGCCTTTGCTGATACTTTACTCTTACAACCACCTTGCCTCCACCACTAAGGCTACACAACATACCTGAAGCTGCGAGCACTACTTTAATCATTTTCTAGATGGGTACGGTGAAGCCTTATTTCATCTTACTCACTTTTGGGCAGCACACAGATAAAAGGACCTTTTCTAACTACCCACCCTGCAAAATCATGCTAGACACTGAGGATGAACTCCTGTCACTAATGACATCAAACCAGTCCCACGACTAACTTAGGTGGAATCAGGGTTTTCCTGTGCGTTGGATCAGTTTCTTTCTTTCTAGAATTATGGCAGGTACTAAAAGATTTACTGTGACAAACTGGTATTTTGTTTGCATCTATTATAGTGACAATTCTTCTTAGTTTCAGGAGATACTTCTTTTCTAATTGTGAATTTTTAAGTAAAAATACTTTTTCTTTAATAAAGTGAGTCAATCTGATCCAATCAAGGTCAGTACGAGCCTGGAACCTCCTCCCCATTTTTAGTGCCTATTCAGACAGGCATCAGACTTCACATGTGCATCAAAAAGAGCTCATTTCAATGCATTTCAGACAACACAGGTACTTCACAATGGGTTTATGGTTGTGTTCTTTTCTTTATTAACCATAGCACGTAAAGTAAAAGCACAAAGGCAGTTCTCAAAGAGAAAAATCCCAGAATGCTTTGGGAAAAAAATATCTAAACAACTATTCTGCTGTTCTCTAATGTGTTACTAAAGACACCATCATCCCTCATCCCTCCAGAAGTGTTCTTAATTAAATAAGAATCTATTAAAAAATACAGTGCCCCTCAGCGTAAACTCCCACCCCCACCCTTCTCTTTCAATTTTAAAAGTGATCTATCTTGCCTTCTCCCTGCCTAGCAGCTCATTAGAAACAGCCCCTTCTGCACATACGCATCACCTAACACAGATTTGGAGGGAGACAGACAGAAGAAAGGGACAGAAAGAAATTAGAAAGTGAATGAAAATAGTAAGCCTACGAGACAAGAAAGCAAGTGCAGACAAAGAACACCCAGTACTCACAAGGGAACAATGAAGGCTGAGAGAGGAAGGCTGGTACCATGGGATTAAACCAGAAGCTCTTGCTTAACTTTGCAGCAGAGATGCAGTGTTGCTCTAACTAAATTCAATTATCAACAACAACCAAGGCAAATCAGACAGATCTATGGCATCGCTTTCTCTGGGTGGCAAAAGGCTGCCATTAAACACACCTTCAACTTCCAACGGAAGCGCCAAGCCCAGGCAGCGTTCCTGTCAGTACCTGCCAATTACTGTGTAAAGCCCAAAGGATCATTCCCTGCTGCCCTCTTTTCCTCAGCACCCACTTCCAAACATTGCCCAGCTCACCCGGCGTCTGAAAAGTCCCAACTGGTCAAACCAAGAAGAACGACGACCAGCTCCCTCTCTGAGAGCTGCAGAGGTGACAAAACCAGCAACTCAGGAGTGGTTCATTTTTCCATCCATTTTCTGTAACAGAGCTCTACCTGAGGCATTAACTCCTAACAGTTCGTCTTAAAATCACTTTTCTATCCTGCGAGAACTTTGCCAGCAGTATGGCATTTGTTGATGGCAAGCGACTCCAAACAAGAACTTCCCTTTGAGCTTTGCAGAAGGATAAATGATAGAGTAACGAGTTTTTCCTCAATGCCTCTGACACCAGAAAGGATGAGGATGAGGGAACAGACATCATCGGAGTCCTGGAATTGAGGCAAATGCGAATCTGCCTGCCTTAATGCTAGGAGGGTCTGAATTCACACCTAACCTTCAGCCATTGCTTAAAATATCTGCAAAGAACAATTTGAACTCCAGGCTTAGCCGGGGCCTTTTACATAACTCCCCAGAAACATCTGCCTAAAAAGTGGCACTGCCCTCAAGATAGTTTCCACTTGTCCTGCACGGATCTCTCAACATAAACCTGCACCTCCTGATACTTAAGCTGTACAATTACACGAGCCACATGCCTTTATTGTGTTTTTTAAAATAAAAAGCTGTTTCTGCAATGGATTTTAAGTAACTTCATACAGCTGCCTGGCACTGCTGCCTGGAAGTCCCTTCAGCGGGAAGATCCTTCCATCTCCAACCCTTGGAAAGCTCTGCTAGAAGGCACTAGGAGAAGGGATCCAAAATGAGGCCCGTAACTAAGTGTGACTGCGGGGTTATTTGTTTTGGAATGTTTTGCTAGGTTTCCTCCTCCACACATGATGGATCTGTCCTTCACCTCAGCTACAATGGAATTCGCTCCAACCTCAATTTTAATTAAATAAATGCCAGGCATCCCTCTCCAAGATCAGTACTTTCTGAAGATGATGCGGTGTTTCATTCAGGGAGACTCCTAGGAATTACTTTGCTTGTGTATGTAGAAACAAAGGGATGCTGCCTGACAAAATGTCTTACTGATCTTAAAAAAAAAAAAAAAAAAAAAAGAAAAAGAGTATCCAGAAAAGATTTTGTCTTCCCCCCATAAATAACTTAAGATCGGTTCACCTTGTCTTTTTTTCTGAAGTCGCAGAGTCACACCCGTGCCGAAACTCCAAGGTATTTTCATCTGATGGCTTTTTTTCCAGCATATTCTCCTGTGAGAGTTCTGTTCTTTATGACTGCAAAGCTCACACTCGTGAGAGAGGACAGAGAGCAAATGCCATAAACCAGACTGAGGTAGCCGCAGTCACACCGAGTAGCAAGCTTGATTAGATTTTTAATAATGCCAACATATTAAGCAGAACTGTGACAAGAAGCACAGACTGGAAGAAGCCAAGGAGGTAGCTACGGTTTTAATAAATCCTTTGCCAATCTGGGAGGTGGGAGAGTGAGAGAGCACTGATCTCAGCATGCAAAACTGAGGCAGTAGCTTAGAAATTAGACTGGGAAAACCACACGGAAAGACATAGCTGCATATTCTAAGATTTAAGTAGTCAGCTCCTGGTTTCTAATGTCTCTTCCTGGAAGGTATTTCAAAAAATAATAGTAAAAAAAAAAAAAAATTTAAGATCTCAGATAATTTTAGGAAGCGATCCCAAACTCTGCATTTAGATCTATAGGATCAAAGGGCATAGAATACTCTGAGTTTTGCCACACACACGCGGTTGTTTCAAAACAGAGGTTATACACCAGAAGTCTTTTGGCCTCTGCCAGCCTGCACTCAGACCACGGCGTTGCTGGCAGCCATCTCCTTACAAACCACCTCGGCAGACGCTGTGCCCAAGCACCCACCTCGGCTGGGCGCCTAAGGGAAGGGGCCGCCTTTCCATGCTGCAGTGGCACTCCAGGTGCCCTCCCTCTTGCCTGTCCCCGACTCCATGTGGACTCTCCAACTTCCTGGCACTCAGACGTACCGTCAATTAATACCTTGCCTCCTGCTTTTGCCTGGTATCTGACCATTCTTTCACCTGGATCTGAGGTGCATTTTTTGATTTCTCCAGTTCTTGATCTTGGCCCACACTGACTGCTTGCTTTTTGTTCTGTTCAAACGGATCTAAGTGAAGCAAACTTAATTGTGATTAATTAATCCAACACTATGCCAAACAGCTACAAAGCAAGTCTCTTTGCAAAAGAAAAACTGCAAGATCAGAAGCTCTGTTAGTAAAGCAGAATATTTTGTTTAGCCCTTCGTAATGAGGAAAAGGAAAGAAAGAATGTCAGGAAGTATTAAGACTCATTAAAAGCAACTCATATGTACAATTTTGCCAATGCCCACTTCCAAATCACAAGAAAAGTACCATTTTATTTTATCAGCAGCTTAAAATGAAGGAGATGCCATTTCCAATGATGACAACTATCTTCAACGCGGGGCTGGGGTGGGGGGACGACAACAAAATGGAAAAAGATAAAACTTTAAAGACAAGTTTTGCCCTTTAACATGCAGACCTGTTACTGCACTGATGGCAGTTTGAGCTGAACAACTCTTGGGTAGGAACTGCACCAGCACCTTCAGGTCTCAATGGATGCTCTAAGTACCAGAGTGTGAGTGAGAGATATTGTTCATATTGGTCTTTTATGCATATAAATCTTGCCTTTCATACAAAGAAAGGCATGTAACAGTAATTTGAATAATTGCCCCAGGACGAACTGCTCTTTCTCATAAATCTGGGTATTTGCATGTATTTCAGAATGAAGATAACAGAAAACATCTTGTCCAGGTAACACAACAATGCTGCTTCTAGCCTACCTGCTTTGCTAACGAACATAAGCGGTGACATCCTCCCCAGGTATCCAAGGGGCGCACTGTGGTTACTGCTTGGAGTTGCAGGAAAGGAAAATACAACGGCAGCGCAGGGGCTATGCGTACCCAGCCTCCCACTCAAAGCAAAGGAAAAACACTTAGGCGCTGTCTGGGTGTGCGCTAAGGTGAATATTAATGTGCATGATAGTTACTGGAACCTTTACTATTTAAATTACTTGGTTTTATGTTATAGTGAAGGCCAACTGACAGAAATAAAACATTGCTTCTCTTGGTACTCTCTACTTAAATTGCAGCAGTAAATATTTTTTTTTTAAGAGTAGTGTTGTCAAATTTCAAGTACGGGTTCATCCCTCCAGGTTGTACATCATGCTAGCTTGTTATCTACCATTTCATTATGAGCTTCCATAAATAAACTGGGACCTACCTCTCTCCTGGGCTGCCTATTTCCACAATTTGTTTCAGTAAAAATTCCTACCCTTCTAATCTTCCCACGCAAGAAACAACTTCTTTATTTCTGCTGAAAGCAAACTAACTCTATATACTGCCCTACCTGCCTGTGAGGATCTGTTCAGCAGCTATAGAGATCCAGCCGTCTTGCATTTCACAACTTTAAACAACACGTAAAAGATTCTCACATACTTAGAGAAACGTGAATCTTTGGTCACCCACCTCTCAAATAAACTCCTATTGCCTTTCTCCAGAAGAGAAATAAAAGTAATGATAGATTGAAAACGCAAATTTCTAATTTGTTAATCAGAAGAGAATGAAACCAAACCGACTTCCAACCATGTGTCTGAGGAAGGACAAAAGAGCTATAACTGAAAAAGAACCCCGCTTTCCCTGATGTGCTAAGGCTGTGATTACCTCAGACTATTTCCCTTTCAAAACTCTCCATTCCTGTGAATCACAAATGTCTTAGATAGTGGTTTGCTGACAGTCTCCCAGATGCTGCTTGTCTCAAAAATGCGCACAGCTTGTCCAGCGAAGTGCGAAACCTCAGCATTTTGCAACCCCCAAGTTTATCTAGCAATTACATTCGCTAAAAAAAAAAAAAAAGGCAAAAAAAAAGCGCTGCTGTTTGCTGAAATGCATTTATGCATTTATAATCATTCAGCTATTTCTGAGAGTGTATACAAGAACAGAATGCCCTGGCATATACAGTAACTAAAAGCGAGGGACAGCTCTGTTGTGTGGTTGTTACATGTGCTGCTGACAAAGGAGATGCTGTTCGGTAACTAAATATATAAAAGATTGATATTGGCCTTTATTTCTGCTTCCTGATTTAACTTTTGTTTCAGAACATTACTGCTTTGGCTTACACACTTCGTCTTCCAGTAAATCACAGCATGCACTTACAAACACAGAGGGAGTCTCCAGCTTTTCCCAGGCACTCAGATGGTGATTAGAAAATCCTCCTGTACCATAAACTGCAGGTCTGAACCTGACGAGAGACACACAGGCTGTGGAAAAGAATACAGCTGCGGGTAAAAATGGGAACTGTTGCATAGAGTGCAGAGAGATTTGTTGTCTATTTAATTACTTTTTGTTGTTTGCGCTGGCGGAAGAGACTTGAGCTGAAATTATTATAGGCTTTGAGTATACGGGACTCCGTAAACACGCAAGTGTCCAAGCAGCGACACAAACTCAAACCGCGTCGCAGGGATTGACTGGTTTGCGAAGTTTTCCATTCGACGTTGCCTGCTCGTGGCAGAAGGGTACAACAACTGCACAGATGCTAACCTGGCACTGCTGCAGAACAGCTCAGCCCTCCGTACCTCTGCTGCAGCGACAAGAGGACAAAAATAGATGCAAGTTTTACAACTTGCAAACCCAGCTCCTCATTCTTTTCCTCCAAGCCTCTTCCTACACCTTTAGATCTTTCTAAGATGTTTACCCATCTCCCCCACCCCCAAGACCTCGCCTGCAGCACAGCAGTATATGAATTTGCCTGGCAACCTGACATAAATATCCAACCAACCAGCAAATAAAGCCTAGCACGCTCTTAGCTTCAATGTTTCTGTGCACAGCCCTACAACACATCAGAGCTGTCCACCAGACAAGGAATTAGCTCATTTTCTTTAGCTCAATTTAAAAATCTGAAGTTTGAGGGGAGAGGTGGACATTCGCCTGCCTTTATTTCACTTTGCTGTATACAACGTTCAGAGCCCTGCTATAGGCATCTCTCTCCATCCTTTGCTCAGAAAGCATAGAGCTGTATCTTCTCTACTCATTTTTAAACTGGTGGGATAAATAACTCCCAGGATGAGGTGAGATAAAGGGCAAGGAAAGGTGGGGTGTGAATGAGCAGAGATGCGCTGGAAAAGACACAGAAGTGAACTATGTTTGACTGACTCTGTCTGGGATCCTGCGGGTGACCAGCACCCCGGCTCTCTTCACTGAAACCCACCAGAAGACCCGAGCTGTGCCCAGTGCCAAGGGCACCCCCACGGAATGGGGCAGAGCCTGGGCACTGAACAGCATCCTTTCAGAAGCAGCACATCAAAAAGGGACTGGTGTGGGGCAGGAACCTGTGCAAAACATCACGGACAACCTCTTTCAAGATTTCGGCTGACTCTGGTCTTCACGGAGTCCTGAGCTGCCCCAGGGGAATGGAGGATTACCTGCCCCGAGTGGCTCCTTGCCTCCGAGCTTGTAGTCGGTGGCCTTTCACAGCAGTTCCAGCAGGTAACGGGAGCTACACCCCGCACAGAGAGCGGTGCTACCTCCAGGCGCTGCCAGCTTTGTCCACCCGTTCTCTGGGGACACGCAGCACACAATGAGCGTACGAGAGGTCAGCGTGTCCTCTGGACTTCAAACCAGCAAACTCAAGATAAGTACACAGCAAGAAATCCCCACCTCATTTCTTTCAGCTTATAAACGTGGAAAAAATAAATGAGACCTGTATCCTATATCAACCATGTTGAAGGGAAGGTAAGACAGCGTGACATCAATAGTTTCACTCTAATTAAACTGTTACATACCATCCTGCCCCACAAAACAGGTTACTTGAGAGTGGAAAACAAAAACACAGGACCAAGTGAAGTCAGAAAACAAGGTTTCGTGCCATCCTTATTTGCCACTGAGACTGCAGCAGCTCGCACAAAGGTCTGAGCCCCTGCTGAGCGCACGGGAGTCTGTCCCGCTGCTGCTGCCCTTTACACGTGCGATAAAGAGCCCAAGTAAGAGATACCCTGTAAAAGAAGTAGACAAGAAAGGCTGACATGAAGTGCCGTGCTTTGACACATCATAGAAGTCTTTCTTTCCCTTTGTTTAAGATAAAGGGTTGCTAATGCAAATAATTTTCAATAATAATGCAGTGCGATAATACTAGGACCTAGTTTGTGTGGGATGGAGGTAAATTTAAGTGACATGCCTCGCAAAAAAGAACAAATGGAGATGAGCAGCTGTTCCACATGTACTGCTCTGCACAGTGGCATGGCTGGAGTGAGAAAGGAAGAGAAACCTTAACCCCTAAGGTGCTGGTGTTTCCCCAACCCACTTGCCAACTAAACGGTTAGCAAGAGGGCACATCAAGAGAGTAAGGTCAAGAGAGAGGGGGACAATTCAAAAGTAAAAGTATTTCTGAGAGCAGTGCAGATACTGCAGACTTGGAAATCCAAAGGACAAAGGCGGCTCTGCCTTTCCCTCCCTACTTAGCTTCAACTTGCAAGGTTAGGCACTTCCATTTGTGGCTGGTGCCACGTAACACTTTTGGCTGGCTGGCTGCACCCGATCATCCCCCCTACGGCTTATACCGCACTAGCTTCAACACACACAAACCTTCCCAGCCCACAGGGTTTGCCTACGTACTCAGCTGGTATGAAGACAAATCCTGCATCCTTTGGATTCTCGCCCCGGGCTGATGTCCCTGGTTGCATGGCACACAGAGCTGCTGGCTCTGCCGCCGCAGGCAGGGACCAGGCTTCGCAGGCGAGGAGCCTGAGATTACTCGACGTGGCTTGCTGGCTTACACCGAGGACAGAATACAGAACTAGGTCCTTTAAGATGTCACCAATATCACCTTCCATCCTCCCCAGAGCAAAGGGCAGCAAAGGCTTTCTTCTCTTGGGCTTCCACCTGGCTGAAAGCTCAGTCTGTCACATGCACAGAGCATCACTTCCTTGACTTTTTTTATATTTATTTTTCCATGTCAGTACAACTCCCCAGAGCAAAAGTGCCTCAATTCTGATTACTTCTCAAGCTAACTGACAGTACAGTCCTTGTGTAAGTGTCTCAGATACTCAGCTTTGCCTATCTGAAAAAAATGAGAGTAAGCTTGTTGGGCACATCAAATGCCTTCGTGCTCTGTCTTTCCCCACAGGAAACAATGGGAGCAGAGTCAGGCTTCAGAAGCATTGGCAAAGCCTCAAGAAAACAGAGGTAAGCAAAAGCAGAAACTCATCCACCACCCCCATGTCTAGAGGCAGATGAACGTAAACAGACAGCTTTTACGGTAAGCCATTTTTCTCCGTCCTCTAAAGCTTCATTTTCTACAGCGTGGTGTTGTATACAATATGACTTCTGCTACTTGTGAAGGTACATGCTGAATATTTGGGAAAATCAGCTGGTGTACCAACTGACATTTGGATTCCTATTTACACAACCAAAGGAATATAAACTTTCTTCCCCGCTTTTATTTTACTTTCTGAAACAAAAGCTTACATTGAGAGAGATCCTGGAACACTTGGGAAAGAGGCTGGTGGCAGAGAACAGTCCGGAGGTACAAAAAGGGGGTAGCTTTATTTATCCTTCTAAGAAAAAGGGAGGAAAAGCTAATCCAAACAGACCATATGCATTCTGCCTTTTTGGTCAGGTATGGAGAAATCACATGTCAAACACCCAAATTATACAGCATGTCCTCTGAAACCTGAAACACCAGCTAGTTTGTCTGAATAAGCTCATTTTACAGCTTCACTGGGTAAACTAAAGAAATTAATGCTTCAGGCAGTTACCCAACAATGATAATTGCCAAGCCCCCATAATTAAAATCATGTTGTGAAACTGGATAAAAGAAAGCCCTGCTTTGATCAGACCCCACATAAACGTGACGCTCACAACCAGCCTACAGAGTCACGCACTGTGCCCAAACTCGGGGCTTTGCTCTATCACTGCTCCTTCCTCTGAACCAAGACGCAGCTCCACGGTCCCGAGCGCGGGCACCATAACGCAAACAAGATGCAACATCTCCGCTGAGGATCCGAACGGGAAACGCACGACGCGGATAAAAATGAGTGAAACCAACAAGTTTTAATCCAGACCTCTATACGGTTATTTCAAAACGTCCTTTAAGATATTCAATTAAAATGTTCGTTAACATCATGGCGAATAGAAGCACACAAATTTCATTCTGCTAATTGCGGTAACCCTCTACCCTACAGTCAAAGCTTCTTACTCCAAATACCCCAGGAACACATTGTTGTTCAAGCTGTTGACGGTCCATATTATGGCAGGGACTATTCAGTATTATCTCAGTTACTACTGCAGGGACAGATATCTTTATTTTTTACGTATATGCCTGATCTCTTTCCTCAGAGATAAAACAGAAGTGGCACATTTTAAAGCACACGCATGAAACACAACATTTTTGAAGTGGCAACAGTGACAGTAGCAGCAGTGCTGGCAGCAGGTTAGCATTTGGCTAATTGAGCCATTCGGGTTAACAAGCGCCACAGTTGTGAGGATCCAGTAGGAAAAAAAAATAAAATCATTTCTTTATCATCATAAGCATTGAGAGCTTGCTCATCCAGGTTTCCAGAAGAATTCTGTTTGTATCAAAGGGTAATGAGAAGGACACAAATCAGGGACACCCCACACACACACCCCCCCGAAGAAAGCAGGACTCTCCCAGACACCACCTATTTGAGATGCCAAACTGGAGCGCTGAAACAAGACCCTTACTGATAGCAAATTGTGCAGACTCTCCAGCTCCTTCCTTCCAGTGGAATAATTAACAATGCTGGCAAGTACATTATCATAAACTTCAGCGTTAACACCCCCACTGCAAAGAACAAAGGCGGTTCACATCCCTCCCTCTGCTCCTGCTGCAGACTGGGTGCCGACTCTGACAAGCTGCTCTGCGCCAATTCAGATTCCGTTCACATTTGGAAGATTACGCTCATAACCACAAGATAGAGGACACTTTTTAAACGGTGCCGGAAAGCACAGGAAACAGCTCTCTGAAAACCTGCAAGCCAGCCCAGATGACCTCCTGATTAGCTGTTGATTTTGCTCTATTTATGCAGAACTCAAACAAATCCTTTGTAACAATCACGCACAGCATCCTTTACCTCAAGGAACCCTGAAGCGCTGCTAGACTCTACCTTGCACACGTATGACCAGGCACCCTATCCTTCGATAGGCCTACAAGACAGGCTTGGAAAAAGCCAGATACCTGCAAAAGTAGGTCCTAAACATTTACGTGAAGAATTTTTTTCCACTTCTGGTACATAGTCAGCAGCTAACAACATTTCAGGACTGGGCAAAATGTAGATCCTGCTGAAAAAGAGGTGGCTGACAGCCACTCTGCACTAGATGGAGGCCATTGGGAGGACTAGTTATGTGCAGCCTGTGTTGGCTGACCAACTGGAGCCTGCTCCTCGCTTCATTTGTTAGTAAAGTCTACAGCTTGAAAAATCTAGGGAGGATCTGAGTTGTTTTGGAGGCTTCTTTCAACACATTAGCAACAAGGGCACTTTCCTACTCACGTCTGGTGGCCATACAGCTTTCATTTGGATATAACACTGTCAATACAATCCATCTCCAGGCCATTTTGAGATTAATGAAACACACTCAGCAAGACGTGTCCTACACTGCTGTCAAGACTGCAAATGCTGTGAGGTCTCGCAGCTCAGAAAGGATATGCAAGCGGAGCCTCTGGTATTTCTGACCTGTACTCCTGAGAACAGACCTCAGGATACTACACTTTTTTGAATTTATAAAGTCCAACTGGTCTGAGAGCCACCCTAACATGGGCACCATACTTTTGCATGCATAAAACTTCTACTCCATGAAGGCGGAGGTTTACAAGAGAGGAATAACTTCTGGAAGGGGCCTTGGGGAAGGGAGTCTTGGTTTTCCTCTCACTGGTCTGCCCCATAGCCAGGACAAATTTTCTGATTACGGGGTTAGCCCTTGGTTTCTTTTGGGATCGTTAGACCGGGAAGGGGGAACAGCTGCTTTGTATTTTTAATGGATTCTACTGAGCAAAACTGAATTTCTAATGGAAAGCCAAGGTACCTACAGCACCAGAGATGTATATTTTTCAATGTGCTGAAACAAGTAATTAAAAACCAACAAACAATCCAAGGTGCTTCACTACAGATACTTTAAGTTCCTGTGGCTGTTAATTTATTCTGCAAAGTTCTCTTTTAAATGGCTGTCTCAAACTCTGCAAGTGTGACAACAAAAGCTGACATTTCTAGGAGGCAAGTGATGTCAAAGTGCAGCAACCTTATCCACGAGGTAACAAAACAAAGGAGAAGATGATCATGCACTAGGATAATCTAAAAAAAATAAAGAAGCAACAGCACAGTAAACATAAACCAAACAAGATTCCAACACATCAAACCAGGCCATTCCCTTACCTCTCCTGCCCCTTCCAAATACCTCTGGCTGCTAGCCTCCAGAACAAACTGTGGCACCAGGGAATCTCAATTTAACAGTAATTAGTACATGTAGCCTCTCTATTAGGCAGTACCCTCTGCTTAGACAAAGCCAGCCCTCAAGAGTTTGGGAATCTAGTGTTTCTGTGTCTTTTACAGGGGAAAAAAAAAAAAAAGAAAGAAAAAAATCCCTCTCACAGAGAGCAGACCTGTTTTTCACCTGACCTTTGTCAGGTAAGGATGCTGCGCTACAGTTGGGCACAAGTAATACCAATGAGTATGACCTGCCTTGTTTACTCCAAGTTAAGTATTAACAAGGCCTGTGCTATCTCAGCCACGGCCGCCTTTCACTAGGCAAGATCTGGCTGCGTAAGTGGCTTTATCCAAACACCAGCCCAGCCTCTGGGAAGTTTAATGCGTCCCAGGAACAGGGAAAAAAGGCAAAAGGTATTTTCGTGCTGCTTAGAATGAAGTGGTAAAAT